>CM059814.1:3494405-3741905 GCA_030435695.1 Brachymystax lenok tsinlingensis | reverse complement strand
TTTTTGGAGGATAAACAGAGTAGCCACTTTGAAGGAGAAATCATCAAGTGTTTTCTGAGCAACAAAGTGACTCATCATTCCAGAGTTATTCTAGCTCTTCGTGTTCTTTAAACATGAACCTTCTCCTCTGACAAAATAAGTGAAGGCTTTGTTTAGAATCTCCATTCCATACAAACAAAGGCTTTTCTTTTGACCAGTGAAACAGCCCTGACTAAAATGTCTCTGAGACGTTGAACCTGCAGTAGGTTCATTTGAGCCGGAAAAGGCCAGTATGTGTGTGTGTGTGTGTGTGTGTGTTTTATGTGTGTGTTTGTTTTCTTTTTCTGCATGCATGCTTGCGTGTTTGTGTATATGTGAGCACGTGTGTGTTTCAATAGCAAGGTGTTATATCTCCTGGAAATATTCATTATCTCCAGGCACCTTGAAAAACAATCCACTGCTCTGACAAAAGGTTGGCTGTGAGGTTTCAGCACAACATGGTGTAAACATGGTGGCTTTTCCAGCCACAACAATGGTGTGTTTAGGATGTCTAGTTTAAGTTCATGTTTTTTCATGACGACGTTCTGGAACATGTGGGGGTGGGAAAATGTGTGGCGCAATGTAGAATTAGAATTTCGAATGATAACAACTAACAATAGACGTAGGACTTGCTGCGGTCAATCCCTTGTGAAAAGGACGTGTTAAGGCAAGACCATATGGTTCAAAGTGACCAGAGAGGACTCTGTAATGAGAGAGTTAAATAATGAGATGGAAAATATCAGCCTATGAGATTCAATCACACTATGTTTTGCTTCATTAACAAGAGGAAAGGAACTGCTTTTTAGGAAATTTTCCGAATGGACATGACTTTCACTGACAATTTTCCACCCACAGTTTTTATACCAGTAATGTCATTCAAAATAAAAATCACGACAGCTGTGATGGAAACAGGACGTTTTCGGTAAAATTTCCGAGAGTCTTCTCGATCATCCAGGTGCTTCCAGGTGCTTTTTGGGAAACTTGAGTCAATAAATGAGCCAAGCTTCCTGCCATCCAGGACCTCTATACCAGGCGGTGTCAGAGGAAGGCCCTAAAAAATATCAAAGACTCCAGCCACCCTGGTCATAGACTGTTCTCTCTGCTACCGCACGACAAGCGGTACCGGAGCGCCAAGTCTAGGTCCAAGAGGCTTCTAAACAGATTCTACCCCCACAAGCCATAAGACTCCTGAACATCTAATCAAATGGCTACCCAGACTATTCACATTGCACCCACCTCTTTTGGCAGGTAGCCTAGTGGTTAGAGTGTTGGACTTGTAACCGGAGGGTTGCAAGTTCAAATCCCCGAGCTGACAAGGTACAAATCTGTCGTTCTGCCCCTGAACAAGGCAGTTAACCCACTGTTCCCCGGGCGCCGAAGACGTGGATGTCGATTTAAGGCAGCTCCCCGCACCTCTCTGATTCAGAGGGGTTGGGTTAAATGCGGAAGACACATTTCGGTTGAAGGCATTCGGTTGTACAACTGACTAATAATGGTGACTTTGACTTTGACTTTGACTTTGACTTCTTTTACACCGCTGCTACTCTCTGTTATTATCTATGCATAGTCACTTTAATAACTCTACCTACATGTACATATTACCTCAACTAACCGGTGCCCCCGCACATTGACTCTGTACCAGTAACCCCCCCTGTATATAGTCTCGCTATTGTTATTTTACTGCTGTTCTTTAATTACTTGTTACTTTTATTTGTTATTCTTATCCATATTTTTTTTCAACTGCATTGTTGTTTAAGGGCTCGTAAGTCAGCATTTCACTGTTTCTTTCGACGCATGTGACAAAAAAATGTTTTATTTGTTTTTTGATTTGATTTGATAACATTCAGTGATAGAAATACGCAAGAATAGAGAAAGTCTGAAAGGAGGTGAAAACTGTGATTAGAACTGTGATTAAAACTGTGATTAGAACTGTGATTAAAACTGTGATTAAAACTGTGATTAGAACTGTGATTAAAACTGTGATTAGAACTGTGATTAAAACTGTGATTAAAACTGTGATTAGAACTGTGATTAAAACTGTGATTAAAACTGTGATTAGAACTGTGATTAAAACTGTGATTAGAACTGTGATTAAAACTGTGATTAAAACTGTGATTAAAACTGTGATTAGAACTGTGATTAAAACTGTGATTAGAACTGTGATTAAAACTGTGATTAGAACTGTGATTAGAACTGTGATTATAACTGTGATTAGAACTGTGATTAGAACTGTGATTAAAACTGTGATTAAAACTGTGATTAAAACTGTGATTAGAACTGTGATTAGAACTGTGATTAAAACTGTGATTAAAACTGTGATTAGAACTGTGATTAAAACTGTGATTAGAACTGTGATTAAAACTGTGATTAGAACTGTGATTAGAACTGTGATTAGAACTGTGATTAAAACTGTGATTAGAACTGTGATTAAAACTGTGATTAAAACTGTGATTAGAACTGTGATTAAAACTGTGATTAAAACTGTGATTAGAACTGTGATTAAAACTGTGATTAAAACCATGAGTGGAGTTACCATGGAAACCCATTTAACAAAAAAATTATTCTCCGGTAAATTAACCGCAAGTATTGTTTGCTCGATATTACATTTAATTTATAATTAATTATAAAAATGAATTTTCACACAGTGAGCTGGCAAAGCTTCTCTGGTGTGATGTGATTGGCTGGTGGGTAAAATGCAATAAAAGGGAATCCCCAGTGTTTATGTATAAAGTCACATAAGTCATGTACGAATGTTTCCAATCAAATTAATTAATCATTTTAGATCGTTTTCCAATCAGTCAAACCCTTGCCTATTTCGACAATTTCACTAACTGAAATTAAGGACGAAGCAAACGTTTGTTTTTAATTCATCTTTACGACATAGAGATCCAACCAGGCTAAGCAGAAGGACCACGATCCCTGAATCCCGGTACAAAATACTGAGTATCCTGTAGTGTATGTTGTCAACGTCTCACACTTGGCCAATATATTCCAGATGGTTAAATGCAGAAGGCATTAATAGATCAAAGACCCCTTCTTCTTTCCGTTCCAAAACAAATACATTAGCACCGATAATACACGAGCCTGTTGCTGCACCACAAAACAATCATTCTTTGTTCTGCTGAAGTTCCTGCTCCCGAGCTGAAAAAAAATAGTTTCCTTTGCAACATAATCAGTTGAGTGTTGCTGGAAACATCTGGAAAGTTGTTCAGGCTCTGCAGATGAAACTCAACTCGTGTATGCTGCCTGCGGGGCTAATTAGCATTGCTAACACTCTCTCCCTGTCTTTGGCACAGACGCACACACGCGCACGCATGCACACACACACACACACACACACACACACACACACACACACACACACACACACACACACAGACACAGACACAAGACACAGACACAGACACAAAACACACACACACACAGACACACAGACACAGACACACACACAGACACAAAGACACAGACACAAAGACACACACACACAGACACACAGACACATAGACACAGCCACAAAGATACAGTTACAGACACTCAGACACAGACACACACAGACACACAGACACATAGACACAGCCACAAAGATACAGTTACAGACACTCAGACACAGACACACACAGACACACAGACACAAAGACACACACACACACAGACACACACACACAGATACACACAGACAGAGACACAGACACAGACACACACACACAGACACAGACAGACACACACACACACACACACCCACAGACACACATACACACACAGACACAGACACACAGACACAGACACAGACACAGTTACAGACACACACACACAGACACACAGACACAGTTACAGACACACCGACAGATTAATGCCTAACATTTACCCTCGTCAGACAGTTTAATGCCTAACATTTACCCACGTCAGACAGTTTAATGCCTAACATTTACCCACGTCAGACAGTTTAATGCCTAACATTTACCCACATCAGACAGTTTAATGCCTAACATTTACCCACGTTAGACAGTTTAATGCCTAACATTTACCCACGTCAGACAGTTTAATGCCTAACATTTACCCACGTCAGACAGTTTAATGCCTAACATTTACCCACGTAACACAGTTTAATGCCTAACATTTACCCACGTCAGACAGTTTAATGCCTAACATTTACCCTCGTCAGACAGTTTAATCCCTAACATTTACCCACGTCACACAGTTTAATGCCTAACATTTACCCATGTCAGACAGATTAATGCCTAACATTTACCCACGTCAGACAGATTAATGCCCAACATTTACCCACGTCACACAGTTTAATGCCCAACATTTACCCACGTCACACAGTTTAATGCCTAACATTTACCCTCGTCAGACAGTTTAATGCCTAACATTTACCCACGTCACACAGATTAATGCCCAACATTTACCCACGTCACACAGATTAATGCCCAACATTTACCCACGTCACACAGATTAATGCCCAACATTTACCCACGTCACACAGTTTAATGCCCAACATTTACCCACGTCACACAGTTTAATGCCTAACATTTACCCTCGTCAGACAGTTTAATGCCTAACATTTACCCACGTCACACAGATTAATGCCTAACATTTACCCACGTTAGACAGTTCAATGCCTAACATTTACCCACGTCAGACAGTTCAATGTCTAACATTTACCCACGTCAGACAGTTTAATGCCTAACATTTACCCACGTCACACAGATTAATGCCTAACATTTACCCACGTCAGACAGATTAATGCCTAACATTTACCCACGTTAGACAGTTCAATGCCTAACATTTACCCACGTCAGACAGTTTAATGCCTAACATTTACCCACGTCAGACAGTTTAATGCCTAACATTTACCCACGTCACACAGATTAATGCCTAACATTTACCCACGTCAGACAGATTAATGCCTAACATTTACCCACATCAGACAGTTTAATTTGCTAACATTTACCCACGTCAGACAGTTTAATGCCTAACATTTACCCTCGTCAGACAGTTTAATGCCTAACATTTACCCTCGTCAGACAGTTTAATGCCTAACATTTACCCTCGTCAGACAGTTTAATGCCTAACATTTACCCTCGTCAGACAGTTTAATGCCTAACATTTACCCACGTCAGACAGTTTAATTTGCTAACATTTACCCACGTCAGACAGTTTAATGCCTAACATTTCCCCTCGTCAGACAGTTTAATGCCTAACATTTACCCTCGTCAGACAGTTTAATGCCTAACATTTACCCTCGTCAGACAGTTTAATGCCTAACATTTTCCCACGTCAGACAGACAGAGAGCCATGACACATGTGTTCCTCTGGATTGCTTGCCGGCTGGACATCAGGAAACCATTACATGGTCACCACATGGTTGGGCTTCTTAAAACAAGCAAACTGGAATACCTACAGGATAGTCTCTGGACGCAGCAGTCACACCAGGGTTCAGACACTATTCAAAATCGTTCAAATGTGTTGATTGTATGGTTGAGCCTTGAATGGTATTCCTGATGGTGGTGGGGTTTGCACTTTTGGGACTATTCTATTGATTAATTAATTAAGTTGTTAAACTCAATCAAGTACAGATTAAGTATTTGAAATTGTTACAAATAGTATTTGAACCCAGGCTGAAGAGGCAGGGGAAGTTACAGAACAGGACAGGAGGAGGAGGAGGCCGGAGCACAGGAGAGGAGAGAGGAGGAGGAGGAGGAGGAGGAGGAGGAGGAAGAGTAGAAGGAGGAGGAGTCTACAGTACAGGAGAGGAGAAAGGAGGAGGAGGAGAAGGAGGAGAAGGCTGGAGCACAGGAGAGAGGAGGAGGAGGAGGAGGAGGCTGGAGCACAGGAGAGGAGAGAGGAGGAGGAGGAGGAGGAGGAGGCTGGAGCACAGGAGAGAGGAGGAGGAGGCTGGCACAGGAGAGGAGAGAGGAGGAGGAGGAGGAGGAGGCTGGAACACAGGAGAGAGGAGGAGGAGGAGGAGGCTGGAGCACAGGAGAGAGGAGGAGGAGGAGGAGGAGGAGGAGGAGGAGGAGGAGGAGGAGGAGGAGGCTGGAACACAGGAGAGGAGAGAGGAGGAGGAGGAGGCTGGAACACAGGAGAGGAGAGAGGAGGCTGGAGCACGGGAGAGAGGAGGACGAGCAGAAGGAGGCTGGAGCAGAGAGGAGGAGAGAGGAGGAGGCCAGAGGCCAGGAGAGGAGAGAGGTGTAGGAGGAGGAGGAGGAGGCCGGAGCACAGGAGAGGAGAGAGGAGGAGGAGGAGGAGGAGACCACAGTACAGGAGAGAGGAGGAGGAGACCACAGGAGAGAGGAGGAGGAAGAGGAGGAGGAGGAGGAAGAGTAGGAGGAGACTACAGTGCAGGAGAGGAGAGAGGAGGAGGGGGAGGAGGAGACTACAGAACAAGAGAGAGGAGGAGGGGACCATAGGAGAGAGGAGGAGACTACAGTACAGGAGAGTAGAAAGGAGGAGACTACAGTACAGGAGAGGAGAAAGGAGAAGGAGACTACAGGAGAGGAGAGGAGAGAGGAGGAGGAGACTACAGTACAGGAGAGGAGAAAGGAGGAGACTACAGTACAGGAGAGTAGAAAGGAGGAGACTACAGTACAGGAGAGTAGAAAAGAGGAGACTACAGTACAGGAGAGGAGAAAGGAGAAGGAGTAAGCTACAGGACAGGGGAGGAGAAAGGAGGAGGAGACTACAGTACAGGAGAGGAGAAAGGAGGAGGAGGAGTAGGCTACAGTACTGGATAGGAGAGAGGAGGAGGAAGATGAGGAGGAGGAAGAGTAGGAGAATGAGGAGACTACAGTACAGGAGAGAGGAGGAGGAGACCACAGGAGAGAGGAGGAGGATATTACAGTACAGGAGAGGAGACAGAAGGAGGAGGAGGAGACTACAGTACAGGAGAGGAGACAGAATGAGGAGGAGACTACAGTACTGGAGAGGAGAGAGGAGGAGGAGGAGGAGGAGACTACAGTACAGGAGGGAGGAGGAGACCACAGGCGAGAGGAGGAGGAGACTACAATACAGGAGAGATAAGGAGGAGACTACAGTACCTGAGAGAGAAGGAGGAGACTACAATACAGGAGAGGAGAGATAAGGAGGAGACTACAATACAGGAGAGGAGAGATAAGGAGGAGACTACAGTACCTGAGAGATAAGGAGGAGACTACAATACAGGAGAGGAAAGATAAGGAGGAGTACAGTACCTGAGAGAGAAGGAGGAGACTACAATACAGGAGAGGAGAGAGGAGGAGGAGACTACAGTACCTGAGAGAGAAGGAGGAGACTACAATACAGGAGAGGAGAGATAAGGAGGAGGGTACAGTACCTGAGAGAGAAGGAGGAGACTACAATACAGGAGAGGAGAGATAAGGAGGAGACTACAGTACCTGAGAGAGAAGGAGGAGACTACAGTACAGGAGAGGAGAGAGGAGGAGGAGGAGGAGGCTACAGTACAGGAGAGGAGAGATAAGGAGGAGACTACAGTACCTGAGAGAGGAGGAGACTACAGTACAGGAGAGAGGAGGAGGAGACTACACTACAGGAGAGAGAAGGAGGAGACTACAGTACAGGAGAGGAGAGAGGAGGAGGAGGAGACTACAGTACAGGAGAGCAGAGGAGGAGGCTACAGTACAGGAGAGGAGAGAGGAGGAGGAGGAGACTACAGTACAGGAGAGAGGAGGAGGAGACTACAGTACAGAAGGAGACTACAATACAGGAGAGGAGAGAGTCCCTCGTTAGTGCTTCGTCTCAGGGAGGAGGAGGAGGAGGAGGAGGAGGAGACTACAGTACAGGAGAGCAGAGAGTCCCTCGTTAGTGTTTGGTCTCAGGGAGGAGAGAGTCCCTCGTTAGTGTTTGGTCTCAGGGAGGAGAGAGTCCCTCGTTAGTGTTTGGTCTCAGGGAGGAGAGAGTCCCTCGTTAGTGTTTGGTCTCAGGGAGGAGAGAGTCCCTCGTTAGTGTTTGGTCTCAGGGAGGAGAGAGTCCCTCGTTAGTGTTTGTTCTCAGGGAGGAGAGAGTCCCTCGTTAGTGTTTGGTCTCAGGGAGGAGAGAGTCCCTCGTTAGTGTTTGGTCTCAGGGAGGAGAGAGTCCCTCGTTAGTGTTTGGTCTCAGGGAGGAGAGAGTCCCTCGTTAGTATTTGGTCTCAGGGAGGTAACAGAGTAACTTTGGTCTGGGCTATTTCTATGTTTCCTGTTCTTAAGTTTCGTTTTACTTTCGGTTTTGTACACCAGCTTCAAACAGCTGAAAATATTATTGAAAATATATTTCAAAGAATTTTATCTGCCTTGGGAAAGTAGTTTGACACGCTTGTATTCCATCGCTTGCTTCATGTATGGAACCTCAAAAAGTTCCATGTAAAATCATTTTATGGGGTTCTTCTTCACTAAACTGGGATCCACATCGAACCATACAGTGAGGGAAAAAAGTATTTGATCCCCTGCTGATTTTGTACGTTTGCCCACTGACAAAGAAATGATCAGTCTATCATTTTAATGGTAGGTTTATTTGAACAGTGAGAGACAGAATAACAAAAAAAAAATCCAGAAAAATGCATGTGAAAAATTTTATGAATTGATTTGCATTTTAATGAGGGAAATAAGTATTTGAACCCCTCTCAATCAGAAAGATTTCTGGCTCCCAGGTGTCTTTTATACAGGTAACGAGCTGAGATTAGGAGCACACTCTTAAAGGGAGTGCTCCTAATCTCAGCTTGTTACCTGTATAAAAGACACCTGTCCACAGAAGCAATCAATCAATCAGATTCCAAACTCTCCACCATCGCCAACATAGATATGGTGCAGTGGAGGCTCCTCAGACGAGGAAGAGGAGGACCATACTCTTCAGTGAATTTCATAAAAATCGAAATAGTGAAACATTAAAATGAAGGTCTACTATGGCCTCAGCAGCAATCCGTAGGGTAGCACCATGGTGTAGCCGGAGGACAGCTGGTTTCTGTCCTCCTCTAGGTACATTGAATTCGATACAAAACCTAAGAGGCTCTTGGTTCTCACCCACTTCTTTAGACTTACACAGTAATTACGACAACTTCCTGAGGACGTTCTCCGAGCTCTTGCAGCATAAACTGACATGTTGCCCACCCAATCAAAGATCAGAGAATTAATCTAGTACTAAAAGCATAAGCCACTGCTAGCTAGCACTGCCGTACACAACATGTGTTGAGTAGTTGACTCAAAGAGAGAGAAAGACAATAGTTGAACAGTTTTGAACAAATTAATATCTTCCAAAATTAAGGAGAAGCAAGAGAGAGAGAAATTATATTAAGCTATGGCTTGGAAAGTTTTTGTTGCCTGGTCACAGAGAGCTGAAGTGTTATACACTGAAGTCCACAAGCAGATGTACAGTGGGGAAAAAAAGTATTTAGTCAGCCACCAATTGTGCAAGTTCTCTCACTTAAAAAGATGAGAGAGGCCTGTAATTTTCATCATAGGTACACTTCAACTATGACAGACAAAATGAGGAAAAATCCAGAAAATCACATTGTAGGATTTTTATGAATTTATTTGCAAATTATGGTGGAAAATAAGTATTTGGTCAATAACAAAAGTTTATCTCAATACTTTGTTATATACCCTTTGTTGGCAATGACAGAGGTCAAACGTTTTCTGTAAGTCTTCACAAGGTTTTCACACACTGTTGCTGGTATTTTGGCCCATTCCTCCATGCAGATCTCCTCTAGAGCAGTGATGTTTTGGGGCTGTCGCTGGGCAACACGGACTTTCAACTCCCTCCAAAGATTTTCTATGGGGTTGAGATCTGGAGACTGGCTAGGCCACTCCAGGACCTTGAAATGCTTCTTACAAGCCACTCCTTCGTTTCGGCGGTGTGTTTGGGATCATTGTCATGCTGAAAGACCCAGCCACGTTTCATCTTCAATGCCCTTGCTGATGGAAGGAGGTTTTCACTCAAAATCTCACGATACATGGCCCCATTCATTCTTTCCTTTACACGGATCAGTCGTCCTGGTCCCTTTGCAGAAAAACAGCCCCAAAGCATGATGTTTCCACCCCCATGCTTCACAGTAGGTATGGTGTTCTTTGGATGCAACTCAGCATTCTTTGTCCTCCAAACACGACGAGTTGAGTTTTTACCAAAAAGTTATATTTTGGTTTCATCTGACATTCTCCCAATCCTCATCTGGATCATCCAAATGCTCTCTAGCAAACTTTAGACGGGCCTGAACATGTACTGGCTTAAGCAGGGGGACACGTCTGGCACTGCAGGATTTGAGTCCCTGGCGGCGTAGTGTGTTACTGATGGTAGGCTTTGTTACTTTGGTCCCAGCTCTCTGCAGGTCATTCACTAGGTCCCCGTGTGGTTCTGGGATTTTTGCTCACCGTTCTTGTGATCATTTTGACCCCACAGGGTGAGATCTTGCGTGGAGCCCCAGATCGAGGAAGATTATCAGTGGTCTTGTATGTCTTCCATTTCCTAATAATTGCTCCCACAGTTGATTTCTTCAAACCAAGCTGCTTACCTATTGCAGATTCAGTCTTCCCAACCTGGTGCAGGTCTACAATTTTGTTTCTGGTGTCCTTTGACAGCTCTTTGGTCTTGGCCATAGTGGAGTTTGGAGTGTGACTGTTTGAGGTTGTGGACAGGTGTCTTTTATACTGATAACAAGTTCAAACAGGTGCCATTAATACAGGTAATGAGTGGAGGACAGAGGAGCCTCTTAAAGAAGAAGTTACAGGTCTGTGAGAGCCAGAAATCTTGCTTGTTTGTATGTGACCAAATACTTATTTTCCACCATAATTTGCAAATAAATTCATAAAAAATCCTACAATGTGATTTTCTGGATTTTTTTTCCTCATTTTGTCTGTCATAGTTGAAGTGTACCTATGATGAAAATTACAGGCCTCTCTCATCTTTTTAAGTGAGAGAACTTGCACAATTGGTGGCTGACTAAATACTTTTTTTCCCCACTGTATATAAACGCAGCAAAAAAAAAGAAATGTCCTCACTGTCAACTGCGTTTATTCTCAGCAAACTTGACATGTGTAAATATTTGTATGAACATAACAAGATTCAACAACTGAGACACAGACATGTGACTAACAGAAATGGAATAATGTGTCCCTGAACAAATAGGGGGTCAAAATCAAAAGTAACAGTCAGTATCTGGTGTGGCCACCAGCTGCATTAAGTACTGCAGTGCATCTCCTCCTCATGGACTGCACCAGATTTGCCGGTTCTTGCCCCACTCTTCCACCAAGGCACTTCCAAGTTCCCGGACATTTCTGGGGGGAATGGCCCTAGCCCTCACCCTCCGATCCAACAGGTCCCAGACGTGCTCAATGGGATTGAGATCCGGGCTCTTCGCTGGCCATGGCAGAACACTGACATTCCTGTCTTGCAGGAAATCAAGCACAGAACGAGCAGTATGGCTGGTGTCATTGTCATGCTGGAGGGTCATGTCAGGATGAGCCTGCAGGAAGGGTACCGCATGAGGGAGGAGGATGTCTTCCCTGTAACGCACAGTGTTGAGATTGCCTGCAATGACAACAAGCTCAGTCCAATGATGTTGTGACACATGACGGACCCTCCACCTCCAAATAGAGTACAGTGAGTACAGGCCAAGTACAGGCCTCGGTGTAACGCTCATTCCTTCGACGGCAAATGCAAATCTGACCATCAACCCTGGTGAGACAAAACCGCGACTCGTCAGTGAAGAGCACTTTTTGCCAGTCCTGTCTGATCCAGGGACGGTGTGTTTGTGCTCACAGGCAACGTTGTTGCTGTTGATGTCTGGTGAGGACCTGTCTTACAACAGGTCCACAAGCCCTCAGTCCAGCCTCTCTCAGCCTATTGCGGACAGTCTGAGCACTGATGGAGGAATTGTGCATTCCTGGTGTAACTCTGGCAGTTGTTGATGCCATCCTGTACCTGTCACTCAGGTTTGATGTTCGGCTGTACCGATCCTGTGCAGGTGTTGTTATACGTGGTCTGCCACTGCGAGGACGATCAGCTGTCCGTCCTGTCTCCCTGTAGCGCTGTCTTCGGCGTCTCACAGTACGGACATTGCAATTTATTTCCCTGCACATGTTTGCAGTCCTCATGCCTCCTTGCAGCATGCCTAAGCCACGTTCACACAGATGAGCAGGGACCCTGGGCATCTTTCTTTTGGTGTTTTTCAGAGTCAGTAGAAAGGTCTCTTTAGTGTCCTAAGTTTTCATAACTGTGACCTTAATTGCCTACCGTCTGTAAGCTGTTAGTGTCTTAACGACCGTTCCACAGGTGCATGTTCATTAATTGTTTATGGTTCATTGAACAAGCATGGGAAACAGTGTTTAAACCCTTTACAATGAAGATCTGTGAAGTTATTTGGATTTTTTTGTTGTTGAGTTTATTCTTTAATTCATGGACTGTTTTAAACACTCATCAATGTGCAGTAAATGTATACATTTTCCTGTTAACAAAATATTATTGTTCAAGACAAACTGCTCTGCTTGTCAGTGACTTCCAGCTCCGCCTCCGTGGGTGCATAGGTCATACGAACATTGCATACATTTCATGGCATACATTTTAACAGCACAAAGTAAATGAACCGTTCTCTGGACCATTCAGTCAGAACATCTGGGTCTGCTCTAGTCCCTTCCTCCCTAGATCTGCGCCATCAGGTACAGATGGTACTAAAGAAAAAAGCCAACTGTAATTAAATCATAACAGTCATTGAAGCCTCGGACCTGATAAGCTGGACTTCTACATCCATCAAGAGTGGAAGGACACAGGGATATACTAGCTAGAACCTTCTCATCGCTGTTCTGGTTGGACAAAAAACATGACCAATTTGATTGTTTCCCCTTGATGTTGTTTATGAGGTTCTACTGTAGGTGACAGGGCAAAATGTTGTGTGGACTACAACAACATAAAACAGGGTGTTTCACAAAGCACGATCAAATGAATTAACCAGCTACAGTCATTTTTAGAAACACTGAAAAGGATTTTGTGAACTAACACTCGCACTTGACTCTTTTCCGTCAAAATAGCTCTGTAAGTCATTCCGGATAAGAGTGTCTGCTAAATGACTCAAATGTAAAAATAAATAGTTTGGTCCATTTTTGGGGGGTGAAATTCACCAGAACAGCTAGCTATCTATAGCCAGCTGGTAGCTTGCTAGCTAGTTAGTTCCCATGCCAACTAAGTATTTCTAAACTAATATCTGACTAACTCGGAAATATGAAGTTATTTCAGAATGGAATTTAACTGGCTTGCACATCATGCTCTGTGACATTATGTTAGCTAGCTATCCCCAGTTAGATAATGCTCTGTGACATTATGTTAGCTAGCTATCCCCAGTTAGATAATGCTCTGTGACATTATGTTAGCTAGCTATCCCCAGTTAGATAATGCTCTGTGACATTATGTTAGCTAGCTATCCCCAGTTAGATAATGCTCTGTGACATTATGTTAGCTAGCTATCCCCAGTTAGATAATGCTCTGTGACATTATGTTAGCTAGCTGTCCCCAGTTAGATAATGCTCTGTGACATTATGTTAGCTAGCTATCCCCAGTTAGATAATGCTCTGTGACATTATGTTAGCTAGCTATCCCCAGTTAGATAATGCTCTGTGACATTATGCTAGCTAGCTATCCCCAGTTAGATAATGCTCTGTGACATTATGTTAGCTAGCTATCCCCAGTTAGATAATGCTTTGTGACATTATGTTAGCTAGCTGTCCCCAGTTAGATAATGCTCTGTGACATTATGTTAGCTAGCTATCCCCAGTTAGATAATGCTCTGTGACATTATGTTAGCTAGCTATCCCCAGTTAGATAATGCTCTGTGACATTATGCTAGCTAGCTATCCCCAGTTAGATAATGCTCTGTGACATTATGTTAGCTAGCTATCCCCAGTTAGATAATGCTCTGTGACATTATGCTAGCTAGCTATCCCCAGTTAGATAATGCTCTGTGACATTATGCTAGCTAGCTATCCCCAGTTAGATAATGCTCTGTGACATTATGTTAGCTAGCTGTCCCCAGTTAGATAATGCTCTGAGACATTATGTTAGCTAGCTATCCCCAGTTAGATAATGCTCTGTGACATTATGTTAGCTAGCTATCCCCAGTTAGATAATGCTCTGTGACATTATGTTAGCTAGCTGTCCCCAGTTAGATAATGATTTGTAACATTATGTTAGCTAGCTGTCCCCAGTAAGATAATGCTCTGTGACATTATGCTAGCTAGCTATCCCTGGTTAGATAATGCTCTGTGACATTATGTTAGCTAGCTGTCCCCAGTTAGATAATGATTTGTAACATTATGTTAGCTAGCTGTCCCCAGTAAGATAATGCTCTGTGACATTATGTTAGCTAGCTGTCCCCAGTTAGATAATGCTCTGAGACATTACGTTAGCTAGCTATCCCCAGTTAGATAATGCTCTGTGACATTATGCTAGCTAGCTATCCCCAGTTAGATAATGCTCTGTGACATTATGTTAGCTAGCTATCCCCAGTTAGATAATGCTCTGTGACATTATGTTAGCTAGCTGTCGCCAGTTAGATAATGCTCTGTGACATTATGTTAGCTAGCTATCCCCAGTTAGATAATGCTCTGTGACATTATGTTAGCTAGCTATCCCCAGTTAGATAATGCTCTGTGACATTATGTTAGCTAGCTATCCCCAGTTAGATAATGCTCTGTGACATTATGCTAGCTAGCTATCCCCAGTTAGATAATGCTCTGTGACATTATGTTAGCTAGCTATCCCCAGTTAGATAATGCTCTGTGACATTATGTTAGCTAGCTGTCGCCAGTTAGATAATGTGCTTTCACTTATTGCATATGCTTGATGCGTTATCCCTGGTGCACTCATTCTTTCCTCTGTAAACTGTCCATCTGTATACCTGTCGAAAGACCCTCTGGTTGATGCTTATTTATGAAACCCTCTTAGGCCTCACTCCCCCCTTTCTGAGATATCTACTGCAGCCCTCATCCTCCACATACAACACCCGTTCTGCCAGTCACATTCTGTTAAAGGTCCCCAAAGCACACACATCCCTGGGTCGCTCCTCTTTTCAGTTTGCTGCAGCTAACGACTGGAACGAGCTGCAGCAAACACTCAAACTGGACAGTTTGATCTCAATCTCTTCATTCAAAGACTCAATCATGGACACTCTTACTGACACTTGTGGCTGCTTTGCGTGATGTATTATTGTCTCTCCCTTCTTGCTGTTGTCTGTGCCCAATAATGTTTGTACCATGTTGTTGTGTTTCTACCATGTTGTTGTCATGCTGTGTTGTTGTCATGCTGTGTTGTCATGCGTTGCTACCATGCTGTGTTGTCATGCGTTGCTACCATGCTGTGTTGTCATGTGTTGCTACCATGCTGTGTTGTCATGTGTTGCTGCCATGCTGTGTTGTCATGTGTTGCTACCATGCTGTGTTGTCATGTGTTGCTACCATGCTGTGTTGTCATGTGTTGCTACCATGCTGTGTTGTCATGTGTTGCTACCATTCTGTGTTGTCATGTGTTGCTGCCATGCTGTGTTGTCATGTGTTGCTACCATGCTGTGTTGTCATGTGTTGCTACCATAATGTGTTGTCATGTGTTGCTACCATGCTGTGTTGTCATGTTGTGTTGCTACCATGCTGTGTTGTCATGTGTTGCTACCATGCTGTGTTGTCATGTGTTGCTACCATGCTGTGTTGTCATGTGTTGCTACCATGCTGTGTTGTCATGTTGTGTTGCTACCATGCTTTGTTGTCGTGTTGTGTTGCTACCATGCTGTGTTGTCATGTGTTGCTACCATAATGTGTTGTCATGTGTTGCTACCATGCTGTGTTGTCATGTTGTGTTGCTACCATGCTGTGTTGTCATGTTGTGTTGCTACCATGCTGTGTTGTCATGTGTTGCTACCATAATGTGTTGTCATGTGTTGCTACCATGCTGTGTTGTCATGTTGTGTTGCTACCATGCTGTGTTGTCATGTTGTGTTGCTACCATGCTGTGTTGTCATGTGTTGCTGCCATGCCGTGATGTCGTCTTAGGTCTCTCTTTATGTAGTGTTGTGGTGTCTCTCTTGTCGTGACGTGTGTTCTGTCCTATATTTTTATTTTTAATCCCAGTCCCCATCCACGCAGGAGGCCTTTTGCCTTTTGGTAGGTCGTCATTGTAAATGAGAACATGTTCTTAACTGATTTAAATAAAGGTTAAATAAAATAAATAAATACAAAATGATTTAGAGCAGCAGTATTTTTATGATCCAGCAGATGGCAGTATTTAACCTTCACTAACTGAGCAGCTCAAATGGGTAGGGGCAGAGATCAGGCTTCAGGGGGTTTTAGCTTTGAGATCCAAATGCCTTGAAATCACACAACAACATGTCCTACAATCCAAATCAAGCAGCTTGAGTGCCGTTACTCAGTTGAAGTCATTAAAACCCATAAAACATCCACATTTCTGGAACTACTTTTTACCTGGTCTGCTCACTGCACTTCATGTTTTTGATTTAACCGACCTGGAAGACCAGGTGTGTTGATTTTAGGCAATTGGCTCCGTTGGTCAGGTGTGGTGCCGAGTTGGAACAAAAATCTTCCTGTACCTGCGGCACTCCAGTAACAGGGTTGCCTACCCCTGCTATACTCTCAACCTACCTAACGTGTAACACGTCCTCCTGTTTCCTTAAAAAATGAACACAGAGCAGTTTACAAGCCACTTGAAAACATATAACACTAGGATTGGATGATCTGCCCTTAGTTATAAATCGACACAAAAACACCATAGATCTGGGGATAAAAGTGACTTTTGCCAAATATGAGAGAGAGAGAGAGATCCATCTCTAAACCTGATACAAACACTTTTGACACACAGTACCAGTCATATGTTTGGACACACCTACTCATTCAAGGGTTTTTCTTTATTTTTACTATTTTCTACATTGTAGAATAATAGTGAAGACATCAACGCTATAAAATAAAAACATATGGAATCATTTAGTAACCAAAAAAGTGTAAAACAAATAAAAATATATTTTAGATTCTTCAAAGTAGCCACCGTTTACCTTGATGACAGCTTTGCACACTCTTGGCATTCTCTCAACCAGCTTCATGAGGTAGTCACCTGGAATGTATAACTGGTACAATTATACACTGAGTCCAGCGTGATACACATGCACGAGCAAGTCTTTGTCAGAGCTAACGAGCCACAACTCCTGTGTCCAATGAATGACGCATGTCCTTTTGTTTCTAGGCTCAATGAAAAAAACAAACAGAGCAACGGTCGATGTTGTTCCCAACCGGTGGTTACTTATTTCCCTCATTAAAATGCAAATCAATTTATAAAATGTTTCACGTGTGTTTTTCTGGATTTTTTTGATGTTGTTATTCTGTCTCTCACTGTTCAAATAAACCTACCATTAAAATTATAGACTGATCATTTCTTTGTCAGTGGGCAAACGTACAAAATCAGCAGGGGATCAAATACTTTTTTCCCCTCACTGTATAGCCTATCCTACCTGCATCACTGCGTGGCTGGGGGGGGGGGGCTGTTGAAGATCTAAGTGAAAGACAAATTTTTTTGTAGCGCTGCTCACAGGCAGAAAAGTTTGATCTAATTTACTTGACTTCAAAAGTCTACTGTGAACTTGTTTTGTTCACAAGCGAGGTTGTTTTTTCAATGTTTGAGCTTCTACTACTAGGGAAGATAAGATAAGCTGCTACTAGTCAGACTCTCAATCTCACAGGCGCGAACATGACTCCGGTCGCAGTACCATGGTAATTTTCCGCCCTTAAAGGGGCAAGTGAAATTTTTTTGTCTCATCTGTGATATTTTGGTAAAAAAAAAATAATAACTCGGGTCACACAAAATGTAATGAAATTAAACAATATACCATGTTACTTCTGACTAGTAATACATGCATTGGAGGCGGCAGGTAGCCTAGTGGTTAGAGCGTTGGACTTGTAACCGGAGGGTTGCAAGTTTGAATCCCCGAGCTGACAAGGTAAAAATCTGTCGTTCTGCCCCCTGAACAAGGCAGTTAACCCACTGTTCCCCGGGCGCCGAAGACGTGGATGTCGATTAAGGAAGCCCCCCTGCACCTCTCTGATTCAGAGGGGTTGGGTTAAATGCGGAAGACACCATTCAGTTGTACAACTGACTAATAATGGTAACTTTGACTACTGTTTTAGAAACATTACAACATGTCATACCCGCCCAAAAAAATGCTAACCTCCCCCTATTATTGTGAAATAATCTGAAACAAAATAAACCAAAACAAACAGCAAATGCTTCCAACACGTTGTTAGAGTCACACGCTTGATGTAGTCGTCGCATGCTATGAATGTGGGACCAAATGCTTTACTTTTTACTACTTTCACACACATACAAGTGCATTTTCCCCAATACTTTTGACCCCCTAAAATCGAGGGACAAAAAAAAAAAGGGGTCCACCCCACCCCCAACACATACCACTGAACTTCAGGATCTTAGTGAAACATTCATCGTTGGTATCAATAATAACGTCGACATACTGCTTTACTTACCTCACATGTACACACCGTATTCTATTCTTCTGTATTTTAGTCAATGCCAATCCGACATTGCTCGTCCTAATATTGATATATTTCTTAATTCCATTCCTATAGTTTAGAAATGGTGTGTGTGTGTATTGTTGTGAATTGTTGGATACTACTGCACTGTTGGAGCTGGGAACACAAGCATTTTCACCACACCTGCAATAACATCTGCTAAACATGTGTATGTGAACAATCAGATTTGATTTGAAGGTGTGTTAAGCCAAGGCCAGACTGACAACCAACAGTACGGCAGGGCCAGAACTAAGCAGCCTAGCAGCTAGGGAATGGGTATTGCCCCCTGATGTGGGCATGTTATCAATACTGACTCAGTACTCCATATAAGGCATCCCGTATCTTTACTCAAATTAAAAAAACTACCAAAATAGGTAGTAAAATCCAAGCTCACAATAAAAAAGAACATCTAACATATAACAAACACGCACAAAACCATGAGGGGAAACAGAGGGTTTAAATAAGGAACAAATAATTAAGTGATTGGAAACCAGGTGTGTATAATGAAGACAAAAACATAGAAAATGAAAAGTAGATCGGCGGTAGCTAGAAAACCGGTGACGTCGACCGCCCGAAAGCCGCCCGAACAAGGAGAGGGACCGACTTCGCTTCGGCGGAAGTCGTGACAGATAGGCTAGTTCTACTTTTCCTACTCATCTTATTGGCTGACGTAAAGTAGGCTAAATGTGGACAGTTCTAACATCTTAAATACACGCCTCGGAGGGGGACGCGCCCAGTTGCGTCCCCAATGTGTCTGTCTTCATTCCCTTGTAGCCTACTTCTTAGCTGAGATGCCTGTGAGAAGTGAGAGAGCCATGTGATGTGGGTATGTTATCAATAATGACTCAGTATCCCATATAAGGCATCCAGACCTTATGAAAGTTGCACAGTATGCCCTTAAAAACTTAATCTTGTAATAAATCAATTCTAATGATACCTAACTTAACATTTCTGCCATCCGTTGTGACATTGTGGGAGGATAACCAACCTTGCAATTAATGGCAATGAATTCCTTAGCTGCTGTAAATGCTTGGTCACACAGTTTCTTCTGATAACAGTCTCCAGTATCAACATTTCCAAGCCAACAGAAACAGGGAGAAGGGAAAATCTGTAGACATGCTGAGATAAAAGAACATACTCTTGGCCAGAATTCAACTAGCCATAACAAGAACATAACATATTAAAATATGTCTACTTTTGTGTTTTACACCTCCAGCAGAGGAACGACATTTCTGAATGCATGTAATTCTGTTTAACTGGCATATAGTATGTTCCATGGATGGTCTTAACCTGCAGTAATTTATGTCTGAGATTATATGAACATGACTGGGCATTCAAACATATCTGTATCCATTCATCATCATCATCATCATCAATAGCGTCTCCCAGGTCTTCCTCACATTTTTGTTTTGCATGTTTTGTGTCATCGGGAAAAGCCTCTATCAACCATTGATACAGTTTGGAAATCAACTTTGTCAGACTGCCTTAAAATAGTTAAAATATTTTAAGCTTCTGGCTTGTCCAGTGTTTACTGCACAGAGAGAATAAAGTTTTGCATCTGCAAAAGTTCACCTCAGCGCCGTCACAGACTGATCTTCCCTGGCTGCCTGACCTCAGCGCCATCACAGACTGGTCTTCCCTGGCTGCCTGACCTCAGCGCCATCACAGACTGGTCTTTTGGCTGTTATCTGGGCCTCAGAGAATCCAGTTTCCCGGTATGTAGTGAGGGAGACCTTTTGCATTTGAGATTAAATTCACTGTGATATCCAACTGAATTGAGGCAGATTGGAGGAGCTTGTTCACCTTGTTTGTCATTGTCAGTATCTCACACCATACGACACAGCAAATCACCAAGCAGGTGCACTCAACTCCCTCTGCCATGCCCTGATCTGTATTACCTGTCCTTGTGATTGTCTCCACCTCCTCCAGGTGTCGCTTATTTTCCCCAGTGTATTTATCCCTGTGTTTCCTGTCTCTCTGTGCCAGTTCGTCTTGTTTGTTTTCAAGTCAACCAGCGTGTTTTCCATTTCTCTTTTTCTAGTCTTCCCAGTTTTGACCCTTGCCTGTTTTTGTCCGGTCTCTGTAAACCCAGCTGCATCTTTTTAAGATGTGGCGGCATCTGCAATGACAAGGTTTAGAGTATGTGCTTTTTTTTGAGCAGTCTGGTGTGGACTCCTTGGTGCTTGCCCTCTGCAATCTTCAAATGGAATCTTTATCTCGTTCAGCTTATCTAAGATGACAGTGGACAGATTCAAGCCTGTTGTAACCTCAACATTCACAAAGCCCGAGGACTCTAGAATCTTGTAATTTATAACCTAGAATGCTCCTTGATCTCTGGCTTTCCCCTTTAAAGCTTCTCAGAATAATGGCCATTTGCTCCTGGTGACTAATGGCAGGTGTCCAGTCCAAGATAATGGAGAAGTTCTTTGAGTCTCTTACTTGAGTCACTATTGCTTCCATAATGGTGTCACTCACAATCTGTATCAGCTCGTTCTGTGTGCGCTTCCCAAGGTAATGAGCATGTATTTCTCCATCTTTCATTTTGCTGAGATGATTTTCCATAATGGGGTCAAATTTTGCAAGTAATTCAACCTCTTTTAGGAAGTTTCCCATTATCAGGTTGGAAGAGTTTGTCTGATGAACCCCTGAATGCTTGGTTTCTTTCAGCCAGAGACCGGGTGATATATATATATATATATATATATATATATATATATATATATATGAGAGAGAGAAAAAAAATGCCTCATCCTCTCTGCCCGTATTAAGTGACAGCGTAGCCCCCGTCCGGACCACAGTAAAAAAGACAGGGAGAAATGAAGTAAATAAAATCAATAGCCCAGCCTACAAATACATCCCCCAAAGGACATAGGCCTAGTCATTTGGACTAAATAAAACAGAAACGAGGGAGCAAATCCCTAAAACTAAATATCAACAGGATAAGACAGTCAACCATAAGCATAAAACTGACACACTGAGCCTCTCATTAGGTCTGTAGATGTTTTCTAAATCGACAGGCTATCAATGTTGAAAATGGCCAAAGTGAAAATGATAAATACAAGATAAAAAGTAGGCTATAAATCTAATTTTAATTGACAGCATCTGATCACTTTGTCTGCTAATTAGCCCATGTGTTCTACAGGCAAGATAAAAGGCTGTAAATGGTTCATTTTCTCACATGACTTAAAAGGGGAAATAAAAGTAGGCTAAAACGTTAGTAGGTCTAGGTTAGGCTACAGGACCTATCCTTCTCTCAGCTAAAACGTTAGTAGGTCTAGGTTAGGCTATAGGACCTATCCTTCTCTCAGCTAAAACGTTAGTAGGTCTAGGTTAGGCTATAGGACCTATCCCCCTCTCAGCTAAAACGTTAGTAGGTCTAGGTTAGGCTACAGGACCTATCCTTCTCTCAGCTAAAACGTTAGTAGGTCTAGGTTAGGCTATAGGACCTATCCTTCTCTCAGCTAAAACGTTAGTAGGTCTAGGTTAGGCTATAGGACCTATCCCCCTCTCAGCTAAAACGTTAGTAGGTCTAGGTTAGGCTACAGGACCTATCCTTCTCTCAGCTATAGCGTTAGTAGGTCTAGGTTAGGCTATAGGACCTATCCCCCTCTCAGCTAAAACGTTAGTAGGTCTAGGTTAGACTATAGGACCTATCCTTCTCTCAGCTAAAACGTTAGTAGGTCTAGGTTAGGCTATAGGACCTATCCCTCTCTCAGCTAAAACGTTAGTAGGTCTAGGTTAGGCTATAGGACCTATCCCCCTCTCAGCTAAAACGTTAGTAGGTCCAGGTTAGACTATAGGACCTATCCTTCTCTCAGCTAAAACGTTAGTAGGTCTAGGTTAGGCTACAGGACCTATCCTTCTCTCAGCTATAGCGTTAGTAGGTCTAGGTTAGGCTATAGGACCTATCCTTCTCTCAGCTAAAACGTTAGTAGGTCTAGGTTAGGCTATAGGACCTATCCCCCTCTCAGCTAAAACGTTAGTAGGTTTGGTTAGACTATAGGACCTATCCTTCTCTCAGCTAAAACGTTAGTAGGTCTAGGTTAGGCTATAGGACCTATCCCCCTCTCAGCTAAAACGTTAGTAGGTCTAGGTTAGACTATAGGACCTATCCTTCTCTCAGCTATAGCGTTAGTAGGTCTAGGTTAGGCTACAGGACCTATCCTTCTCTCAGCTATAGCGTTAGTAGGTCTAGGTTAGGCTATAGGACCTATCCTTCTCTCAGCTATAGCGTTAGTAGGTCTAAGTTAGGCTATAGGACCTATCCTTCTCTCAGCTAAAACGTTAGTAGGTCTAGGTTAGACTATAGGACCTATCCCTCTCTCAGCTAAAACGTTAGTAGGTCTAGGTTAGACTATAGGACCTATCCTTCTCTCAGCTAAAACGTTAGTAGGTCTAGGTTAGGCTATAGGACCTATCCCTCTGTCAGCTAAAATGTTAGTAGGTCTAGGTTAGGCTATAGGACCTATCCCCCTCTCAGCTAAAACGTTAGTAGGTCTAGGTTAGACTATAGGACCTATCCTTCTCTCAGCTAAAACGTTAGTAGGTCTAGGTTAGGCTACAGGACCTATCCTTCTCTCAGCTATAGCGTTAGTAGGTCTAGGTTAGGCTATAGGACCTATCCTTCTCTCAGCTAAAACGTTAGTAGGTCTAGGTTAGGCTACAGGACCTATCCTTCTCTCAGTTATAACGTTAGTAGGTCTAGGTTAGGCTATAGGACCTATCCTTCTCTCAGTTATAACGTTAGTAGGTCTAGGTTAGGCTATAGGACCTATCCCTCTCTCAGATAAAATGTTAGTAGGTCTAGGTTAGGCTATAGGACCTATCCCTCTCTCAGCTAAAATGTTAGTAGGTCTAGGTTAGGCTATAGGACCTATCCCCCTCTCAGCTAAAATGTTAGTAGGTCTAGGTTAGGCTATAGGACCTATCCCTCTCTCAGCTAAAACGTTAGTAGGTCTAGGTTAGGCTATAGGACCTATCCCTCTCTCAGCTAAAATGTTAGTAGGTCTAGGTTAGGCTATAGGACCTATCCCCCTCTCAGCTAAAACGTTAGTAGGTCTAGGTTAGACTATAGGACCTATCCTTCTCTCAGCTAAAACGTTAGTAGGTCTAGGTTAGGCTACAGGACCTATCCTTCTCTCAGCTAAAACGTTAGTAGGTCTAGGTTAGGCTACAGGACCTATCCCTCTCTCAGTTATAACGTTAGTAGGTCTAGGTTAGGCTACAGGACCTATCCTTCTCTCAGTTATAACGTTAGTAGGTCTAGGTTAGGCTACAGGACCTATCCCTCTCTCAGTTATAACGTTAGTAGGTCTAGGTTAGGCTACAGGACCTATCCTTCTCTCAGTTATAACGTTAGTAGGTCTAGGTTAGGCTACAGGACCTATCCCTCTCTCAGTTATAACGTTAGTAGGTCTAGGTTAGGCTACAGGACCTATCCTTCTCTCAGTTATAACGTTAGTAGGTCTAGGTTAGGCTATAGGACCTATCCTTCTCTCAGCTATAGCGTTAGTAGGTCTAGGTTAGGCTATAGGACCTATCCTTCTCTCAGCTATAGCGTTAGTAGGTCTAGGTTAGGCTATAGGACCTATCCTTCTCTCAGCTATAGCGTTAGTAGGTCTAGGTTAGGCTATAGGACCTATCCTTCTCTCAGCTATAGCGTTAGTAGGTCTAGGTTAGGCTATAGGACCTATCCTTCTCTCAGCTATAGCGTTAGTAGGTCTAGGTTAGGCTATAGGACCTATCCTTCTCTCAGCTATAGCGTTAGTAGGTCTAGGTTAGGCTATAGGACCTATCCTTCTCTCAGCTATAGCGTTAGTAGGTCTAGGTTAGGCTATAGGACCTATCCTTCTCTCAGCTATAGCGTTAGTAGGTCTAGGTTAGGCTATAGGACCTATCCCCCTCTCAGCTAAAACGTTAGTAGGTCTAGGTTAGGCTACAGGACCTATCCTTCTCTCAGTTATAACGTTAGTAGGTCTAGGTTAGGCTACAGGACCTATCCCTCTCTCAGTTATAACGTTAGTAGGTCTAGGTTAGGCTACAGGACCTATCCCTCTCTCAGTTATAACGTTAGTAGGTCTAGGTTAGGCTACAGGACCTATCCTTCTCTCAGTTATAACGTTAGTAGGTCTAGGTTAGGCTACAGGACCTATCCCTCTCTCAGTTATAACGTTAGTAGGTCTAGGTTAGGCTACAGGACCTATCCTTCTCTCAGTTATAACGTTAGTAGGTCTAGATTAGGCTATAGGACCTATCCTTCTCTCAGCTATAGCGTTAGTAGGTCTAGGTTAGGCTATAGGACCTATCCTTCTCTCAGATAAAATAAAATGACTAAAAAATAGACGGCTATAATGACATTTAGTGGAGCGGGTGGGTCATTGGATGGAGGCTATACAGTATGTTGTCTTACCTCCATTAGTAATAACAGTAATCACTTTTAATCATTGGTCTATTTCTCAGCGCCCAGGATTGTGTTTCAATCCATTTTGAAGTGTCGCAAGGAATCTCAGGAAACGTATGGTCCTTGGGCGCGGTGGTTGTCTGGCTGCTTGTGGGGGCCTCAGTGCACGGTGAGCTCTCTCCAGTTCTATGGGCGGTGGACAGGTGGAGCCACCCGGGGAGTTTGCCTTGCAGGTAGCGGATCAGCTCTCTCCAGTTCTATGGGCGGTGGACAGGTGGATCCACTCGGGGAGTTTGTCTTGCAGGTAGCGGATCAGTGGCATGTTGCCCTCTTGTTTTTCAGCTGGTTTAATAGAACACAGGTTTCCTTCGTCACAGGTTTTATAAAAAATACACATTTACAAACAAATTCAAGAACATGTTTCAGTTTAATTGTCAGGCTTGTGTGCGTACTGGAGCCGGAGAAAAAACAAACAGAATAAAATGAACTGTGTCAAAAATCCTCCATAAAATGTCCAAAGGTGCAAAAGCCAGTACCACTAATACAAAGTGAAAACAATAAACCACTTTGAATTTACAACACGGAAAACAGCACACTAGACTAACGCGTCAAAATAACAACTGACACGTAACACAAAACACGTAACACAAAGCCACGTAACACAAAGCCTGTGCTGGTTGAAAATATGTTGATGTGGGGCGCCATCCTCAGACAATCGCATGGTATGCTTTTGCTGTAAAGCCTATTGTAAATCGGAAAAAAAGCAGTTAGATTAACAAGAATTTAAGCTTTTAAATGATATAAGATACTTGTATGTTCATAAATGTTTAATAATACGATTATTTATTTGAATTGCGCGCTCTCCAATTTCCCCGGATGTTGTCAACTGGTGTCCCGCTAGCGGTCATCTTCCTAAGTCTGAGGGTGGTTTTAACCTTCCAGACTTGGAATTGTATCAACTCACTACCCAGGGATTTTACTTGAGACGTATAGTTAAATGCACTAACGAGGAACAATGGGTACATATCGAAAATGTTCATGCTCATCCCCATAATCTTTTTACGTGTATCTATTTTGTTGCAGATAGATTGTGGTTTCTATCAATGTAATTGTTGCAGATAGATTGTGGTTTCTATCAATGTAATTGTTGCAGATAGATTGTGGTTTCTATCAATGTAATTGTTGCAGATAGATTGTGGTTTCTATCAATGTAATTGTTGCAGATAGATTGTGGTTTCTATCAATGTAATTGTTGCAGATAGATTGTGGTTTCTATCAATGTAATTGTTGCAGATAGATTGTGGTTTCTATCAATGTAATTGTTGCAGATAGATTGTGGTTTCTATCAATGTAATTGTTGCAGATAGATTGTGGTTTCTATCAATGTAATTGTTGCTGATAGATTGTGGTTTCTATCAAATCAAATTTTTATTTGTCACATACACATGGTTAGCAGATGTTAATGCGAGTGTAGCGAAATGCTTGTGCTTCTAGTTCCGACCATGCAGTAGTATCTAACAAGTAATCTAACAAATTCACAACAACTACCTTATACACACAAGAGTAAAGGAATGAATATTTAGTATGTACATATAAATATATGGATGAGCGATGGCTGACCGGCATAGGCAAGATGCAGTAGATGGTATGGAGTACAGTATATACACATATATATGAGATGAGTAATGTAGGATATGTAAACATTATATAAATGGCATTGTTTAAAGTGGCTAGTGATACATTATTTCATCCAATTATAATTATTAAAGTGGCTAGAGATTTGGGTCGATGACCGAGCGGCATAGGCAAGATACAGTAGATGGTTTAGAGTACAGTGTATACATTTGATATGAGTATGTCGGATACGTAAACATTATATACAAAATTGTTTAAAGTGGCTAGTGATACATTTGTTACATCCAATTCCTATGTATAAAGTGGCTAGAGATTTAAGTCAGTATGTTGGCAGCAGCCACTCAATGTTAGTGATGGCTGTTTAACAGTCTGATGGCCTTAAGGTAGAAGCTGTTTTTCAGTCTCTCGGTCCCAGCTTTGATGCACCTGTACTGACCTCGCCTTCTGGATGATAGCGGGGTGAACAGGCAGTGGCTCGGGTGGTTGTTGTCCTTGATGATCTTTTTGGCCTTTCTGTGACATCGGGTGGTGTAGGTGTCCTGGAGGGCAGGTAGTTTAACCCGGTGATGCGTTGTGCAGTCCTCACTACCCTCTGGAGAGCCTTACGGTTGTGGGCGGAGCAGTTGCCGTACCAGGCGGTGATACAGCCCGACAGGATGCTCTCGATTGTGCATCTGTAAAAGTTTGTGAGTGATTTTGGTGACAAGCCAAATTTCTTCAGCCTCCTGAGGTTGAAGAGGCGCTGTTGCGCCTTCTTTACCACGCTGTCTGTGTGGGTGGACCAATTCAGTTTGTCCGTGATGTGTACGAGGAACTTAAAACTTTCCACCTTCTCCACTACTGTCCCCTCGATGTGGATAGGGGGGTGCTCCCTCTCCTGTTTCCTGAAGTCCACGATCATCTCCTTTGTTTTGTTGACATTGAGTGAGAGGTTATTTTCCTGACACCACACTCCGAGGGCCCTCACCTCCTCTCTGTAGGCCGTCTGGTTGTTGGTAATCAAGCCTACCACTGTAGTGTCGTCAGCAAACTTGATGATTGAGTTGGATGCGTGCTTGGCCACGCAGTCATGGGTAAACAGGGAGTACAGGAGAGGGCTGAGAACGCACCTTGTGGGGCCCCAGTGTTGAGGATCAGCGGGGTGGAGATGTTGTTTCCTACCCTCACCACCTGGGACCGGCCCGTCAGGAAGTCCAGGACCCAGTTGCACAGGGCTGGGTCGAGACCCAGGGTCTCGAGCTTAATGACGAGCTTGGAGGGAACTATGGTGTTAAATGCTGAGCTGTAGTCGATGAACAGCATTCTTACATAAGTATTCCTCTTGTCCAGATGGGTTAGGGCAGTATGCAGTGTGATTGCGATTGCGTCGTCTGTGGACCTATTGGGACGGTAAGCAAATTGGAGTGGGTCCAGGGTGTCTGGCAGGATGGAGGTGATATGATCCTTGACTAATCTCTCAAAGCACTTCATGATGACGGAAGTGAGTGCTACGGGCGATAGTCATTTAGCTCAGTCACCTTAGCTTTCTTGGGAACAGGAACAATGGTGGCCCTCTTGAAGCATGTGGGAACAGCAGACTGGGATAGGGACTGATTGAATATGTCCGTAAACACACCAGCCAGCTGGTCTGCGCATGCTCTGAGGACACGGCCAGGGATGCCATCTGGGCCGGCAGCCTTGCGAGGGTTAACACATTTAAATGTTTTTCTCACATTGGCTGCGTTGAAGGTGAGCCCGCAGGTTTTGGTAGCGGGCCGTGTCGGTGGCACTGTATTGTCCTCAAAGCGAGCAAAGAAGTTGTTTAGTTTGTCTGGGAGCAGGGCGTCATGGTCCGCGACGGGGCTGGTTTTCTTTTTGTAGTCCGTGATTGACTGTAGACCCTGCCACATTCCTCTTGTGTCTGAGCCATTGAATTGTGACTCTACTTTGTCTCTATATTGACGCTTAGCTTGTTTGATTGCCTTGCGGAGGGAGTAGCTGCACTGTTTGTATTCAGTCATGTTTCCGGTAGCCTTTACCTGGTTAAAAGCAGTGGTTCGCGCTTTCAGTTTTGCGCGAATGCTGCCATCAATCCATGGTTTCTGGTTGGGGAAGGTTTTGATATTTGCTATGGGTACAACATCACCAATGCATTTGCTAATAAACTCGCTCACCGAATCAGCGTATACATCAATGTTGTTGTCAGATGCTATCCGAACATATCCCAGTCCACGTGCTCGAAGCAATCTTGCAGCATGGAATCAGATTGGTCGGACCAGCGTTGAACAGACCTGAGAACGGGCGTTTCCTGTTTTAGTTTCTGTTTGTAGGCTGGGAGCAACAAAATGGAGTCATGGTCAGACTTGCCGAAAGGAGGGCGGAGAATAGCCTTGTATGCATCACGGAAGTTGGAATAACAGTGGTCCAAATGGTATCAATGTAATTGTTGCAGATAGATTCTGGTTTCTATCAATGTAATTGTTGCAGATAGATTCTGGTTTCTATCAATGTAATTGTTGCAGATAGATTCTAGTTTCAATCAATGTAATTATCTGCATTTCCAATCCACATATCTTTTTTTTGGGCGGAGGGGGTAAATATATGCTCTGCAATTCTTCAGCCATTACTGAACCTGCGACCAAAAACAATCTATATATGGGTAGTACCAATACGAGGGACCTAAATCTGTCTCTTCACAGCAACATCTGCAGAGCTGGAATGGTTGTATCCCCCAAACATGTACCATTCTATTGGTTGCAACAATTCTTCCCATCTATTTTGCACCCTGTATTGAGAAGCTGTCCATTTTTTTTTATCCTTAAATGAAACTGGTTAACTTTTTTTATTTATCACAATTTTCTTTAACCAATGTCGTTCTTTAATGCAGGGCTGACAGACACGTTTTATACCTTCTCCCCCATTTTTGCTGTATCAGTTGGTTGTAATTTTGGGTGGAGCAGACATTTCCATATATTTTTGTTAACTGCAAGTGTGACAACTCCACCAGTCCTATTTTTTTTTAAACAAGCCATTGAAATCTTGTTTTCATTTCAGTTTAATCCACCAGTGTCACGACTTCCGCCGAAGTCGGTCCCTTTTCTTGCTCGGGCGGCGTTCGGCGGTCGACGTCACCGGTTTTCTAGCCATCGCCGATGTAAAATTTGCTATATTTACTCATACCTGCTGTCCTGCGCCTGACTCCTCTACACCAGCAACACACAGACACATTACAACCAGAAAAGACAGAACAAATATTATGGTTAAACTCAAATACAATAATTGTCATTTTTGGAAAACATTTCAAAAAAACTAATAATTAAAATTGTATATATTTTTTTTTTTTATGTTTTCCAAAAATACTGTTTTTGTTCTTTAATGCAAGGCCGACAGACAAGTTTCTTGTAATCTTTGTCAATTATATAATAAATGATATAATTTACAAATATTATATATATTTTTTTATATATTTGTTATAATGGTACTAGGGATGGGGGTGTGACCAGGTACTAGGGATGGAGGTGTGACCAGGTACTAGGGATGGAGGTGTGACCAGGTACTAGGGATGGAGGTGTGACCAGGTACTAGGGATGGAGGTGTGACCAGGTACTAGGGATGGAGGTGTGACCAGGTACTAGGGATGGAGGTGTGACCAGGTACTAGGGATGGGGGTGTGACCAGGTACTAGGGATGGAGGTGTGACCAGGTACTAGGGGTGGAGGTGTGACCAGGTACTAGGGATGGAGGTATGACCAGGTACTAGGGATGGAGGTGTGACCAGGTACTAGGGATGGAGGTGTGACCAGGTACTAGGGAAGGAGGTGGGACCAGGTACTAGGGATGGAGGTGTGACCAGGTACTAGGGATGGGGGTGTGACCAGGTACTAGGGATGGAGGTGTGAGCATAAGGGTCTGGGCAGATGAAATGTAGTAATTGTTTGTGTGAGTCTGTAAGTTGTTGTTCGTATGTATAAGTTTGTATCTAGAATGTTAAAAAGAATATGCTATTTTGAATCATAGAAGCGTTACCTGGATTTGAATGTTGTTGAAATGTCAAAAGTAGATTTACATTAAGAATTCATCTTTATTAGCTAAACCAAACTCTTTTTTGCAGCGTTATTGTCATGGAAATCAACTTTGTTTACATAGTGGGATGAAGAAAATGCGTTAGCTCATAACACTGTTGATATAGCAACGGAGAAGGCGTTAGCTCATAACACTGTTGATATAGCAACGGAGAAGGCGTTAGCTCATAACACTGTTGACACAGCAACGGATGCTAATCGAATCCCAGAGGATAGGTAATAACCACTCTTCTGTCCATGAGGAGGATAGGTAATAACCACTTATCTGTCCATGAGGAGGATAGGTAATAACCACTCTTCTGTCCATGAGGAGGATAGGTAATAACCACTCTTCTGTCCATAGGGAGGATAGGTAATAACCACTCTTCTGTCCATAGGGAGGATAGGTAATAACCACTCTTCTGTCCATGAGGAGAAAAGGTAATAACCACTCTTCTGTCCATAGGGAGGATAGGTAATAACCACTCTTCTGTCCATAGGGAGGATAGGTAATAACCACTCTTCTGTCCATAGGGAGGTTAGGTAATAACCACTCTTCTGTCCATGAGGAGGATAGGTAATAACCACTCTTCTGTCCATAGGGAGGATAGGTAATAACCACTCTTCTGTCCATGAGGAGGATAGGTAATAACCACTCTTCTGTCCATAGGGAGGATAGGTAATAACCCCTCTTCTGTCCATAGGGAGGATAGGTAATAACCACTCTTCTGTCCATAGGGAGGATAGGTAATAACCACTCTTCGGTCCATAGGGAGGTTAGGTAATAACCACTCTTCTGTCCATGAGGAGGATAGGTAATAACCACTATTCTGTCCATAGGGAGGATAGGTTCTAACCACTCTTCTGTCAATGAGGAGGATAGGTAATAACCACTATTCTGTCCATAGGGAGGATAGGTAATAACCACTTATCTGTCCATGAGGAGGATAGGTAGAACAGATGTTTAGAGATACCAAGTGTTTCCTTGAGACAGTATTGTTGAGATACTGAAATAATAAAATGTTACTTAAGAGTTGTACAAATGGATGGACGGTCAACTTTTCTTTTTAAGGGTCCCTTTATATCAAATAGTGTCCCGTCATGTAAGAGTTGGAAACGGCCTTCAGAATGAATAGGATGGTAAACAGGACTTAAAGTCACAATCTATAGACAGTGCAGCGGGGACTGGGAGCGAGCCGGTAAGAAACTAGACTACAAAATGAAGAGTAGCCTAGTGGAGCGGACTACCGCTAAACTGCCCTGAACGACAGTCATCTTGTGAGAGGGTGATTGGCTAACAGTTTTCAAAAGAGTCAACGATAAAGTCCATAAGTTAGGACAAACTATTTTGAACACATCTTAGTTTTGCAACTTGGACACACACTTCTATTTCAAGCCTTGTTACAGCAAGCTCTGCACGCCCAATCGATAAGCAATTACCTTAAAGTCCATGAGAATTCATTACAGGACCAGTCGTTGGAGATGAGCTGTACGTCAATGTTCTATTGGCTGTTAAACAGCTTGCAGCACACTGGAAGAGAGACAGGGTCGTTTTAAAGTATCAGGAGTAGGCCTACAACTTGGGAGTATTTACTAGGAACCAAACACAACCAAACAGAAGCGATCAGAATAAACAGTAAACTGTAAACTGTAAACTGTTTGATACAGTCTTGGTCTAATGAAGACTTTGCTAGCTTGTGGTCCCTGGCTAGCTGTCTGAAACGCCGTGTCCCCAGCCAGCCTCACTCCTAACTTGACCCTTATGTTCACTAGGCTAAGCATGCCTCTCCTCAATGTCAATATGCCTTGTCCATTGCTGTTCTGGTTAGTGTTTATTGCCTTATTTCACTGTAGAGCCTCTAGCCCTGCTCAATATGCCTTATCCAACCTATCAGTTCCACCACCCACACATGCGATGACATCACCTGGTTTAAATGCTTCTAGAGACAATATCTCTTTCATCACCACTCAATGCCTAGGTTTACCTCCACTGTATTTACGTCCTACCATACCATTGTCTGTACATTATGCCTTTAATCTATTTTATCACCTCCTGAAACCTGTTATTTTTACTCTCTGTTCAGAATGTCCTAGACGACCAGTCATTATAGCCTTTAGCCGTACCCTTATCCTACTCCTCCTCTGTTCCTCTGGTGATATAGAGGTTAATCCAGGCCCTGCAGTGCCTAGCTCCACTACTATTCCCCAGGCCCTCTCATTTGTTGACTTCTGCAACCGTAAAAGCCTTGGTTTCATGCATGTCAACATTAGAAGCCTCCTCCCTAAGTTTGTTTTATTCACTGCCCTAACACACTCTGCCAACCCGGATGTCCTAGCCGTGTCTGAATCCTGGCTTAGGAAGACCACCAAAAACACTGAAATTTCCATCCCTAACTATAACATCTTCAGACAAGATAGAACGGCCAAAGGGGGCGGTGTTGCTATCTATTGCAGAGATAGCCTGCAGAGTTCTGTCTTGCTTTCCAGGTCTGTACCCAAACAATTTGAACTTTTACTTTTAAAAATCTGCCTTTCTAGAAACAAGTCTCTCACTGTTGCCACTTGCTATAGACCACCCTCTGCCCCCAGCTGTGCTCTGGACACCATATGTGAACTGATTGCCCCCCCATCTATCTTCAGAGTTCGTGCTGCTAGGTGACCTAAACTGGGACATGCTTAACACCCAGGCCATCCTACAATCTAAGCTTGATGCCCTCAACCTCACACAAATCATAATTGAACCTACTAGGTACAATCCCAAAGCCGTAAACACGGGAACCCTCATAGATGTAATCCTAACTAACTTGCCCTCCAAATACACCCCCTGCTGTTTTCAACCAAGATCTCAGCGATCACTGCCTCATTGCCTGCATCCGTAATGGGTTTGCGGTCAAACGATCTCCCCTCATTACTGTTAAACGTTCCCTAAAACATCTCAGCGAGCAGGCCTTTCTAATTGACCTGGCCAGGGTATCCTGGAAGGATATTGACCTCATCCCGTCAGTAGAGGATGCCTGGTTATTCTTTAAAAGTGCCTTCCTCACCATCTTAAATAATCATGCCCCATTCAAGAAATTTAGAACCAGGAATAGATATAGCCCTTGGTTCTCTCCAGACCTGACTGCCCTTGACCAGCAAAAACATCCTGTGGCGTTCTGCATTTGCATCGAACAGCCCCCGTGATATGCAACTTTTCAGGGAAGTCAGGAACCAATATACGCTGGCAGTTAGGAAAGCCAAGGCTAGCTTTTTCAAGCAGAAATATGCCTCCTGTAACACAAACTCCAAAAAGTTCTGGGACACTGTTAAGTCCATGGAGAATAAGAGCACCTCCTCCCAGGTGCCCACTGCATTGAGGATAGGAAATACTGTCACCACCGATAAACCCACAATAATTGAGAATTTCAATAAGCATTTTTCTACGGCTGGCCATGCTTTCCACCTGGCTACCCCTACCCGGTCAACAGCCCTGCACCCCCTCAGCAACTCGCCAAAGCCTCCCCCACTTCTCCTTCTCCCAAATCCAGTCAGCTGATGTTCTAAAAGAGCTGCGAAATCTGGACCCCTACAAATCAGCCGGGCTAGACAATCTAGACCCTTTCTTTTAAAAATTATCTGCCGAAATTGTTGCTACCCCTATTACTAGCCTGTTTAACCTCTCTTTCGTGACGTCTGAGATTCCCAAAGACTGGAAAGCAGCTGCGGTCATCCCCCTCTTCAAAGGGGGAGACACTCTTGACCAAAACTGCTACAGACCTATATCCATCCTACCCTGCCTTTCTAAGGTCTTTGAAGGCCAAGTTAACAAACAAATTACCGACCATTTCGAATCCCACCGTACCTTCTCCGCTATGCAATCTGGTTTCAGGGCTGGTCAATGGTGCACCTCAGCCACGCTCAAGGTCCTAAATGACATCATAACCGCCATCGATAAGAGACATTATTGTGCAGCCGTTTTCATTGATCTAGCCAAGGCTTTCGACTCTGTCAATCACCTCATCCTTATCGGCAGACTCGACAGCCTTGGTTTCTCAAATGACTGCCTCGCATGGTTCACCAATTACTTCTCTGATAGAGTTCAGTGTGTCAAATCAGAGGGCCTGTTGTCCGGGCCTCTGGCAGTCTCCATGGGGGTGCCACAGGGTTCAATTCTTGGGCCGACTCTCTTCTCTGTATACATCAATGATGTCGCTCTTGCTGCAGGTGAGTCTCTGATTCACCTCTATGCAGACGACACCATTCTGTATACTTCCGGCCCCTCTTTGGACACAGTGTTAACTACCCTCCAGACGAGCTTCAATGCCATACAACTCTCCTTCCGTGGCCTACAACTGCTCTTAAACGCAAGTAAAACTAAATGCATGCTCTTCAACCGATCGCTTCCCGCACCTGTCCCCCAGTCCAGCATCACTACTCTGGACGGTTCTGTCTTAGATTATGTGGAAAACTACAAATACCTAGGTGTCTGGTTAGACTGTAAACTCTCCTTCCAGACTCACATCAAACATCTCCAATCTAAAATTAAATCTAGAATTGGCTTCCTATTTCGCAACAAAGCTTCCTTCACTCATGCTGCCAAACATACCCTCAGAAACTGACCATCCTACCGATCCTCGACTTCGGTGATGTAATTTACAAAATAGCCTCCAATACTCTACTCAACAAACTGGATGCAGTCTATCACAGTGCCATCCGTTTTGTTACCAAAGCCCCATATACCACCCACCACTGCGACCTGTACGCTCTCGTGAGGCTGGCCTTCGCTACACTCGCCGCCATATCCACTGGCTCCTGGTCATCTACAAGTCCCTGCTAGGTAAAGTCCCGCCTTATCTCAGCTCGCTGGTCACCTTAGCAGCACCAACCCGTAGCATGCGCTCCAGCAGGTATATCTCACTGGTCACCCCCAAAGCCAATTCCTCCTTTGGCCGACTATCCTTCCAGTTCTCTGCTGCCAATGACTGGAACGAAAACCGCTCTGAAAATCTCTGAAACTGGAGACACTTATCTCCCTCAACAGCTTTAAGCACAAGCTGTCAGAGCAGCTCACAGACCACTATACCTGTTTATAGCCCATCTGTAAATAGCCCAACCAACTACCTCATCCCCTACCGTATTTATTTATTTATCTTGTTCCTTTGCACCCCAGTTTTTCTACATTGCACATTCATCTACTGCACATTTTTACCATTCCAGTGTTAAATTGCTATATTGTAATTACTCTGCCACCATGGCCTATTTATTGTCTTACCTTCCTTATGCTTAATTTTTTCTACTGTATTATTGACTGTATGTTTGTTTTACTCCATGTGTAACTCTGTGTTGTTGTATGTGTCAAACTGCTTTGCTTTATCTTGGCCAGGTCGCAGTTGTAAATGAGAACTTGTTCTCAACTTGCCTACCTGTATTATGACATCATATAGAACTACCTGGTTAAATAAAGGTGAAATAAAAAAAATATATATAAAAAAAATACACCCATTGTGTATGGCGGCTGTGTGGATTTGGAGACGGCCAGCAAGGTCATTCTTGTGTTGTGATACTACAGCGCCTTGCAAAAGTATTCATCCCCCTTGGCATTTGTCCTATTTTCGTTGCATTACAACCTGTAATTTAAATAGATTTGTATTTGGACTTCATGCAATGGGGCAGCAGGTAGCCTAGTGGTTAGAGCGTAGGGGCGGCAGGTAGCCTAGTGGTTAGAGCGTAGGGGCGGCAGGTAGCCTAGTGGTTAGAGCGTAGGGGCGGCAGGTAGCCTGGTGGTTAGAGCGTGGGGCGGCAGGTAGCCTAGTGGTTAGAGCGTAGGGGCGGCAGGTAGCCTAGTGGTTAGAGCGTAGGGACGGCAGGTAGCCTAGTGGTTAGAGCGTTGGGACGGCAGGTAGCCTAGTGGTTGGACAGACAAAATAGTCCAAAAAATTAATGAAAAGTGCCGTGTGAAAGTATTCAACCCCTTGGGATTTTTCCTATTTTGTTGACTTACAACCTGGAATTAAATAGATTTTTGGGGGGGTTTGTATCATTTGAATTACACAACATGCCTACCACATTGAAACAGACAAGAAATAAGACAAAAAAAACAGAAAGCTTGAGCATGCATAACTATTCACCCCCAGCAAATATCACTCCCTAAAAACACAACCTTATGGAACAATCATTGGATAACAATCCTTGGATAGCCCTAATCCTTGGATAGCCCTAATCCTTGGATAGCCCTAACCCTTGCATAGCCCTAACCCTTGGATAGCCCTAATCCTTGGATAGCCCTAATCCTTGGATAGCCCTAATCCTTGGATAGCCCTAACCCTTAGATAGCCCTAACCCTTGGATAGCCATAACCCTTGGATAGCCCTAATCCTTGGATAGCCCTAATCCTTGGATAGCCCTAATCCTTGGATAGCCCTAACCTTTGGATAGCCCCAATCCTTCTATTTCCCTAACCCTTGGATAGCCCTAACCCTTGGATAGCCCTAATCCTTGGATAGCCCTAACCTTTGGATAGCCCTAACCCTTGGATAGCCCTAATCCTTGGATAGCCCTAACCTTTGGATAGCCCCAATCCTTCTATTTCCCTAACCCTTGGATAGCCCTAACCCTTGGATAAATTGGCCCACATGGAAAGCTAAAGGAATAGAAATTATGTGGTAATAGGAAATATTTCCATTACATCATTAAAAAGCTATTCTGAACTGAACAATGCAGACATTTTAAAATGTGTGCAATTTATATCACAACATTTGATCTGAAAGCTTTTGGACGTCAGCGCAATGTTGAGGGAATCCAATTTGTGTAAGAAAAATATACTGATAAGATAGATAAGAAAAACTATAAACTATTGGAACCAATACCGAAAAATAATGAATACTGGCACAAGATGGAGTGTGTTAGAACATAACAAACTAAATTACAAAAATGTAACCTTAATCCAGTATAAATTAATGTATAGAGGTTATTATTCAAGAGACAAAACTCACATGTTACAGCACAACAGCAGAGTCATGTCTTAAATGTAAAACTAATAACGAATCAATAATTAATGCCTTCTGGGAGTGCTATTAAGTCCCAAATTTATGAGCAGAGATAATGATTGCGCCGACAGACATGGCAGCTCTGCTTCTAGCTCCTAAGAGCAGTATTTCGTTCTTTTTTTTTGTTATTTCTTACGTTATTAGCCCAGAACGTTTTTTTGTTGTTATTACATACAGCCGGAAATAACTTTTGGTTATCAGATCAACGTTAACTCACAAGCATCATGACCAGGAATACGAATTTCCCAAATTGGATCCTTTCTTCAACACCCCCCAGGGCAATAGAACTTATTCCAGAAGCTGCTCCAAAACACTGCCGACGGACAAGAGGTATTCGGAGTGGACTTCTAGTCTGACTCAGGAGGCGTACACACCATCCACCGCTTTCTAGTATACAGTTGAAGTCAGAAGTTTACATACACCTTAGCCAAATACATTTAAACTCAGTTTTTCACAATTCCTGATATTTAATCCTAGTAGAACTTCCCTGTCTTAGGTCAGTTAGGATCACCACTTTATTTTAAGAATGTGAAATTATTTATTTCAGATTTTATTTCTTTCATCACATTCCCAGTTGGTCAGAGGTTTACATACACTCAGGTAGTATTTGGTAGCATTGCCTTTAAATTGTTTAACTTGGGTCAAATGTTTCGGGTAGCCTTCCACAAGCTTCCCACAATAAGTTGGGAGAATTGTGGACCATTCCTCCTGGTGTAACTGAGTCAGGTTTGTAGGCCTCCTTGCTCGCACATGCTTTTTCAGTTCTGCCCACAAATTTTCTATGGGATTGAGGTCAGGGCTTTGTGATGGCCACTCCAATACCTTGACTTTGTTGTCCTTAAGCCATTTTGCCACATCTTTGGAAGTATGCTTGGGGTCATTGTCCATTTGGAAGACCCATTTGCGACCAAGCTTTAACTTCCTGACTGACGTCTTGAGATGTTGCTTCAATATATCCACATAATTTTCCTGCCTCATGATGCCATCTATTTTGTGAAGTGCACCAGTCCCTCTTGCAGCAAAAGCACCAGCACAACATGATTCTGCCACCCCCGTGCTTCACGGTTGGGATGGTGTTCTTCGGCTTGCAAGCCTCCCCCTTTTTCCTCCAAACATAATGATGGTCATTATGGCCAAACAGTTCTATTTTTCTTTCATCAGACCAGAGGACATTTCTCCAAAAAGTACAATCTTTGTCCCCATGTGCAGTTGCAAACTGTAGTCTGACTTTTTAATGGCGGTTTTGGAGCAATGGCTTCTTCCTTGCTGAGTGGCCTTTCAGGTTATGTCGATATAGGAGTCGTTTTATTGTGGATATAGATACTTTTGTACCTGTTTCCTCCAGCATCTTCACAAGGTCCTTTGCTGTTGTTCTGGGATTGATTTGCACTTTTCGCACTAAAGTACATTCATCCCTAGGAGACAGAACGCGTCTACTTCCTGAGCGGCATGACAGCTGCGTGGTCCCATGGTATTTATACTTGCATACTATTGTTTGTAAAGATGAACGCGGTACCTTCAGGCGTTTGGAAATTGCTCCCAAGGCTGATTTCTTTTGATTTTCCCATGATGTCAAGCAAAAAGGTAGGCCTTGAAATGCATCCACAGGTACACCTCCAATTGACTCAAATGATGTCAATTAGCCAATCAGAAGCTTCTAAAAAGAAGCTTCTAAAGCCATGACATCATTTCCTGGAATTTTCCAAGTTGTTTAAAGGCACAGTCAACTTAGTGTATGTAAACTTCTGACCCACTGGAATTGTCATACAGTGAATTATAAGTGAAATAATCTGTCTGTAAACTATTGTTGGTAAAATGACTTGTGTCATGCACAAAGTAGATATCCTAACCAACTTCCCAAACCTATAGTTTGTTAACAAGAAATGTGTGGAGTGGTTGAAAAAAGAGTTTTAATGACTCCAACCTAAGTGTATGTAAACTTCCGACTTCAACAGTATTACTCGCTAATGTTCAGTCTCTGGATAAAAAGAAGACGAGCTCAGTGCGAGGATCTTCTTCCAGAGAGACATCAGGGATTGTAACATACTCTGATTCATGGAAACATGGCTCTCTAGGGATATACTGTCCCGTCCATTCAGCCATCTGGGTTCTCAGTACATCACGCAGACAGGAATAATGAACTCTCCGGGAAGAGGAATGATTAACCACTCATGGTGCGATTGTGAAAACATACAGAAATTCAAGTCCTTTTTTCCACCCGACCATAGAATACCTCACAATCAAATGCCGACCGTATCACCTCCCAAGAGAATTCTCTTCTGTTATTTTCACAGCCGCGTATTTTCCCCCTCAAGTCGATACCACGATGGCCCTCAAAGAATTACACTGGACTTTATGCAAACTAAACCACATATCCTAAGGCCGCATTTATTGTATCTGGGTATTTTAACAAAGCAAATTTGAGGAAAATGCAAAAAAAGGTTATACTGTCACATTGGCTGTAGCACTTGCGGCGGGAAAACACTGGACCACTGCTACGCCTACAATGCCCTCCCTCACCCTCCCTTCGGGCAAATCTGATAATGACTCCATTTTGTTCCGCCCTTACTATAGGCAGAAACTCCAACAGGAAGTACCCGTGCTAAGGTCTATTCAACGCTGGTCTGACCAATCGGAATCCATGCTTCAAGATTGTTTTGATCACGCGGACTGGGATATGTTCCGGGTAGCCTCTGAGAATAACATTGATGAATACACGGATACGGGGACTGAGTTCATCAGGAAGTGTATAGGAGATGTTGTACCCACTGTGACTATTAAAACCTTCCCTAACCAGAAACCGTGGATGGGCGGCAGCATTCACGTTAAACTGAAAGCACAAACCACCGCATTTAACAATGGCAAGGTGACTGGGAATATGGCCGAATACAAACAGTGTAGTTATTCCCTCTGTAATGCAATCAAACAGGCAAAAGGTCAGTACAGAGACAAAGTAGAGTCGTAATTCATCGGATCAGACACGAGATGGATGTGGCAGAGTTTACAGTCAATCACAGATTACAAAGGGAAACCCAGCCACGTCGCGGACACCGATGTCTTGCTCCCAGACAACCTAAACACCTTCTTCACCTTCTTTCAGGACAACACAGTGCCACCGATACGGCCCGCTCCCAAGGACTGTGGGCTCTTGTTCTCCGTGGCCGACGTGAGTAAGACATTTAATCGTGTTAACCCTCTCAAGCCGCGTCCTCAGAGCATGCGCAGACCAGCTGGCTGGAGTGTTTACCGACATATTCAAACTCTCCCTATCCCAGTCTGCTGTCCCCACTTGCTTCAAGATTTTCACCATTGTTTCTGTACCCACGAAAGCAAAGGTAACTGAACTAAATGATAATCGCCCCGTAGCACTCACTTCTGTCATCATGAAGTGCTTTTGAGAGACTAGTCAAGGATCATATCACCTCTACCTTACCTGACACCCTAGACCCACTCCAATTTGCATACCGCCCCAATAGATCCACAGACGATGCAATCGCCATCGCACTCCACACTGCCCTATCCCATCTGGACAAGAGGAATACCTATGTAAGAATGCTGTTCATTGACTATAGCTCAGCATTCAACACCATAGCACCCTCGGTGGTGGGAAAAGTACCTAAGTGTCATACTTGAGTAAAAGTAAAGTCTAAAGGTATTTTGTTTTAAATGTACTTAAGTATCAAAAGTAAAAGTAAAAGTATAAATCATTTCAAATTCCGTATAACCAGACGGCACAGTTTTCTTCTTTTTTTGTATTGGCGGATAGCCAGGGGCACACTTCAACACTCAGACATTACTTACAAAGGAAGCGTTTGTGTGTAGTGAGTCCGTCAGATCAGAGGCAGTAGGAATGACCAGGGATGTTCTCTTGGTAAGTGTGTGAATTGGACCATTTCCCTGTCAAAATGTAACGAGTACTTTTGGGTGTCAGGGTAAACGTAAGGAGTAAAAAAGTGCATTATTTTCTTTAGGAATGCAGTGAAGTAAATGTAAAAGTTGGCAAAAAATATAAATGGTAAAGTAAAGTACAGATACCACCCCAAAAAACGACTTAAATAATACTTTAAATTATTTTTACTTTAATTTACGTTTAATCTGTCTATCTCCATATTTCAAGTCGTGGCAAATGGACTGGGGGTGCGGTGAGATACCCGATGGATTGGACAATATTATTTTTGCCACTTTTATGTTGAAGAAGTTATTACTTAAAAATAAAGGAATGGAAGAATGCAATGCTTTCATTAATTTAAATATTGAGAAGAAAAAAAAATCTGTCTACAGACAAACAACATAACACAATTTGAAGTCATATGGTCTTCAGTATTAGAAACAGCATTGGGAGTGGATACAGCGGGGGAACCTGTGGGTCTGGGCAAGCGTGACGTTTTCACGTTTGTGGAAATGTATGTCAACGTTTAAGTTGTTAATCACGTCGATCACTTGTCATCGCATGTTTCCGTCTGATCCTTTAGATTGCTGCATAATGTCCAACAAGTGAAGAGAGAGTAGGGATAGAAAATAAAAAGAAATACTGATGCCATTCTAACTGTGAACTTGTCTACTTGATGCCATTCTAACTGTGAACTTGTCTTCCTGATGCCATTCTAACTGTGAACTTGTCTACTTGATGCCATTCTAACTGTGAACTTGTCTACTTGATGCCATTCTAACTGTGAACTTGTCTTCCTGATGCCATTCTAACTGTGAACTTGTCTACTTGATGCCATTCTAACTGTGAACTTGTCTACTTGATGCCATTCTAACTGTGAACTTGTCTACTTGATGCCATTCTAACTGTGAACATGTCTACTTGATGCCATTCTAACTGTGAACTTGTCTTCCTGATGCCATTCTAACTGTGAACTTGTCTACTTGATGCCATTCTAACTGTGAACTTGTCTTCCTGATGCCATTCTAACTGTGATCTTGTCTTCCTGATGTAATTCTAACTGTGAACTTGTCTACTTGATGTCATTCTAACTGTGAACTTGTCTACTTGATGCCATTCTAACTGTGAACTTGTCTACTTGATGCCATTCTAACTGTGAACTTGTCTACTTGATGCCATTCTAACTGTGAACTTGTCTTCCTGATGCCATTCTAACTGTGAACTTGTCTACTTGATGCCATTCTAACTGTGAACTTGTCTTCCTGATGCCATTCTAACTGTGAACTTGTCTACTTGATGCCATTCTAACTGTGAACTTGTCTACTTGATGCCATTCTAACTGTGAACTTGTCTACTTGATGCCATTCTAACTGTGAACTTGTCTACTTGATGCCATTCTAACTGTGAACTTGTCTTCCTGATGCCATTCTAACTGTGAACTTGTCTACTTGATGCCATTCTAACTGTGAACTTGTCTTCCTGATGCCATTCTAACTGTGAACTTGTCTTCCTGATGCCATTCTAACTGTGAACTTGTCTTCCTGATGCCATTCTAACTGTGAACTTGTCTTCCTGATGCCATTCTAACTGTGAACTTGTCTTCCTGATGCCATTCTAACTGTGAACTTGTCTACTTGATGCCATTCTAACTGTGAACTTGTCTACTTGATGCCATTCTAACTGTGAACTTGTCTGCCTGATGCCATTCTAACTGTGAACTTGTCTACTTGATGCCATTCTAACTGTGAACTTGTCTACTTGATGCCATTCTAACTGTGAACTTGTCTACTTGATGCCATTCTAACTGTGAACTTGTCTTCCTGATGCCATTCTAACTGTGAACTTGTCTACTTGATGCCATTCTAACTGTGAACTTGTCTACTTGATGCCATTCTAACTGTGAACTTGTCTTCCTGATGCCATTCTAACTGTGAACTTGTCTTCCTGATGCCATTCTAACTGTGAACTTGTCTACTTGATGCCATTCTAACTGTGAACTTGTCTTCCTGATGCCATTCTAACTGTGAACTTGTCTTCCTGATGCCATTCTAACTGTGAACTTGTCTACTTGATGCCATTCTAACTGTGAACTTGTCTTCCTGATGCCATTCTAACTGTGAACTTGTCTTCCTGATGCCATTCTAACTGTGAACTTGTCTACTTGATGCCATTCTAACTGTGAACTTGTCTTCCTGATGCCATTCTAACTGTGAACTTGTCTTCCTGATGCCATTCTAACTGTGAACTTGTCTTCCTGATGCCATTCTAACTGTGAACTTGTCTTCCTGATGCCATTCTAACTGTGAACTTGTCTTCCTGATGCCATTCTAACTGTGAACTTGTCTTCCTGATGCCATTCTAACTGTGAACTTGTCTTCCTGATGCCATTCTAACTGTGAACTTGTCTACTTGATGCCATTCTAACTGTGAACTTGTCTACTTGATGCCATTCTAACTGTGAACTTGTCTGCCTGATGCCATTCTAACTGTGAACTTGTCTACTTGATGCCATTCTAACTGTGAACTTGTCTACTTGATGCCATTCTAACTGTGAACTTGTCTACTTGATGCCATTCTAACTGTGAACTTGTCTTCCTGATGCCATTCTAACTGTGAACTTGTCTACTTGATGCCATTCTAACTGTGAACTTGTCTACTTGATGCCATTCTAACTGTGAACTTGTCTTCCTGATGCCATTCTAACTGTGAACTTGTCTTCCTGATGCCATTCTAACTGTGAACTTGTCTACTTGATGCCATTCTAACTGTGAACTTGTCTTCCTGATGCCATTCTAACTGTGAACTTGTCTTCCTGATGCCATTCTAACTGTGAACTTGTCTACTTGATGCCATTCTAACTGTGAACTTGTCTTCCTGATGCCATTCTAACTGTGAACTTGTCTTCCTGATGCCATTCTAACTGTGAACTTGTCTACTTGATGCCATTCTAACTGTGAACTTGTCTTCCTGATGCCATTCTAACTGTGAACTTGTCTTCCTGATGCCATTCTAACTGTGAACTTGTCTTCCTGATGCCATTCTAACTGTGAACTTGTCTACTTGATGCCATTCTAACTGTGAACTTGTCTTCCTGATGCCATTCTAACTGTGAACTTGTCTACTTGATGCCATTCTAACTGTGAACTTGTCTACTTGATGCCATTCTAACTGTGAACTTGTCTACTTGATGCCATTCTAACTGTGAACTTGTCTTCCTGATGCCATTCTAACTGTGAACTTGTCTACTTGATGCCATTCTAACTGTGAACTTGTCTTCCTGATGCCATTCTAACTGTGAACTTGTCTTCCTGATGCCATTCTCTAACTGTGAACTTGTCTTCCTGATGCCATTCTAACTGTGAACTTGTCTACTTGATGCCATTCTAACTGTGAACTTGTCTTCCTGATGCCATTCTAACTGTGAACTTGTCTTCCTGATGCCATTCTAACTGTGAACTTGTCTACTTGATGCCATTCTAACTGTGAACTTGTCTTCCTGATGCCATTCTAACTGTGAACTTGTCTTCCTGATGCCATTCTAACTGTGAACTTGTCTACTTGATGCCATTCTAACTGTGAACTTGTCTTCCTGATGCCATTCTAACTGTGAACTTGTCTTCCTGATGCCATTCTAACTGTGAACTTGTCTACTTGATGCCATTCTAACTGTGAACTTGTCTTCCTGATGCCATTCTAACTGTGAACTTGTCTTCCTGATGCCATTCTAACTGTGAACTTGTCTTCCTGATGCCATTCTAACTGTGAACTTGTCTTCTGATGCCATTCTAACTGTGAACTTGTCTACTTGATGCCATTCTAACTGTGAACTTGTCTTCCTGATGCCATTCTAACTGTGAACTTGTCTTCCTGATGCCATTCTAACTGTGAACTTGTCTTCCTGATGCCATTCTAACTGTGAACTTGTCTTCCTGATGCCATTCTAACTGTGAACTTGTCTTCCTGATGCCATTCTAACTGTGAACTTGTCTACTTGATGCCATTCTAACTGTGAACTTGTCTTCCTGATGCCATTCTAACTGTGAACTTGTCTTCCTGATGCCATTCTAACTGTGAACTTGTCTACTTGATGCCATTCTAACTGTGAACTTGTCTTCCTGATGCCATTCTAACTGTGAACTTGTCTTCCTGATGCCATTCTAACTGTGAACTTGTCTACTTGATGCCATTCTAACTGTGAACTTGTCTTCCTGATGCCATTCTAACTGTGAACTTGTCTTCCTGATGCCATTCTAACTGTGAACTTGTCTTCCTGATGCCATTCTAACTGTGAACTTGTCTTCCTGATGCCATTCTAACTGTGAACTTGTCTACTTGATGCCATTCTAACTGTGAACTTGTCTTCCTGATGCCATTCTAACTGTGAACTTGTCTTCCTGATGCCATTCTAACTGTGAACTTATCTTCCTGATGCCATTCTAACTGTGAACTTGTCTACTTGATGCCATTCTAACTGTGAACTTGTCTTCCTGATGCCATTCTAACTGTGAACTTGTCTTCCTGATGCCATTCTAACTGTGAACTTGTTCACTTGATGCCATTCTAACTGTGAACTTGTCTACTTTGATGCCATTCTAACTGTGAACTTGTCTTCCTGATGCCATTCTAACTGTGAACTTGTCTTCCTGATGCCATTCTAACTGTGAACTTGTCTACTTGATGCCATTCTAACTGTGAACTTGTCTTCCTGATGCCATTCTAACTGTGAACTTGTCTACTTGATGCCATTCTAACTGTGAACTTGTCTTCCTGATGCCATTCTAACTGTGAACTTGTCTTCCTGATGCCATTCTAACTGTGAACTTGTCTTCCTGATGCCATTCTAACTGTGAACTTGTCTTCCTGATGCCATTCTAACTGTGAACTTGTCTTCCTGATGAACTGTGAACTTGTCTTCCTGATGCCATTCTAACTGTGAACTTGTCTACTTGATGCCATTCTAACTGTGAACTTGTCTTCCTGATGCCATTCTAACTGTGAACTTGTCTTCCTGATGCCATTCTAACTGTGAACTTGTCTTCCTGATGCCATTCTAACTGTGAACTTGTCTTCCTGATGCCATTCTAACTGTGAACTTGTCTACTTGATGCCATTCTAACTGTGAACTTGTCTTCCTGATGCCATTCTAACTGTGAACTTGTCTTCCTGATGCCATTCTAACTGTGAACTTGTCTTCCTGATGCCATTCTAACTGTGAACTTGTCTACTTGATGCCATTCTAACTGTGAACTTGTCTTCCTGATGCCATTCTAACTGTGAACTTGTCTTCCTGATGCCATTCTAACTGTGAACTTGTCTACTTGATGCCATTCTAACTGTGAACTTGTCTTCCTGATGCCATTCTAACTGTGAACTTGTCTTCCTGATGCCATTCTAACTGTGAACTTGTCTACTTGATGCCATTCTAACTGTGAACTTGTCTTCCTGATGCCATTCTAACTGTGAACTTGTCTTCCTGATGCCATTCTAACTGTGAACTTGTCTACTTGATGCCATTCTAACTGTGAACTTGTCTTCCTGATGCCATTCTAACTGTGAACTTGTCTACTTGATGCCATTCTAACTGTGAACTTGTCTTCCTGATGCCATTCTAACTGTGAACTTGTCTACTTGATGCCATTCTAACTGTGAACTTCTCTTTCATGCCATTCTAACTGTGAACTTGTCTTCCTGATGCCATTCTAACTGTGAACTTGTCTTCCTGATGCCATTCTAACTGTGAACTTGTCTACTTGATGCCATTCTAACTGTGAACTTGTCTTCCTGATGCCATTCTAACTGTGAACTTGTCTTCCTGATGCCATTCTAACTGTGAACTTGTCTACTTGATGCCATTCTCTAACTGTGAACTTGTCTACTTGATGCCATTCTAACTGTGAACTTGTCTTCCTGATGCCATTCTAACTGTGAACTTGTCTACTTGATGCCATTCTAACTGTAGAACTTGTCTTCCTGATGCCATTCTAACTGTGAACTTGTCTACCTGATGCCATTCTAACTGTGAACTTGTCTTCCTGATGCCATTCTAACTGTGAACTTGTCTTCCTGATGCCATTCTAACTGTGAACTTGTCTTCCTGATGCCATTCTAACTGTGAACTTGTCTACTTGATGCCATTCTAACTGTGAACTTGTCTTCCTGATGCCATTCTAACTGTGAACTTGAACTTGTCTACTTGATGCCATTCTAACTGTGAACTTGTCTACTTGATGCCATTCTAACTGTGAACTTGTCTACTGATGCCATTCTAACTGTGAACTTGTCTACTTGATGCCATTCTAACTGTGAACTTGTCTTCCTGATGCCATTCTAACTGTGAACTTGTCTTCCTGATGCCATTCTAACTGTGAACTTGTCTACTTGATGCCATTCTAACTGTGAACTTGTCTTCCTGATGCCATTCTAACTGTGAACTTGTCTTACCTGATGCCATTCTAACTGTGAACTTGTCTTACTTGATGCCATTCTAACTGAACTTGTCTTCCTGATGCCATTCTAACTGTGAACTTGTCTTCTGATGCCATTCTAACTGTGAACTTGTCTACTTGATGCCATTCTAACTGTGAACCTTGTCTTCCTGATGCCATTCTAACTGTGAACTTGTCACTTGATGCCATTCTAACTGTGAACTTGTCTTCCTGATGCCATTCTAACTGTGAACTTGTCTTCCTGATGCCATTCTAACTGTGAACTTGTCTTCCATGCCATTCTAACTGTGAACTTGTCTTCCTGATGCCATTCTAACTGTGAACTTGTCTTCCTGATGCCATTCTAACTGTGAACTTGTCTACTTGATGCCATTCTAACTGTGAACTTGTCTTCCTGATGCCATTCTAACTGTGAACTTGTCTTCCTGATGCCATTCTAACTGTAGAACTTGTCTACTTGATGCCATTCTAACTGTGAACTTGTCTTCCTGATGCCATTCTAACTGTGAACTTGTCTTCCTGATGCCATTCTAACTGTAGACTTGTCTTCCTGATGCCATTCTAACTGTGAACTTGTCTTCCTGATGCCATTCTAACTGTGAACTTGTCTTCCTGATGCCATTCTAACTGTGAACTTGTCACTTGATGCCATTCTAACTGTGAACTTGTCTGATGCCATTCTAACTGTGAACTTGTCTTACTGATGCCATTCTAACTGTGAACTTGTCTTCCTGATGCCATTCTAACTGTAGACTTGTCTTCCCTGATGCCATTCTAACTGTAAACTTGATCATTCTAACTGTAACTTGTCTGCCATTCTAACTGTAGACTTGTCTTCCTGATGCCATTCTAACTGTGAACCATCTAACTGTGTGCATTCTAACTGTCTTGTCTTCCTGATGCCATTCTAACTGTGAACTTGTCTTCCTGATGCCATTCTAACTGTGAACTTGTCTTCCTGATGCCATTCTAACTGTGAACTTGTCTACTTGATGCCATTCTAACTGTGAACTTGTCTTCCTGATGCCATTCTAACTGTGAACTTGTCTTCCTGATGCCATTCTAACTGTGAACTTGTCTTCCTGATGCCATTCTAACTGTGAACTTGTCTTCCTGATGCCATTCTAACTGTGAACTTGTCTACTTGATGCCATTCTAACTGTGAACTTGTCTTCCTGATGCCATTCTAACTGTGAACTTGTCTTCCTGATGCCATTCTAACTGTGAACTTGTCTTCCTGATGCCATTCTAACTGTGAACTTGTCTACTTGATGCCATTCTAACTGTGAACTTGTCTTCCTGATGCCATTCTAACTGTGAACTTGTCTTCCTGATGCCATTCTAACTGTGAACTTGTCTACTTGATGCCATTCTAACTGTGAACTTGTCTACTCCTGATGCCATTCTAACTGTGAACTTGTCTTCCTGATGCCATTCTAACTGTGAACTTGTCTACTTGATGCCATTCTAACTGTGAACTTGTCTACTTGATGCCATTCTAACTGTGAACTTGTCTTCCTGATGCCATTCTAACTGTGAACTTGTCTACTTGATGCCATTCTAACTGTGAACTTGTCTTCCTGATGCCATTCTAACTGTGAACTTGTCTACTTGATGCCATTCTAACTGTGAACTTGTCTTCCTGATGCCATTCTAACTGTGAACTTGTCTTCCTGATGCCATTCTAACTGTGAACTTGTCTTCCTGATGCCATTCTAACTGTGAACTTGTCTTCCTGATGCCATTCTAACTGTGAACTTGTCTACTTGATGCCATTCTAACTGTGAACTTGTCTTCCTGATGCCATTCTAACTGTGAACTTGTCTTCCTGATGCCATTCTAACTGTGAACTTGTCTTCCTGATGCCATTCTAACTGTGAACTTGTCTACTTGATGCCATTCTAACTGTGAACTTGTCTTCCTGATGCCATTCTAACTGTGAACTTGTCTTCCTGATGCCATTCTAACTGTGAACTTGTCTTCCTGATGCCATTCTAACTGTGAACTTGTCTTCCTGATGCCATTCTAACTGTGAACTTGTCTACTTGATGCCATTCTAACTGTGAACTTGTCTACTTGATGCCATTCTAACTGTGAACTTGTCTTCCTGATGCCATTCTAACTGTGAACTTGTCTACTTGATGCCATTCTAACTGTGAACTTGTCTTCCTGATGCCATTCTAACTGTGAACTTGTCTACTTGATGCCATTCTAACTGTGAACTTGTCTACTTGATGCCATTCTAACTGTGAACTTGTCTTCCTGATGCCATTCTAACTGTGAACTTGTCTTCCTGATGCCATTCTAACTGTGAACTTGTCTTCCTGATGCCATTCTAACTGTGAACTTGTCTTCCTGATGCCATTCTAACTGTGAACTTGTCTTCCTGATGCCATTCTAACTGTGAACTTGTCTACTTGATGCCATTCTAACTGTGAACTTGTCTACTTGATGCCATTCTAACTGTGAACTTGTCTTCCTGATGCCATTCTAACTGTGAACTTGTCTTCCTGATGCCATTCTAACTGTGAACTTGTCTACTTGATGCCATTCTAACTGTGAACTTGTCTTCCTGATGCCATTCTAACTGTGAACTTGTCTTCCTGATGCCATTCTAACTGTGAACTTGTCTACTTGATGCCATTCTAACTGTGAACTTGTCTTCCTGATGCCATTCTAACTGTGAACTTGTCTTCCTGATGCCATTCTAACTGTGAACTTGTCTTCCTGATGCCATTCTAACTGTGAACTTGTCTACTTGATGCCATTCTAACTGTGAACTTGTCTTCCTGATGCCATTCTAACTGTGAACTTGTCTACTTGATGCCATTCTAACTGTGAACTTGTCTTCCTGATGCCATTCTAACTGTGAACTTGTCTACTTGATGCCATTCTAACTGTGAACTTGTCTACTTGATGCCATTCTAACTGTGAACTTGTCTACTTGATGCCATTCTAACTGTGAAATTGTTTTCCTGATGCCATTCTAACTGTGAACTTGTCTTCCTGATGCCATTCTAACTGTGAACTTGTCTACTTGATGCCATTCTAACTGTGAACTTGTCTTCCTGATGCCATTCTAACTGTGAACTTGTCTTCCTGATGCCATTCTAACTGTGAACTTGTCTACTTGATGCCATTCTAACTGTGAACTTGTCTACTTGATGCCATTCTAACTGTGAACTTGTCTTCCTGATGCCATTCTAACTGTGAACTTGTCTTCCTGATGCCATTCTAACTGTGAACTTGTCTACTTGATGCCATTCTAACTGTGAACTTGTCTTCCTGATGCCATTCTAACTGTGAACTTGTCTTCCTGATGCCATTCTAACTGTGAACTTGTCTACTTGATGCCATTCTAACGGTGAACTTGTCTTCCTGATGCCATTCTAACTGTGAACTTGTCTTCCTGATGCCATTCTAACTGTGAACTTGTCTACTTGATGCCATTCTAACTGTGAACTTGTCTTCCTGATGCCATTCTAACTGTGAACTTGTCTTCCTGATGCCATTCTAACTGTGAACTTGTCTACTTGATGCCATTCTAACTGTGAACTTGTCTTCCTGATGCCATTCTAACTGTGAACTTGTCTACTTGATGCCATTCTAACTGTGAACTTGTCTTCCTGATGCCATTCTAACGGTGAACTTGTCTTCCTGATGCCATTCTAACTGTGAACTTATCTTCCTGATGCCATTCTAACTGTGAACTTGTCTACTTGATGCCATTCTAACTGTGAACTTGTCTTCCTGATGCCATTCTAACTGTGAACTTGTCTTCCTGATGCCATTCTAACTGTGAACTTGTCTTCCTGATGCCATTCTAACTGTGAACTTGTCTACTTGATGCCATTCTAACTGTGAACTTGTCTACTTGATGCCATTCTAACTGTGAACTTGTCTTCCTGATGCCATTCTAACTGTGAACTTGTCTTCCTGATGCCATTCTAACTGTGAACTTGTCTACTTGATGCCATTCTAACTGTGAACTTGTCTACTTGATGCCATTCTAACTGTGAACTTGTCTACCTGATGCCATTCTAACTGTGAACTTGTCTTCCTGATGCCATTCTAACTGTGAACTTGTCTTCCTGATGCCATTCTAACTGTGAACTTGTCTACTTGATGCCATTCTAACTGTGAACTTGTCTTCCTGATGCCATTCTAACTGTGAACTTGTCTTCCTGATGCCATTCTAACTGTGAACTTGTCTTCCTGATGCCATTCTAACTGTGAACTTGTCTTCCTGATGCCATTCTAACTGTGAACTTGTCTTCCTGATGCCATTCTAACTGTGAACTTGTCTTCCTGATGCCATTCTAACTGTGAACTTGTCTACTTGATGCCATTCTAACTGTGAACTTGTCTTCCTGATGCCATTCTAACGGTGAACTTGTCTTCCTGATGCCATTCTAACTGTGAACTTATCTTCCTGATGCCATTCTAACTGTGAACTTGTCTACTTGATGCCATTCTAACTGTGAACTTGTCTTCCTGATGCCATTCTAACTGTGAACTTGTCTACTTGATGCCATTCTAACTGTGAACTTGTCTACTTGATGCCATTCTAACTGTGAACTTGTCTACTTGATGCCATTCTAACTGTGAACTTGTCTACTTGATGCCATTCTAACTGTGAACTTGTCTGCCTGATGCCATTCTAACTGTGAACTTGTCTACTTGATGCCATTCTAACTGTGAACTTGTCTACTTGATGCCATTCTAACTGTGAACTTGTCTACTTGATGCCATTCTAACTGTGAACTTGTATTCCTGATGCCATTCTAACTGTGAACTTGTCTACTTGATGCCATTCTAACTGTGAACTTGTCTACTTGATGCCATTCTAACTGTGAACTTGTCTACTTGATGCCATTCTAACTGTGAACTTGTCTTCCTGATGCCATTCTAACTGTGAACTTGTCTACTTGATGCCATTCTAACTGTGAACTTGTCTTCCTGATGCCATTCTAACTGTGAACTTGTCTTCCTGATGCCATTCTAACTGTGAACTTGTCTTCCTGATGCCATTCTAACTGTGAACTTGTCTTCCTGATGCCATTCTAACTGTGAACTTGTCTTCCTGATGCCATTCTAACTGTGAACTTGTCTTCCTGATGCCATTCTAACTGTGAACTTGTCTACTTGATGCCATTCTAACTGTGAACTTGTCTTCCTGATGCCATTCTAACTGTGAACTTGTCTTCCTGATGCCATTCTAACTGTGAACTTGTCTACTTGATGCCATTCTAACTGTGAACTTGTCTTCCTGATGCCATTCTAACGGTGAACTTGTCTTCCTGATGCCATTCTAACTGTGAACTTGTCTTCCTGATGCCATTCTAACTGTGAACTTGTCTACTTGATGCCATTCTAACTGTGAACTTGTCTTCCTGATGCCATTCTAACTGTGAACTTGTCTTCCTGATGCCATTCTAACTGTGAACTTGTCTTCCTGATGCCATTCTAACTGTGAACTTGTCTACTTGATGCCATTCTAACTGTGAACTTGTCTACTTGATGCCATTCTAACTGTGAACTTGTCTTCCTGATGCCATTCTAACTGTGAACTTGTCTTCCTGATGCGATTCTAACTGTGAACTTGTCTTCCTGATGCCATTCTAACTGTGAACTTGTCTTCCTGATGCCATTCTAACTGTGAACTTGTCTACTTGATGCCATTCTAACTGTGAACTTGTCTTCCTGATGCCATTCTAACGGTGAACTTGTCTTCCTGATGCCATTCTAACTGTGAACTTATCTTCCTGATGCCATTCTAACTGTGAACTTGTCTACTTGATGCCATTCTAACTGTGAACTTGTCTTCCTGATGCCATTCTAACTGTGAACTTGTCTTCCTGATGCCATTCTAACTGTGAACTTGTCTTCCTGATGCCATTCTAACTGTGAACTTGTCTACTTGATGCCATTCTAACTGTGAACTTGTCTACTTGATGCCATTCTAACTGTGAACTTGTCTTCCTGATGCCATTCTAACTGTGAACTTGTCTACTTGATGCCATTCTAACTGTGAACTTGTCTACTTGATGCCATTCTAACTGTGAACTTGTCTACTTGATGCCATTCTAACTGTGAACTTGTCTTCCTGATGCCATTCTAACTGTGAACTTGTCTTCCTGATGCCATTCTAACTGTGAACTTGTCTACTTGATGCCATTCTAACTGTGAACTTGTCTTCCTGATGCCATTCTAACTGTGAACTTGTCTTCCTGATGCCATTCTAACTGTGAACTTGTCTTCCTGATGCCATTCTAACTGTGAACTTGTCTTCCTGATGCAATTCTAACTGTGAACTTGTCTTCCTGATGCCATTCTAACTGTGAACTTGTCTTCCTGATGCCATTCTAACTGTGAACTTGTCTACTTGATGCCATTCTAACTGTGAACTTGTCTTCCTGATGCCATTCTAACGGTGAACTTGTCTTCCTGATGCCATTCTAACTGTGAACTTATCTTCCTGATGCCATTCTAACTGTGAACTTGTCTACTTGATGCCATTCTAACTGTGAACTTGTCTTCCTGATGCCATTCTAACTGTGAACTTGTCTTCCTGATGCCATTCTAACTGTGAACTTGTCTTCCTGATGCCATTCTAACTGTGAACTTGTCTACTTGATGCCATTCTAACTGTGAACTTGTCTACTTGATGCCATTCTAACTGTGAACTTGTCTACTTGATGCCATTCTAACTGTGAACTTGTCTGCCTGATGCCATTCTAACTGTGAACTTGTCTACTTGATGCCATTCTAACTGTGAACTTGTCTACTTGATGCCATTCTAACTGTGAACTTGTCTTCCTGATGCCATTCTAACTGTGAACTTGTCTACTTGATGCCATTCTAACTGTGAACTTGTCTACTTGATGCCATTCTAACTGTGAACTTGTCTACTTGATGCCATTCTAACTGTGAACTTGTCTACTTGATGCCATTCTAACTGTGAACTTGTTTTCCTGATGCCATTCTAACTGTGAACTTGTCTTCCTGATGCCATTCTAACTGTGAACTTGTCTACTTGATGCCATTCTAACTGTGAACGTGTCTTCCTGATGCCATTCTAACTGTGAACTTGTCTTCCTGATGCCATTCTAACTGTGAACTTGTCTACTTGATGCCATTCTAACTGTGAACTTGTCTACTTGATGCCATTCTAACTGTGAACTTGTCTTCCTGATGCCATTCTAACTGTGAACTTGTCTTCCTGATGCCATTCTAACTGTGAACTTGTCTACTTGATGCCATTCTAACTGTGAACTTGTCTTCCTGATGCCATTCTAACTGTGAACTTGTCTTCCTGATGCCATTCTAACTGTGAACTTGTCTACTTGATGCCATTCTAACGGTGAACTTGTCTTCCTGATGCCATTCTAACTGTGAACTTGTCTTCCTGATGCCATTCTAACTGTGAACTTGTCTACTTGATGCCATTCTAACTGTGAACTTGTCTTCCTGATGCCATTCTAACTGTGAACTTGTCTTCCTGATGCCATTCTAACTGTGAACTTGTCTACTTGATGCCATTCTAACTGTGAACTTGTCTTCCTGATGCCATTCTAACTGTGAACTTGTCTACTTGATGCCATTCTAACTGTGAACTTGTCTACTTGATGCCATTCTAACTGTGAACTTGTCTTCCTGATGCCATTCTAACTGTGAACTTGTATTCCTGATGCCATTCTAACGGTGAACTTGTCTTCCTGATGCCATTCTAACTGTGAACTTATCTTCCTGATGCCATTCTAACTGTGAACTTGTCTACTTGATGCCATTCTAACTGTGAACTTGTCTTCCTGATGCCATTCTAACTGTGAACTTGTCTTCCTGATGCCATTCTAACTGTGAACTTGTCTTCCTGATGCCATTCTAACTGTGAACTTGTCTACTTGATGCCATTCTAACTGTGAACTTGTCTACTTGATGCCATTCTAACTGTGAACTTGTCTTCCTGATGCCATTCTAACTGTGAACTTGTCTTCCTGATGCCATTCTAACTGTGAACTTGTCTACTTGATGCCATTCTAACTGTGAACTTGTCTACTTGATGCCATTCTAACTGTGAACTTGTCTACCTGATGCCATTCTAACTGTGAACTTGTCTTCCTGATGCCATTCTAACTGTGAACTTGTCTTCCTGATGCCATTCTAACTGTGAACTTGTCTTCTTGATGCCATTCTAACTGTGAACTTGTCTTCCTGATGCCATTCTAACTGTGAACTTGTCTTCCTGATGCCATTCTAACTGTGAACTTGTCTTCCTGATGCCATTCTAACTGTGAACTTGTCTTCCTGATGCCATTCTAACTGTGAACTTGTCTTCCTGATGCCATTCTAACTGTGAACTTGTCTACTTGATGCCATTCTAACTGTGAACTTGTCTTCCTGATGCCATTCTAACGGTGAACTTGTCTTCCTGATGCCATTCTAACTGTGAACTTATCTTCCTGATGCCATTCTAACTGTGAACTTGTCTACTTGATGCCATTCTAACTGTGAACTTGTCTTCCTGATGCCATTCTAACTGTGAACTTGTCTACTTGATGCCATTCTAACTGTGAACTTGTCTACTTGATGCCATTCTAACTGTGAACTTGTCTACTTGATGCCATTCTAACTGTGAACTTGTCTACTTGATGCCATTCTAACTGTGAACTTGTCTGCCTGATGCCATTCTAACTGTGAACTTGTCTACTTGATGCCATTCTAACTGTGAACTTGTCTACTTGATGCCATTCTAACTGTGAACTTGTCTACTTGATGCCATTCTAACTGTGAACTTGTATTCCTGATGCCATTCTAACTGTGAACTTGTCTACTTGATGCCATTCTAACTGTGAACTTGTCTACTTGATGCCATTCTAACTGTGAACTTGTCTACTTGATGCCATTCTAACTGTGAACTTGTCTTCCTGATGCCATTCTAACTGTGAACTTGTCTACTTGATGCCATTCTAACTGTGAACTTGTCTTCCTGATGCCATTCTAACTGTGAACTTGTCTTCCTGATGCCATTCTAACTGTGAACTTGTCTTCCTGATGCCATTCTAACTGTGAACTTGTCTTCCTGATGCCATTCTAACTGTGAACTTGTCTTCCTGATGCCATTCTAACTGTGAACTTGTCTTCCTGATGCCATTCTAACTGTGAACTTGTCTACTTGATGCCATTCTAACTGTGAACTTGTCTTCCTGATGCCATTCTAACGGTGAACTTGTCTTCCTGATGCCATTCTAACTGTGAACTTGTCTTCCTGATGCCATTCTAACTGTGAACTTGTCTACTTGATGCCATTCTAACTGTGAACTTGTCTTCCTGATGCCATTCTAACTGTGAACTTGTCTTCCTGATGCCATTCTAACTGTGAACTTGTCTTCCTGATGCCATTCTAACTGTGAACTTGTCTACTTGATGCCATTCTAACTGTGAACTTGTCTACTTGATGCCATTCTAACTGTGAACTTGTCTTCCTGATGCCATTCTAACTGTGAACTTGTCTTCCTGATGCGATTCTAACTGTGAACTTGTCTTCCTGATGCCATTCTAACTGTGAACTTGTCTTCCTGATGCCATTCTAACTGTGAACTTGTCTACTTGATGCCATTCTAACTGTGAACTTGTCTTCCTGATGCCATTCTAACGGTGAACTTGTCTTCCTGATGCCATTCTAACTGTGAACTTATCTTCCTGATGCCATTCTAACTGTGAACTTGTCTACTTGATGCCATTCTAACTGTGAACTTGTCTTCCTGATGCCATTCTAACTGTGAACTTGTCTTCCTGATGCCATTCTAACTGTGAACTTGTCTTCCTGATGCCATTCTAACTGTGAACTTGTCTACTTGATGCCATTCTAACTGTGAACTTGTCTACTTGATGCCATTCTAACTGTGAACTTGTCTTCCTGATGCCATTCTAACTGTGAACTTGTCTTCCTGATGCCATTCTAACTGTGAACTTGTCTACTTGATGCCATTCTAACTGTGAACTTGTCTACTTGATGCCATTCTAACTGTGAACTTGTCTACTTGATGCCATTCTAACTGTGAACTTGTCTTCCTGATGCCATTCTAACTGTGAACTTGTCTTCCTGATGCCATTCTAACTGTGAACTTGTCTACTTGATGCCATTCTAACTGTGAACTTGTCTTCCTGATGCCATTCTAACTGTGAACTTGTCTTCCTGATGCCATTCTAACTGTGAACTTGTCTTCCTGATGCCATTCTAACTGTGAACTTGTCTTCCTGATGCAATTCTAACTGTGAACTTGTCTTCCTGATGCCATTCTAACTGTGAACTTGTCTTCCTGATGCCATTCTAACTGTGAACTTGTCTACTTGATGCCATTCTAACTGTGAACTTGTCTTCCTGTTGCCATTCTAACGGTGAACTTGTCTTCCTGATGCCATTCTAACTGTGAACTTATCTTCCTGATGCCATTCTAACTGTGAACTTGTCTACTTGATGCCATTCTAACTGTGAACTTGTCTTCCTGATGCCATTCTAACTGTGAACTTGTCTTCCTGATGCCATTCTAACTGTGAACTTGTCTTCCTGATGCCATTCTAACTGTGAACTTGTCTACTTGATGCCATTCTAACTGTGAACTTGTCTACTTGATGCCATTCTAACTGTGAACTTGTCTACTTGATGCCATTCTAACTGTGAACTTGTCTGCCTGATGCCATTCTAACTGTGAACTTGTCTACTTGATGCCATTCTAACTGTGAACTTGTCTACTTGATGCCATTCTAACTGTGAACTTGTCTTCCTGATGCCATTCTAACTGTGAACTTGTCTACTTGATGCCATTCTAACTGTGAACTTGTCTACTTGATGCCATTCTAACTGTGAACTTGTCTTCCTGATGCCATTCTAACTGTGAACTTGTCTTCCTGATGCCATTCTAACTGTGAACTTGTCTACTTGATGCCATTCTAACTGTGAACTTGTCTTCCTGATGCCATTCTAACTGTGAACTTGTCTTCCTGATGCCATTCTAACTGTGAACTTGTCTACATGATGCCATTCTAACTGTGAACTTGTCTTCCTGATGCCATTCTAACTGTGAACTTGTCTTCCTGATGCCATTCTAACTGTGAACTTGTCTTCCTGATGCCATTCTAACTGTGAACTTGTCTTCCTGATGCCATTCTAACTGTGAACTTGTCTACTTGATGCCATTCTAACTGTGAACTTGTCTTCCTGATGCCATTCTAACGGTGAACTTGTCTACTTGATGCCATTCTAACTGTGAACTTGTCTACTTGATGCCATTCTAACTGTGAACTTGTCTTCCTGATGCCATTCTAACGGTGAACTTGTCTTCCTGATGCCATTCTAACTGTGAACTTATCTTCCTGATGCCATTCTAACTGTGAACTTGTCTACTTGATGCCATTCTAACTGTGAACTTGTCTTCCTGATGCCATTCTAACTGTGAACTTGTCTTCCTGATGCCATTCTAACTGTGAACTTGTCTTCCTGATGCCATTCTAACTGTGAACTTGTCTACTTGATGCCATTCTAACTGTGAACTTGTCTACTTGATGCCATTCTAACTGTGAACTTGTCTTCCTGATGCCATTCTAACTGTGAACTTGTCTTCCTGATGCCATTCTAACTGTGAACTTGTCTTCTTGATGCCATTCTAACTGTGAACTTGTCTACTTGATGCCATTCTAACTGTGAACTTGTCTACTTGATGCCATTCTAACTGTGAACTTGTCTTCCTGATGCCATTCTAACTGTGAACTTGTCTTCCTGATGCCATTCTAACTGTGAACTTGTCTTCCTGATGCCATTCTAACTGTGAACTTGTCTACTTGATGCCATTCTAACTGTGAACTTGTCTACTTGATGCCATTCTAACTGTGAACTTGTCTACTTGATGCCATTCTAACTGTGAACTTGTCTTCCTGATGCCATTCTAACGGTGAACTTGTCTTCCTGATGCCATTCTAACTGTGAACTTGTCTTCCTGATGCCATTCTACCTGTGAACTTGTCTACTTGATGCCATTCTAACTGTGAACTTGTCTACTTGATGCCATTCTAACTGTGAACTTGTCTACTTGATGCCATTCTAACTGTGAACTTGTCTTCCTGATGCCATTCTAACTGTGAACTTGTCTTCCTGATGCCATTCTAACTGTGAACTTGTCTACTTGATGCCATTCTAACTGTGAACTTGTCTACTTGATGCCATTCTAACTGTGAACTTGTCTACTTGATGCCATTCTAACTGTGAACTTGTCTTCCTGATGCCATTCTAACTGTGAACTTGTCTTCCTGATGCCATTCTAACTGTGAACTTGTCTTCCTGATGCCAGTTTTGAGCACAGGACACAGACACAGTCTGCTCCTAATCTGCAGCTTGGTTGGTCTGTAAACCTGCAGGTTTGCGAACTTGTCTTCCTGATGCCATTCTAACTGTGAACTTGTCTTCCTGATGCCATTCTAACTGTGAACTAAAAGGGATGCCTGACAGCGCATTCCGTAGCGGGTAGTTGGAGGCTGAGACGCCCCGAGTGTTAACACGTTAACACAAACATTGAGACTTAAGAAAAGATTTGCCAACTCTGACTGGAGGTGAGTTGGCCCGTTAGATCTGGCGTGGAACTAGGAGACTGTAGCAGCTCTGTTGACTCTGTGGGTCCCAGCTTTCCTTTTCTCCCAGAGGTAATGGTTGTTACTGATTAGGGAAATGCACCACCATGTTGTAAGGAAACAGGTGGAAGGTGCATCCTCTAATGAGAGCGCACATTTATTATAAACAGACCAATAGGAAAGCATACACAGTTCACGTGATCACCATAGTTACTCTGTTATGAGCACACCCAGCCTGTTACGCTACAGAGCAAACTGATTATCTCTAAACTTCCTGTAGTTGCATTTTAAAATGACATATAACATTGACCGTTCAGATCACGTTTTGTAGATTCAGATACAACTCTGTGATGAACACATTCAAATTAGTCTCGCCAGAATCTGAGCGCTCTGTTCCATACATTTTTGAAGGATACAAATTCAAATGTGAAACAAAAATCCATACATTCTTCTTAAAAAATGTACTGATAAAGCCCTTCTTACATCAGCTGATGTCACAGAGTGCTGTACAGAAACCCAGCCTAAAAACCCCAAACAACAAGCAATGCAGGTGTAGAAGCACGGTGGCTAGGAAAAACTCCCTAGAAAGGCAGGAACCTAGGAAGAAACCTAGAGAGGAACCAGGCTGTGAGGGGTGGCCAGTCCTCTTCTGGCTGTCCCGGGTGGAGATTATAACAGAACATGGACAAGATGTTCAAATGTTCATAGAACAGGCAGAACAGTTGAAACTGGAGAAGCAACACGGCTGCTCCAATCAAAGGGTTTTAAATTCCCTTTTTTTTCTTACTTCTAAATTATATCAACAAGTAATCTGCTCCCTCAGGTAGTATTGCAATACTTCCACTAGGTGGCGGTAAATACAAAGTAATGCGACTGTGAATCTGACGCTGCTATGTCCAGGGATTGTTCTGTAGTCGAATGCTGTTGAATAGATACTGTTCATAATTAGTACATTCACACCGTGTTGTGCATCACGACAGCTTCGTTAATGAAGACTTCAATTGAGCTGTTTTACAATTCAGAATGTGACACATAGATAATTAACAATTTAGGTATTATACATATATAATCAGAAACATAGTTAATTACCAAATAAAGAAGTAATCACTAACAAGCAAACATTTTATATTATATGCATTAAATCGCTTTTTTTCCAGAAGGACCTCCCCATAAAAGGATTGCTTGTCCATGATTTCCATATAAATGCATTATATTCCCATTGTGTTCCACCTCCCATAGGCCTAGGCTACTCCACCACATGACACCCTGGGTATATAACTTGTCATGAGATGATGGTATGGAGCATACTGTGTGGAGCATTTCTAGATCGAGCCACCCAAGTTTCCAGAAGTTCAGCTGGCCTGGGTACAAAATGTCTCCAATCACCATTTCAACACAATTAAACTGAGACAGGAGATTAGAAAAGACAGACACCAAAACCACAGAAACAAACAAACAAATAAAATGTTATTTGGCCATGATATGTACTGCTCCCATAGCACAGGGATCAAACTAGACCGAGGCTCATATAGAACCTAATTAAAGATACAAAGCCCGGTTCTCTCTACATTCCCCTGGTTCTCTCTACATTCCCCTGGTTCTCTCTACATTCCCCCGGTTCTCTCTACATTCCCCTGGTTCTCTCTACATTCCCCTGGTTCTCCCTACATTCCCCTGGTTCTCCCTACATTCCCCTGGTTCTCTCTACATTCCCCTGGTTCTCCCTACATTCCCCTGGTTCTCTCTACATTCCCCTGGTTCTCTCTACATTCCCCTGGTTCTCTCTACATTCCCCTGGTTCTCTCTACATTCCCCTGGTTCTCTCTACATTCCCCTGGTTCTCCCTACATTCCCCTGGTTCTCCCTACATTCCCCTGGTTCTCCCTACATTCCCCTGGTTCTCCCTACATTCCCCTGGTTCTCTCTACATTCCCCTGGTTCTCTCTACATTCCCCTGGTTCTCCCTACATTCCCCTGGTTCTCCCTACATTCCCCTGGTTCTCTCTACATGCCCCTGGTTCTCTCTACATTCCCCTGGTTCTCCCTACATTCCCCTGGTTCTCTCTACATTCCCCTGGTTCTCTCTACATTCCCCTGGTTCTCCCTACATTCCCCTGGTTCTCTCTACATTCCCCTGGTTCTCTCTACATTCCCCTGGTTCTCCCTACATTCCCCTGGTTCTCTCTACATTCCCCTGGTTCTCCCTACATTCCCCTGGTTCTCTCTACATTCCCCTGGTTCTCTCTACATTCCCCTGGTTCTCCCTACATTCCCCTGGTTCTCCCTACATTCCCCTGGTTCTCTCTACATTCCCCTGGTTCTCTCTACATTCCCCTGGTTCTCTCTACATTCCCCTGGTTCTCTCTACATTCCCCCGGTTCTCTCTACATTCCCCGGTTCTCTCTACATTCCCCCGGTTCTCTCTACATTCCCCCGGGTCTCTCTACATTCCCCCGGTTCTCTCTACATTCCCCTGGTTCTCTCTACATTCCCCTGGTTCTCTCTACATTCCCCTGGTTCTCTCTACATTCCCCTGGTTCTCCCTACATTCCCCTGGTTCTCTCTACATTCCCCTGGTTCTCTCTACATTCCCCTGGTTCTCTCTACATTCCCCCGGTTCTCTGGGTTCTCTCTACATTCCCCTGGTTCTCTCTACATACCCCTGGTTCTCACTATATTACCCTGGTTCCCCTGGTTCTCTGGGTTTGCTCTTCATTCACATGTTTCTCTCTTCATTCCCCTGGTTCCCTCCACAGATGTTACTATTTCTGCAGGATGGCCTTCTTTCATCAATTGGGATACTTTCCAACTCTGCCTGTGCATCTCTTGATTCTTGCATCATCGGGCAGCCACGTGCCTCCACAGCCCTCACACTGTCAAGGAATGATGCAAGCAGAAAGACATACAGTACATGACTCCAACATTGCCCCATGCAGCTCAACTCAATGTGTCTGACGGTCAGTCACATTACGTCCACATTGTAAAGCTGTATCTGCGGCAGAGGTAGGAACATAGCTAGAGGAAAACTGTGTATTGCAACGCTTTACAGAAACGTAAAGATAATTAAAGGAACACATGTTTTAAGATTGAATATATATACCCACATATATACATAGACATATCATATACAGTGGGGCAAAAAAGTATTTAGTCAGCCACCAATTGTGCAAGTTCTCTCACTTAAAAAGATGAGAGAGGCCTGTAATTTTCATCATAGGTACACTTCAACTATGACAGACAAAATGAGGAAAAAAAATCCAGAAAATCACATTGTAGGATTTTTTATGAATTTATTTGCAAATTATGGTGGAAAATAAGTATTTGGTCACATACAAATTAGCAAGATTTCTGGCTCTCACAGACCTGTAACTTCTTCTTTAAGAGGCTCCTCTGTCCTCCACTCATTACCTGTATTAATGGCACCTGTTTGAACTTGTTATCAGTATAAAAGACACCTGTCCACAACCTCAAACAGTCACACTCCAAACTCCACTATGGCCAAGACCAAAGAGCTGTCAAAGGACACCAGAAACAAAATTGTAGACCTGCACCCTTGTTGGGAAGACTGAATCTGCAATAGGTAAGCAGCTTGGTTTGAAGAAATCAACTGTGGGAGCAATTATTAGGAAATGGAAGACATACAAGACCACTGATAATCTTCCTCGATCTGGGGCTCCACGCAAGATCTCACCCCGTGGGGTCAAAATGATCACAAGAACGGTGAGCAAAAATCCCAGAACCACACGGGGGGACCTAGTGAATGACCTGCAGAGAGCTGGGACCAAAGTAACAAAGCCTACCATCAGTAACACACTACGCCGCCAGGGACTCAAATCCTGCAGTGCCAGACGTGTCCCCCTGCTTAAGCCAGTACATGTTCAGGCCCGTCTGAAGTTTGCTAGAGAGCATTTGGATGATCCAGATGAGGATTGGGAGAATGTCATATGGTCAGATGAAACCAAAATAGAACTTTTTGGTAAAAACCCAACTCGTCGTGTTTGGAGGACAAAGAACGCTGAGTTGCATCCAAAGAACACCATACCTACTGTGAAGCATGGGGTGGAAACATCATGCTTTGGGGCTGTTTTTCTGCAAAGGACCAGGACGACTGATCCGTGTAAAGGAAAGAATGAATGGGGCCATGTATCGTATGATTTTGAGTGAAAACCTCCTTCCATCAGCAAGGGCATTGAAGATGAAACGTGGCTGGGTCTTTCAGCATGACAATGATCCCAAACACACCGCCTGGCAATCTAAGGAGTGGCTTCAGAAGAAGCATTTCAAGGTCCTGGAGTGGCCTAGCCAGTCTCCAGATCTCAACCCCATATAAAATCTTGGGAGGGAGTTGAAAGTCTGTGTTGCCCAGCGACAGCCCCAAAACATCACTGCTCTAGAGGAGATCTGCATGGAGGAATGGGCCAAAATACCAGCAACAGTGTGTGAAAACCTTGTGAAGACTTACAGAAAACGTTTGACCTCTGTCATTGCCAACAAAGGGTATATAACAAAGTATAGAGATAAACTTTTGTTATTGACCAAATACTTATTTTCCACCATAATTTGCAAATAAATTCATAAAAAATCCTACAATGTGATTTTCAGGATTTTCTTTCCTCATTTTGTCTGTCATAGTTGAAGTGTACCTATGATGAAACTTACAGGCCTCTCTCATCTTTTTAAGTGAGAGAACTTGCACAATTGGTGGCTGACTAAATACTTTTTTTGGCCCACTGTATATATATATATATTAAAGGAACACATGTTTTAAGTATATATATATATACACATTACCAGGCAAAGGTTTTGACACACCTACTAATTCAAGGGTTTTTCTTTATTTGTACCATTTTTTTACATTGTTGAATAATAGTGAAGACATCAAAACTATGAAATAACACATATGGAATCATGTAGTAACCAAAAAAGTGTTAAACAAATCAAAATATATTTTAGATTTTAGATTCTTCAAAGTAGCCACCCTTTGTCTTGATGACAGCTTTGCACACTCTTGGCATTCTCTCAACCAGCTTCATCTGGAATGCTTTTCCAACAGTCTTGAATGAGTTCACACATATGCCGAGCACTTGTTGGCTGCTTTTCCTTCACTCTGCGGTCCAACTCATCCTAAAACATCTCAATTTGGTTGAGGTTGGGTGATTGTGGAGGCCAGGGCATCTGATGCAGCACTCCATCACTCTCCATCTTGGTCAAATAGCCCTTACACAGCCTGGAGGTGTGCTGGGTCATTGTCCAGTTGAAAAACAAATTATTGTCCCACTAAGCCCAAACCAGATGGGATGGCGTATTGCTGCAGAATCCTGTGGTAGCCATGCTGGTTAAGTGTGCCTTGAATTCTAAATAAATCACTGACAGTGTTACCAGCAAAGCACCCCCACACTATCACACCTCCTCCTCCATGCTTCACCATGGGAACCACACAAGCAGAGATCATCCGTTCACCTACTCTGTGTCTCAGTAAGACACGACGGATGGAACCAAAAATCCCAAATTTGGACTAATCAGACCAAAGGACAGATTTCCACCGGTCTAATGTCCATTGCTCATGTTTCTTGGCCCAAGCAAGTCTTTTCTTCTTATTGGTGTCCTTTAGTAGTGGTTTCTTTGCAGCAATTCGACCATGAAGGCCTGATTCTCCTCTGAACAGTTGATGTTGAGATGTGTCTGTTACTTGAACTCTGTGAAGCATTTATTTGGGCTGCAATCTGAGGTGCAGTTAACTCTAATGCATTTATCATCTGCAGCAGAGGTAACTCTGGGTCTTCCATTCCTGTGGCGGTCCTCATGAGAACACTTGAAGAAACGTTAAAAAGTTCTTCTCTCATCAAAAATCAAATCAAATCAAATTGTATTTGTCACATACACATGGTTAGCAGATGTTAATGCGAGTGTAGCAAAATGCTTGTGCTTCTAGTTCCGACCATGCAGTAGTATCTAACAAGTAATCTAACAATTTCACAACAACTACCTTATACACAAAGCTATTGAAACAAGCCATGACTATGTAAATAGAATATTCTGAATCAGGTTAGGATGGAAATCAGATTTCAATAGTTCAATAGCTTTTAAACAATAGTGCACATAACACTATTAAAAGATAAAATCAGTAATCTGAGATGTTTTTTTTTTTAAATATGATTAAATAAAATCAGAGAATGTCACATAGCACCTTGAAAGGTACAATCCCCAAAAATCCCTGAAAAAAAATCTAAATGTTTAGAAGAAGAAAAATGGTGTGAATTGTGCTCCATCCTACCCATATTCCGAATATATTATTGTAATAGCCATGGCACACTTTGTTTAAGTACTATTGAAGATTGAAATCCGGGAACAAAAATACAAATAACATCTATGTAAGAAAAAAATATTAAAAACGTGTTTATTGTTCTCCATATTCCTTGAATCAGAATATATAATTTTCATATAGTCATAGCAGGCTTTGTTTAAGAGCTATTGAAGATTGAAATCCAAAATGTTCATTTAAAAAAACACAAACAAAAACTATGAAACAAAAAAGGGTTGTGGATGGTTCTCCATGCTGCCCTGATTCAGAACATGCCATTTGAATAGGCATGACATGCATGATTCCAATAGCTATTGACGAAAGAACCGAATATTCACCCAAATATCATAATACTAATTTTACCTCACTGAAGAAAAAAAAAATACTTATTCATATATCGGATTTGTGCCTGTTGTTCACACCCGTATCTTCTCTCTCTCTCTCTCTCTCTCTCTCTCTCTCTCTCTCTCTCTCTCTCTCTCTCTCTCTCTCTCTCTCTCTCTCTCTCTCTCTCTCTCTCTCTCTCTCTCTCTCTCTCTCTCTCTCTCTGTCTCTCTCTCTCTCTCTCTCTCTCTCCCTCTGGCTGTCTGTATGGCTCTCTCTCTCGTTCTCTCTCTCTCTCTCTCTCTCTCTCTCTCTCTCTCTCTCTCTCTCTCTCTCTCTCTCTCTCTCTCTCTCTCTCTCTCTCTCTCTCTCTCTCTCTCTCTCTCTCTCTCTCTCTCCCTCTGGCTGTCTGTATGGCTCTCTCTCTCTCTCTCTCTCTCTCTCTCTCTCTCTCTCTCTCTCTGGCTGTCTGTATGGCTCTCTCTCTCTGTCTCTTTGTCTCTCTCTCTGTGTTCCACTAGAGCGGTACCAGCTGATCTCGCCCCTCCTCACGCCTGCCGTCCATCTTTGAGGACATGTAATTTCCATCGGTAGAGCGGGTCACTCGACTCTCTCCGTCAACACGTCAGAGATATTCTACGGCGTTTTAACAAGCAGCAGCGGTGTCGCAAAATGACAAGCCACTGTCGGAAATAGCAGAGCCGTTTGGCGTCGGGGGGGTCTATTGTGGGTTGTAGAGGAGCGATCCGCCGCTGCCTGCAGACACCGGAGGACGCAACACTGTAACGGGACCAGACACATGGAAACACGAGCAATATGGATACTAATGCACGTCGCAGATATTAGTACGCATTGTGAAGAAGAAAGAAGAAGAAAAACGAAGAACAGGACCGCCGTGGTCAATCGGGAAAGGATCCGCTTAGACGAAGAGTTAATAAAGAAGCCAAAATCACAAGAGTTTATTTCCACCAGCCAGCGGGCTCAGCCGGCTGCTTCCAATGCGGGTCTCGGCATGGGGGAAAGTCGGGTGAGATTTACTCAGTACGAGGCGATTTACGTCGTGCAACGGACAATAAAACACATTGTACTCGTTTGTGTCTTTACAGAGTAGCTGATCTGCCCGGATCGTAAGCGGTAACTTTTCTTTTTTAGAGAGAGAACAATGATACGTACAAACTGATCACTAACAAGGGATCCACCGCTCACACTGAAGAACAACGAGAAGAGGCTCGAACAGGTTTGTTTCGCTGGGGTTTTTATTTTTTATTTTAATACAGTCCTTTTTCAAAACAATACCTTTCCATATCAACAGTAGAGTAGACTTGTAATGTTGTTTCTCCAGTCACATTTGACAGTAGACTAGTTACGTCTTGTGCAAAGAATAACTTTTCATTGTAAACATTATTCAGTGTCCATATCCTGAAATTGACTTAACTAAATCATCCAAAGGTCTTCCAATCAATTAGCCCAATTTTTGCTTTTAAGGGGGAAAAAAATAGTTCATTTACTAAATTAAATAATGTCATATATGAATCAATGATGTTTACTGTTGATACCGTACCGTTGCAACGTTAACGTTGTCTAATGGTTTCTGCATACATAGGTTTGGTTTGCTCCTAGCAAAACCCGTCTGTGATTGCATACTCCCTTAAAAGACCTTGGCTTGAAAAAACAAAACAAAAGTGACAACATTACTGTTAGTCCCTCTTGAGACACCGTAGCAACAATATAGAAGTGTACACTTCATTAAAATAGTCTAATTTAATCTAAGATGAATCAGGTTTGATGGTGTGTAATTTATTTTTTATCTGGAAGGTCTTGGTTGCACAATTTTAACGTGTAAGGTGTTTGGTGCAGTATTTCTCAAGTGAATGATGTACAGGAAAACCAGTCATCCCTCATAACTAGTACCAACCGAGGGTTTCTCTAGAGATACATCCGATCAAGCCTGAAACTGTGCAATGTAGTAGGGAGTTGTAGCTTCCAACAGGCCAACATTCTACATAGTTTAGTGCAGAAAAGTGGCAATTAACTAGACTGACCATAATTCATTGCGCTCCCACTTGGACGGTCTGCTTCTTCTACCCCTGCTAGGTGAAAGAAGCAGAGAAATGTTTCACTCGAGAGGGGAAAACAGAGAGCAGTTGCTTCGCCAGGTATCTCTACCTGTAAATACATGATCTAAGTGACTGACAGTTGGTATTCAGCAGTCATAAAGCTTTATTTACTTTGAAGAACTACTAAAATAGTGTTTTTTTTTTTGTCAGCCAGCGTAGACAGCAGCTCTCTAGAGATGAGACGATGACTTGGTAGGAAATAATAAAGTCATCAAATGAAACAAATGTAATATACCACAACAACTGTTCCAGTACTCGCATGATTTTTGAGAACTCTGAATGGAAGGAAAATTATATTCTTAGAACACAGGTGCTAGGTCTCCCTCCCCCTCTGGGGAAAAAAAATATGTTCTCATTTATCTAAACGCGAACCGTGCACAACTATACCTAATCTATCAGAACTATTACATATTAATAAATAATAATTGTTAAATTGCCTCATATTCAGTCAATAAAAAAATACAATTGCCGTTTTAAGATTCATTTATTGAAACCGTAATCTCAACTGGTTATATTATATCCTAGAACACAATCTCCAAATCAAATTGTATTTGTCACATGCACCTTACAGTGAAATGCTGAATACAACAGGTGTAGACATTACAGTGAAATGCTGAATACAACAGGTGTAGACCTTACAGGGAAATGCTGAATACAACAGGTGTAGACCTCACAGTGAAATGCTGAATACAACAGGTGTAGACCTTACAGTGAAATGCTGAATACAACAGGTGTAGACCTTACAGTGAAATGCTGAATACAACAGGTGTAGACCTTACAGTGAAATGCTGAATACAACAGGTGTAGACCGTACAGTGAAATGCTGAATACAACAGGTGTAGACCTTACAGTGAAATGCTGAATACAACAGGTGTAGACCTTACAGTGAAATGCTGAATACAACAGGTGTAGACCTTACAGTGAAATGCTGAATACAACAGGTGTAGACCTTACAGTGAAATGCTGAATACAACAGGTGTAGACCTTACAGTGAAATGCTTACTAACAAGCCCTTATCCAACAATACAGTTTTAAGAAAATACCCCCCCAAAAATTAAGAGATAAGAATAACAAATGATTTAAGAGAAGCAGTAAATAACGATAGATTTTTATTTGACCTTTATTTAACCAGGTAGGCAAGTTGAGAACAAGTTCTCATTTACAACTGCCACCTGGCTATATACAGGGGGTACCGGTACAGAGTCAATGTGGAGGCTATATACAGGGGGTACCGGTACAGAGTCATTGTGGAGGCTATATACAGGGGGATACCGGTACTGGGCCGTACGCACTACCCTCTGTAGTGCCTTGCGGTCGGAGGCCGAGCAGTTGCCTTACCAGGCAGTGATGCAACCCGTCAGGATGCTCTCGATGGTGCAGCTGTAAAGTCTTTTGAGGATCTCAGGACCCTTGCCAAATCTTTTCAGTCTCCTGAGGGGGAATAGGTTTTGTTGTGCCCTCTTCATGATTGTCTTGGTGTGCTTGGACCATGTTAGTTTGGTGGTGATGTGGACACCAAGGAACTTGAAGCTCTCAACCTGCTCCGCTACAGCCCCGTCGATGAGAATGGGGGCGTGTCGGTCCTCCTTTTCCTGTAGTCTACAATCATCTCCTTTGTCTTGATCAGGTTGAGGGAGAGGTTGTTGTCCTGGCACCATACGGCCAGGTCTCTGACCTCCTTCCCTATAGGCTGTCTCATCGTTGTCGGTGATCAGGCCTACCACTGTTGTGTCATCAGCAAACTTAATAATGGTGTTGGAGTTGTGCCTGGTCGTGCAGTCATGAGTGAACAGGAAGTAGAGGAGGGAACTGAGCACACACCCCTGGGGAGCTCCAGTGTTGAGGACCAGTGTGGCAGATGTGTTGTTACCTACCCTTACCACCTGGGGGCGGGCCGTCAGGAAGTCCAGGATCCAGTTGCTGAGGGAGGTGTTTAGTCCCAGGGTCCTTAGCTTAGTGATAAGCTTTGAGGGCACTATGGTTTTGAACGCTGTAGTCAATGAATAGCATTCTCACATAGGTGTTCCTTTTGTCCAGGTGGGAAAGGGCATTGTGGAGTGCAATAAGAGATTCAATCGTCTGTGGATCTGTTGGTGCAGTAATCAATATCGACTGTAGGCATGCACAATATATCTGATCGGCCGATATTAGCTAGAAATGCCAACATCGATATTGGCCGATGTCTAGATAAAAAAATTATAAAAAAAAATAAAGTGTAAAACCGATGTCTAAGCTGACGTACATACCTATATACCGTAGGTACATGACGTAATGACGCCACGTAAAATGTTGCGCAACACAGCGTTCCTAAACTAGCCCACACAACGTCTGCTGTGTGGATCGAGCAGTCAACAAGTCCAGCAGTCATTTGAAAGAGTAAGAACATTTCAGCAAGACAACTCAAAGGCGAAATCCATTAAAGCCAAGATAATGGAATTCATTGCCCTTGACAATCAACCGTTCTCTGTCGTGGGTGATGTTGGCTTTCGCCGACTGGTCGAAAGAACCGCACGCACTACGGCGCGCTATTTTTCAGATGTTGCCCTACCGAGTTACACAGTAATAGCGTCACTGCTATTAGCTTCACACCATACGCATTATGGAACCCCTTTTTGGGTCTTTGCGTGTCAAAAAGATACAGTAGCACTGTCAAAGCTGTACAAAACAGTCTGCAAACACCGGCCACGAACGATGTGTTTACAATATCGCGTTGGTAATAAAGCATCATTTGTTCGACCGCAACTTCTGGGGTAGCTAGCTTTAGCTTGGTACCTAGCTAGCACCAATACAACCAGCCTGGAAACAATGACCAGTAGAACCTGCAGTTATTTTCATTATTCTTAGCAATGATTTAGGAATCCTTGTGAGTAAATATTAGGAGGGTTCCCACTTGTTGTTCGCCTATTGAAATTGAACTTCAGTTCATGAAAATAAAAAGCTAGCTAGCTACTTAACGCTGTTGCCCAAAGCTAACGTTATAAGCAGCCAGCTAGCTCCATCTGGCTAGTGAGGCTCGACCGGACCAGGTTATGTGTTGTGAAGCTAGCCACAATAAGGATTAGGCAAAATAGTGGAATTTGCTATTTACTTTCAAAATAAAAGTATGTCATTGACAGAGATGCAAATTAATACAAATAGTAGAATTATGCCATACTTTTATTTTGAAGGCTAACCGCAAGGTCCACTATTGTGGCTAATCCTTATTGTGGCTAGCTTCACATAGATGCGTCCGACCACCATTAATCAAATATAAATGAGGGTTATTTTAGATGTTGACACCTGGCTATATAGTTAGCTAGCTACTGAAACAGATTGCCGTTTTGTTTTTAGGTTAGAACATTGTTTGCATCCATGAGCTAGCTAGCTTTTTTTTAAATGACCAGCCCTGTAGGTGCGCGAGACAACTTTACCAGCATCATAGCATACGTATCGATGAATCGTTGTGACATATGAAATATGAGTGATAGTGTAATCAATGTGTAATAACTATGTAAACAATTCATGAACGCGCTTAATTTTTATGTGACGTGCAGTCATATTCGTCAACAAGCTTATTTGACGTATATCTTTTTTGACACACAAAGACCCAAACGGGCGTTCCGTAGCGGCGCCTCAAACGGGCGTTCCGTAGATATCCTGGTTGAGAATGAAACGACTGAACAAATGAACAACGAAACAGCACAGCAAGTAAGGAAAATAAATAGCTTTTGATTATGTTTTACTGGTAGTGGGGACATAACCTTTTGGTCAGTGTGGTGTGTGTGTGACCTTTATTTACCTAGGCAAGTCAGTTAAGAACAAATTCTTATTTACAATGACGGCCTACCCCGGCCCAACCCGGATGACGCTGGGGACTGGGACTCCCAATCACGGCCGGTTGTGATACAGCCTGGAATCGAATCAGGGTCTGTAGTGACGCCTCCAGCACTGAGATGCAGTGCCTCAGACCGCTGCGCCACTCGGGAGGCCAGGTTACTGAACTTCGACTTGCATCAAGGACATATGTGTGCACAAACAGACGACAACCTGTCCGCACACCAAAATGAACAAAAACGTCACAATGTTTTCATAATACATGTGCGAAAGGTTTCGACTGGGAAGCGACAGGCTTTCGGCTGCCGTTTTTTAAGAAACAGATGTCTGATTGGAGCCCACATGCAAAAAGACGACCTGCCTGTGTAGCTTGACTACCAGTCAGACTCACAAAATTGGTTTCGAATTTCTTGGCACAGGTTTCAGACGCTTAGAACAACGTAACAGGATTCCACAGAGCCGACCTTGAATTCGATTGCAGATGAGCTTTTATATTTTAATCTCTTAAGCGTGTCTCTGTGTGTTTTCGTGGGTGCATGTGGGCTCCAATCAGACACAAAATCTCACTTTGAAAATCTCGGCTTTGAAAAAATAACTGCAGTTACCAATATCAACATAAGTGCATGTTTACCAATCATTTTTTTCTGTAATCGCCTCGTAGACCAGATTAATAAGTAAGTGCACATTTCTGTCTAATTTCTAAATAGGAAGGAACATTGGTTGCTGTGCTTTTTACAGGTCATTGATCTGTATTGGGAGCCTTTAAAATGTCTCTTCACAGCTCAGTGGGTAGAGAACTAACAATAGTTTTTCCATAACAGGGAGGGAAACTAACAGAGAGCTTTTTGTGTTGCTGGGTTCACTGGCCAGTCAACTATAAAACTACGCTGATGTGTTCAGCTAAGTCTGGTGCTGCTCTTTCTCACTCTCTCGTTCTTACCCTCTCTCTCGCACCCTCTCTCGCTCGCTCTCGCCCACACTCTCTCGCCCTCGCTCTCTCTCTCTCTCAATTCAAATGGCTTTATTGGCATGGGAAACATATGTTTACATTGCCAAAGCGAATGGAATAGTCAGCAAACAAAAGAGAAGTAAACATTAGTAAACATTACACTCCCCCTGACAACTCAGAATAGGTCAATGTTTCCCCCCTGGAAGAGTTCTGACAACTCAGAATAGGTCAATGTTTCCCCCCTGGAAGAGTTCTGACAACTCAGAATAGGTCAATGTTTCCCCCCTGGAAGAGTTCTGACAACTCAGTATAGGTTAATGTTTTCCCGCTGGAAGAGTTCTGACAACTCAGAATAGGTTAATGTTTTCCCGCTGGAAGAGTTCTGACAACTCAGAATAGGTTAATGTTTCCCCCCTGGAAGAGTTCTGACAACTCAGAATAGGTCAATGTTTCCCCCCTGGAAGAGTTCTGACAACTCAGAATAGGTCAATGTTTCCTCCTGGAAGAGTTCTGACAACTCAGAATAGGTCAATGTTTCCCCTGGAAGAGTTCTGACAACTCAGAATAGGTCAATGTTTCTGGAAGAGTTCTGACAACTCAGAATAGGTTGTTTTCCGCTGGAAGAGTTCTGACAACTCAGAATAGGTTAATGTTTTCCCGCTGGAAGAGTTCTGACAACTCAGAATAGGTTAATGTTTCTGGAAGAGTTCTGACAACTCAGAATAGGTCAATGTTTCCCTGGAAGAGTTCTGACAACTCAGAATAGGTCAATGTTTCTGGAAGAGTTCTGACAACTCAGAATAGGTCAATGTTTCCCTGGAAGAGTTCTGACAACTCAGAATAGGTCAATGTTTCCCCCTGGAAGAGTTCTGACAACTCAGAATAGGTCAATGTTTCTGGAAGAGTTCTGACAACTCAGAATAGGTCAATGTTTCCCCCCTGGAAGAGTTCTGACAACTCAGTATAGGTTAATGTTTTCCCGCTGGAAGAGTTCTGACAACTCAGAATAGGTTAATGTTTTCCCGCTGGAAGAGTTCTGACAACTCAGAATAGGTTAATGTTTCCCCCCTGGAAGAGTTCTGACAACTCAGAATAGGTCAATGTTTCCCCCCTGGAAGAGTTCTGACAACTCAGAATAGGTCAATGTTTCCTCCCTGGAAGAGTTCTGACAACTCAGAATAGGTCAATGTTTCCCCCCTGGAAGAGTTCTGACAACTCAGAATAGGTCAATGTTTCCCCCCTGGAAGAGTTCTGACAACTCAGAATAGGTTGTTTTCCCGCTGGAAGAGTTCTGACAACTCAGAATAGGTTAATGTTTTCCCGCTGGAAGAGTTCTGACAACTCAGAATAGGTTAATGTTTCCCCCCTGGAAGAGTTCTGACAACTCAGAATAGGTCAATGTTTCCCCCCTGGAAGAGTTCTGACAACTCAGAATAGGTCAATGTTTCCCCCCTGGAAGAGTTCTGACAACTCAGAATAGGTCAATGTTTCCCCCCTGGAAGAGTTCTGACAACTCAGAATAGGTCAATGTTTCCCCCCTGGAAGAGTTCTGACAACTCAGAATAGGTTAATGTTTCCCTCTGGAAGAGTTCTGACAACTCAGAATAGGTTAATGTTTCCCTCTGGAAGAGTTCTGACAACTCAGAATAGGTCAATGTTTTCCCCCTTGGAAGAGTTCTGTTGGCGTTACTGTTTTCTCTTCCTTCATATTTCCCTGTACCTCGGTGGAAGTATGCGCTTGATATGATGGGATGTAGTGCATGTCCGTGGTACAGAGAGATTTAAAATGCGTAAGACATAGCCTATGTAATGCATTACCTAGGGGAATGAATGCTGATGATCTTCCCGAGAAAGAAGTTAATTCCCTGATTAGGCTATAATGTATTAATGAAAGCTCCATAATACCGTCTGTCAGACGGATGGTTTTTAGCTACAGATGCAGTTTATCTGTAACAGCAGATTAATACAGACGCCTGACTTGTAGTCAATCTACACAGGCATGTAGTCTTGGTGCTATATGACAGATTGGGGTACTGATATTCCTCTAGCCGTTCCTAGTGCAAACTTAAACAATGACCCTTCTTAGTTCATCTGCAGGCATTTCCAGCTGTTGATGTATTGGCAAATCGACAGCCTGTCACTGTATCGGCAAATCGACAGCCTGTCACTGTATCGGCAAATCGACAGCCTGTCACTGTATCGGCAAATCGACAGCCTGTCACTGTATCGGCAAATCGACAGCCTGTCACTGTATCGGCAAAATCGACAGCCTGTCACTGTATCGGCAAAATCGACAGCCTGTCACTGTATCGGCAAATCGACAGCCTGTCACTGTATCGGCAAATCGACAGCCTGTCACTGTATCGGCAAATCGACAGCCTGTCACTGTATCGGCAAATCAACAAATTCAGGGTCCGTTGAGAGCACCACTTGATGCCGACGTCTAAAAGACGACATTTTGCTCGCTGGGTCCTCTCTCATCCCAAACCTCTATACTGTCCCAGTTTTACAGCAGCAGATACCTTGAGAGCCAATGGCTACGATGACGTTCTCATTAAATCGGATGTTATTTGAGTTCAAGCGGGAGCCTAGTGGAACCGTGTTTGTTTGGGACGTTGCTAATTGCTGCCTATATTCGGAGGATTTCAATTTTTCCAAATTAGGAGTATGTTCCTGTCTCCTCCCATCCATCAGTGTCTGAGGCTAGGAGGCTAGGCTGGAGGAGCGGCCTGGGGTTTCTCTCTCTCGATCTGTCTGTGCTGTGGATTCGTATTTTTGTGATCTAACGTTATTGACCCCCCCCCCCTTCCCACACAAGTCGATAACCTTGGCAACTGTAGTTTTTCATTCCAGCTCTCGCAGCACAATGTAATTCAATGTGATTGAAGCGAGGCCGGGGTGCAGTGACCATTAGTGATGGGGCGGGATCGATAGTTACATATTGCAATATAATTTTTTTATGATGTTATATTGATATTTGACTCAAGTATCGATTTGTGTATGTATATACAGTACCAGTCAAAAGTTTGGACAGACCTACTCATTCACGGGTTTTTATTTTTCAACTATTTTCCACATCAAAACTATGAAATTACACATATGGAATCATGTGGTAACCAAAAAAAGTGTTGAACAAATCAAAACATATTTTATATTTTTCGAAGTAGCCACCCTTTGCGTTGCTGACAGCTTTGCGTACTCTTGGCAAAGGCAAAGCGTGGCTAATTTGAGTAATCTAAAATATATTTTGATTTTTTTGGGGTGGTTACTAAATGATTCCATATGTGTTATTTCATAGTTTTGATGAGGAAAATAATAGAAAATATCCTCAACTTTTTACTGGTACTTTATGTAAAGTATGAATTTTTTAAAATAAATTAGTCAATATTATCGTATCATGAGGTTTATGGCAATTCCCAGCTCTAGGGACCATGGGGAGTTGCATTGTGACAATCTTTAAAATGACTGCAGTAGTTAAGCCACTGTCTTATAACGAGATGGACAAAAGTTCCTTCATTCAGTCTGCTGTGTTCAATTGATCTCTCTCTCTCTCACACACACACTGTACCAATTACATTAATCAAGCATGTTCCCTTCTGCCCTGGTTCTATGCTATAATGATGACGTTTAGCCTCAGGTTGTGACTGCTGACTCTGTGAGGGGAAATGGTTAGTGAAACAAGGAGTAGCCTGGCACTACGTGCTGTTATCTGATCCTGTGGTCTTTCTCATTCACACAGCCCTTTCACTTCTCTCTATTCAGGTCATACTGTCTAACTTAAAAGATTGGTTTCTTTAGACAGGAAGGCATTAGGCTCCTCTCCTCTCCTCTGTCCTCTCCTCTTTCATCGTTGTTACCCCTCTTTTTGTCATTCTGTTTTAAAGCCATCGTGACATGCTGCCCCTCTGTACTTCTGGTGTCTTGTCTACTTCAGAGAGCCGGTGTGCTCTGGAACAGCACCGTACATACTTCAGAGAGCCGGTGTGCTCTGGAACGGCACCGTACATACTTCAGAGAGCCGGTGTGCTCTGGAACGGCACCGTACATACTTCAGAGAGCCGGTGTGCTCTGGAACGGCACCGTACATACTTCAGAGAGCCGGGTGTGCTCTGAAACGGCACCGTACATACTTCAGAGAGCCGGTGTGCTCTGGAACGGCACCGTACATACTTCAGAGAGACGGTGTGCTCTGGAACGGCACCGTACATACTTCAGAGAGCTGGTGTGCTCTGGAACGGCACCGTACATACTTCAGAGAGCCGGTGTGCTCTGAAACGGCACCGTACATACTTCAGAGAGCCGGGTGTGCTCTGGAACGGCACCGTACATACTTCAGAGAGCCGGTGTGCTCTGGAACGGCACCGTACATACTTCAGATCAGCTTTGAAACTGGTCTTCTTTTTGGCAGCAGTTCTGTTAGAGGTCATTTTGGCACTCACTCCAAACAGTGTTCCATCGCCAATGCACACTAATGTAAGGGCCCTTGAAGTCCAGTTAGCAGATAAAGGGCCCTATCAGATATGTATGTAGTTGGTTCTGTTTATTAACTAACTAACTATTAGTTTACAATTACCTGCAGACACTTTTTGGCTCCCGAGTGGCGCAGCGGTCTAAGGCACAGCCTCTCAGTGCAAGAGGCGTAAGTACAGACCCTGGTTCGATTCCAGGCTGTATCACAGCGGTCTAAGGCACAGCCTCTCAGTGCAAGAGGCGTCACTACAGACCCTGGTTCGATTCCAGGCTGTATCACAGTGGTCTAAGGCACAGCATCTCAGTGCAAGAGGCGTCACTACAGACCATGGTTAGATTCCAGTCTTTATCACAACCGGCCGGGATTGCGAGTCCCATAGGGCGGCGCACAATTGGCCCAACGTCGTCTGGGCTAGGGTTTGGCCGGGGTTAGGCCGTCATTGTAAATAAGAATTTGTTCTTAACTGACTTGCCTAGTTAAATATAGGTAAAATATCTAAAATTAAAATGAAGCCCTCAATGGAATGAGTGGCACCTCTGCTCTAGTACCACAACACCAGCAGTTAGCTACCGGAAGCTGCTGGCAAACATGTTAATTTGGTTACTTTAGTTGTTAGTCAGTGTTATTTAGATGGCAGACGTGAGCTCAATGCGGTAGCTCTATAGCTAGTTAACGTTAGCATAGAGGTAGTAAGTTGGCTCTCTTAACTTCCCTGGTGAAGCTCTGATCATGCTCTCTGCTGCTGCTCGTTGTGTTTACTTGATGTCCGTGTTGTTGACAGCATCCACTTTGAAAAGAGACGTTCTGCTGAAGCCCTCCTTCCGTTGTTGATAGGATGAAATGCACCCTGTCTATCCCACAGTGTTTCATTTCATACCCCGTGATGACAAAGAAAACACGTCTTTTTGTTGTTGTAACTTTTGCAAATGTATAAATAAAAAAACGGAAATATAATATTTATATAAGAATTCAGACCCTTTTACTCAGTACTTTGTTGAAGCCCCTTTGGCAGCGATTACAGCCTCGAGTCTTCTTGGGTATGACGCTACAAGCTTGGCACACCTGTATTTGTGGAGTTTCTCCCATTATTCTTTGCAGATCCTCTCAAGCTCTGTCAGGTTGGATGGGGAGCGTTGCTGCACAGCTATTTTCAGGTCTCTCCAGTGATGTTTGATCGTGTTCAAGTCCGGGCTCTGGCTGGGCCACTCAAGGACATTCAGAGAATTGCCCTGAAGCCACTCCTGTGTTGTCTTGGCTGTGTGCTGAGGGTCATTGTCCTGTTAGGTGAACCTTCACCCCAGTCTGAGGTCTCTCTGTACATTCCTCCGCTCAACTTTGCCTCGATCCTGACTATTCTCCCAGTCCCTGGCGCTGCAAAACATCCCCACAGCATGATACTGCCACCACCATGAGTTCTCTGTAGGGATGGTGCCAGGTTTCCTCCAGATGTGACGCTTGGCATTCAGGCCAAAGAGTTCAATATTGGTTTTCATCAGACCAGAGAATATTGTCTCTAATGGTCTGAGTCTTTAGGTGCCTTTTGGCAAACACAGCGGGCTGCCTTTACCTAGGAGTGGCTTCCGTCTGGCCACTGTACCATAAAGGCCTGATTGGTGGAGTGCTGCAGAGATGGTTGTCCTTCTGGAAGGTTCTCCCATCTCCACAGAGGAACTCTGGAGCACTGTCAGAGTGACCATCGGGTTCTTGGTCACCTCCCTGACTGACCAAGGCCCTTCTCCCGAATGCTCACTTTGTCCGTGCGGCCAGCTCTAGGAAGAGTCTTGGTGGAGACTTCGTGTTCTTGGGGACCTTCAGTGCTGCAGAAATAGTTTGGTACTCTTCCCCAGATCCTTTCCTCGACACAATCCTGTCTCAGACCTCTACGGACAATTTATTTGACCTCATGGCTTGGTTTTTGCTCTGACATGCACTGTCAACTGTGGGACCTTATGTAGACAGGTGTGTGCCTCTTCAAATCATGTCCAATCAATTGAATTTACCACAGGTGGACTCCAATCAAGTTGTAGAAACATCTCAAGGATAATCAATGGAAACAGGATGCACCTGAGCTCAATTATGAGTCTCATAGCAAATGGTCTGAATACTTATGTAAATAAGGTATTTCAGTTTGTTTTATTTGTAATACATTTGCAAAATAAGTATGCATTAAACAGGGGTGGGCAACTCCAGTCCTCGGAGGGGCCTGATTGGTGTGTGTGTGTGTGTGTGTGTGTCCCCCAGCAAACACAGCTGATTAATCCAATTGCATTCTAATACTGAAGATCATGATTAGGTGATTATCGGAGTCAGGTCTGTTAGCTGGGGCCTGGGGGTAAAACTGTGACACATCAAGGTGTCTGTAATAGAATAAACATGGCACAAAAATGTATTGTAGACATTAATAAAATGTATTTCTATAGGCACAATGGTGGGGGAATTCCAAGATGGATGCCCTGTGCGTTCAACACAACGCCCCCTGTCTGTCATCTAGAGTACGTATAAATGATTGCCTCCGTCCCTCCACCTTGGGGCTTTGGAGCCTCTAATTTGAAACACGATTTCTGTGGGCAGGATGAGGTTGGTCCAAAATGAAAACTTTGCGTTAAGTTTCACTGCCGGTTATATTTTAGACAGAGTGCGTCTGCATTACAATGAGCCGGGTCCGGATTCAATCAAGGACTTGCGTCAACCATGTCCACGCTGAAATATGAGTGAGCTTTTACAGGATTGCCTAGGGAGGTTAACATCCATTTTACTCTCTCGCCAGCGGGTGACTGTAGGTCCAGCGGGTTAATGATGAGACTGTAGGTCCAGCGGGGTTAATAATGCGACTGTAGGTCCAGCGGGGTTAATAATGCGACTGTAGGTCCAGCGGGGTTAATAATGCGACTGTAGGTCCAGCGGGTTAATAATGCGACTGTAGGTCCAGCGGGTTAATAATGCGACTGTAGGTCCAGCGGGTTAATAATGCGACTGTAGGTCCAGCGGGTTAATAATGCGACTGTAGGTCCAGCGGGTTAATAATGCGACTGTAGGTCCAGCGGGTTAATAATGCGACTGTAGGTCCAGCGGGTTAATAATGCGACTGTAGGTCCAGCGGGTTAATAATGCGACTGTAGGTCCAGCGGGTTAATAATGCGACTGTAGGTCCAGCGGGTTAATAATGCGACTGTAGGTCCAGCGGGGTTAATAATGCGACTGTAGGTCCAGCGGGGTTAATAATGCGACTGTAGGTCCAGCGGGGTTAATAATGCGACTGTAGGTCCAGCGGGTTAATAATGCGACTGTAGGTCCAGCGGGTTAATAATGCGACTGTAGGTCCAGCGGGGTTAATAATGCGACTGTAGGTCCAGCGGGTTAATAATGCGACTGTAGGTCCAGCGGGGTTAATAATGCGACTGTAGGTCCAGCGGGTTAATAATGCGACTGTAGGTCCAGCGGGGTTAATAATGCGACTGTAGGTCCAGCGGGGTTAATAATGCGACTGTTAATTTGGTTACTTTAGTTGTTAGTCAGTGTTATTTAGATGGCAGACGTGAGCTCAATGCGGTAGCTCTATAGCTAGTTAACGTTAGCATAGAGGTAGTAAGTTGGCTCTCTTAACTTCCCTGGTGAAGCTCTGATCATGCTCTCTGCTGCTGCTCGTTGTGTTTACTTGATGTCCGTGTTGTTGACAGCATCCACTTTGAAAAGAGACGCTCTGCTGAAGCCCTCCTCCTTCCGTTGTTGATAGGATGAAATGCACCCTGTCTATCCCACAGTGTTTCATTTCATACCCCGTGATGACAAAGAAAACACGTTTTTTTGTTGTTGTAACTTTTGCAAATGTATAAATAAAAAAACGGAAATATAATATTTATATAAGAATTCAGACCCTTTTACTCAGTACTTTGTTGAAGCCCCTTTGGCAGCGATTACAGCCTCGAGTCTTCTTGGGTATGACGCTACAAGCTTGGCACACCTGTATTTGTGGAGTTTCTCCCATTATTCTTTGCAGATCCTCTCAAGCTCTGTCAGGTTGGATGGGGAGCGTTGCTGCACAGCTATTTTCAGGTCTCTCCAGTGATGTTTGATCGTGTTCAAGTCCGGGCTCTGGCTGGGCCACTCAAGGACATTCAGAGAATTGCCCTGAAGCCACTCCTGTGTTGTCTTGGCTGTGTGCTGAGGGTCATTGTCCTGTTAGGTGAACCTTCACCCCAGTCTGAGGTCTCTCTGTACATTCCTCCGTTCAACTTTGCCTCGATCCTGACTATTCTCCCAGTCCCTGGCGCTGCAAAACATCCCCACAGCATGATACTGCCACCACCATGAGTTCTCTGTAGGGATGGTGCCAGGTTTCCTCCAGATGTGACGCTTGGCATTCAGGCCAAAGAGTTCAATATTGGTTTTCATCAGACCAGAGAATATTGTCTCTAATGGTCTGAGTCTTTAGGTGCCTTTTGGCAAACACAGCGGGCTGCCTTTTACCTAGGAGTGGCTTCCGTCTGGCCACTGTACCATAAAGGCCTGATTGGTGGAGTGCTGCAGAGATGGTTGTCCTTCTGGAAGGTTCTCCCATCTCCACAGAGGAACTCTGGAGCACTGTCAGAGTGACCATCGGGTTCTTGGTCACCTCCCTGACTGACCAAGGCCCTTCTCCCCGAATGCTCACTTTGTCCGTGCGGCCAGCTCTAGGAAGAGTCTTGGTGGAGACTTCGTGTTCTTGGGGACCTTCAGTGCTGCAGAAATAGTTTGGTACTCTTCCCCAGATCCTTTCCTCGACACAATCCTGTCTCAGACCTCTACGGACAATTTATTTGACCTCATGGCTTGGTTTTTGCTCTGACATGCACTGTCAACTGTGGGACCTTATGTAGACAGGTGTGTGCCTCTTCAAATCATGTCCAATCAATTGAATTTACCACAGGTGGACTCCAATCAAGTTGTAGAAACATCTCAAGGATAATCAATGGAAACAGGATGCACCTGAGCTCAATTATGAGTCTCATAGCAAATGGTCTGAATACTTATGTAAATAAGGTATTTCAGTTTGTTTTATTTGTAATACATTTGCAAAATAAGTATGCATTAAACAGGGGTGGGCAACTCCAGTCCTCGGAGGGGCCTGATTGGTGTGTGTGTGTGTGTGTGTGTGTGTCCCCAGCAAACACAGCTGATTAATCCAATTGCATTCTAATACTGAAGATCATGATTAGGTGATTATCGGAGTCAGGTCTGTTAGCTGGGGCCTGGGGTAAAACTGTGACACATCAAGGTGTCTGTAATAGAATAAACATGGCACAAAATGTATTGTAGACATTAATAAAATGTATTTCTATAGGCACAATGGTGGGGAATTCCAAGATGGATGCCCTGTGCGTTCAACACAACGCCCCCTGTCTGTCATCTAGAGTACGTATAAATGATTGCCTCCGTCCCTCCACCTTGGGGCTTTGGAGCCTCTAATTTGAAACACGATTTCTGTGGGCAGGATGAGGTTGGTCCAAAATGAAAACTTTGCGTTAAGTTTCACTGCCGGTTATATTTTAGACAGAGTGCGTCTGCATTACAATGAGCCGGGTCCGGATTCAATCAAGGACTTGCGTCAACCATGTCCACGCTGAAATATGAGTGAGCTTTTACAGGATTGCCTAGGGAGGTTAACATCCATTTTACTCTCTCGTCAGCGGGTGACTGTAGGTCCAGCGGGTTAATGATGAGACTGTAGGTCCAGCGGGGTTAATAATGCGACTGTAGGTCCAGCGGGGTTAATAATGCGACTGTAGGTCCAGCGGGGTTAATAATGCGACTGTAGGTCCAGCGGGTTAATAATGCGACTGCAGGTCCAGCGGGTTAATAATGCGACTGTAGGTCCAGCGGGTTAATAATGCGACTGTAGGTCCAGCGGGTTAATAATGCGACTGTAGGTCCAGCGGGTTAATAATGCGACTGTAGGTCCAGCGGGGTTAATAATGCGACTGTAGGTCCAGCGGGTTAATAATGCGACTGTAGGTCCAGCGGGTTAATAATGCGACTGTAGGTCCAGCGGGTTAATAATGCGACTGTAGGTCCAGCGGGGTTAATAATGCGACTGTAGGTCCAGCGGGTTAATAATGCGACTGTAGGTCCAGCGGGGTTAATAATGCGACTGTAGGTCCAGCGGGTTAATAATGCGACTGTAGGTCCAGCGGGTTAATAATGCGACTGTAGGTCCAGCGGGTTAATAATGCGACTGTAGGTCCAGCGGGTTAATAATGCGACTGCAGGTCCAGCGGGGTTAATAATGCGACTGTAGGTCCAGCGGGTTAATAATGCGACTGTAGGTCCAGCGGGTTAATAATGCGACTGTAGGTCCAGCGGGTTAATAATGCGACTGTAGGTCCAGCGGGGTTAATAATGCGACTGTAGGTCCAGCGGGGTTAATAATGCGACTGTAGGTCCAGCGGGGTTAATAATGCGACTGTAGGTCCAGCGGGTTAATAATGCGACTGTAGGTCCAGCGGGTTAATAATGCGACTGTAGGTCCAGCGGGTTAATAATGCGACTGTAGGTCCAGCGGGGTTAATAATGCGACTGTAGGTCCAGCGGGTTAATAATGCGACTGTAGGTCCAGCGGGGTTAATAATGCGACTGTAGGTCCAGCGGGGTTAATAAGGCGACTGTAGGTCCAGCGGGGAAGGGTTGGGGAACACTCTCAGCATGGCCTCTCCCCTTTTTTAAATGACTTCACTCAGTGTTTCAATCTACACCCACCAAACGGAAGCAAACCTCAAGTCTGTTCAAGAACGTACAAGAACGTTTTTGAGAAACGTGTCACTCAGTACAAATTGTTCCGCAACGTAGAAAACGTTCAAGCCATCTGAACCTACCTCAGATCTCCTTCCTGATCTGTGCCTGCGTTCATGTCTAGACAGGTTACAGCGTTCATGTCTAGATAGGATACAGCGTTCATGTCTCGACGCGATACAGCTCTCCTACCCTGCTGTGTAAATTTGACTTAACCTGCTACGAAAAGTCAATCTCTCTCTCTCTCTCTCTCTCTCTCTCTCTCTCTCTCTCTCTCTCTCTCTCTCTCTCTCTCTCTCTCTCTCTCTCTCTCTCTCTCTCTCTCTCTCTCTCTCTCTCTCTCGAGACTTCTTATCTACCTTTAAAAATCAAAGTTAAAACCTCTTGTGATCTTTTCGCTCTCGTTTGGCGAGGATATGAATGCTGCCAGTGCAGATGGGTTTTCTCAGTGGGGGAAATGTAATATAACTTATTTTTCTCATCTTATTACAGTATTATAGACACTATGTCCTGGGATTTTCTATTTAGAAGAACCTCTACAAGCCATTAGAAGATAAGCGTCATAGAGCGCCTTGTGTTACACAAGCATGTTCATGAGCCTCAGCTTTTCATAGATAGAATGGTTTTAGCTATATATATAAAAAAAAAAGACCTGGCCCCTTCGGGATCCAAATGCAGAAGACCAATCCGATGTTACAGCCCAGAAGTCTTTAGCTCCAACACACACTGTTTTTAAAAGGAGATGGAAGTCCTAAGTCATGCAGGCTCGACGGTGGGACTCATTGAGTTAAATGACTGGTGTGTTGCCCTGCTTTCCCTAGAATTTTAGGCAGAGTATTATGGAAATACCTGAACTATAATTGGTTTGTTGTTTCCGTGTTATGGAAAACAGTTGAACTATGATTGGTTTATTGTTCTGTGTTGCTGAATGCGCTGGTTCCAACTGATCTCACCTTCACCATTGGAATGGATTTAGATTCGTTCATCATTGAACTGAGAAATACAACAACAAAAATTTTATATTTTTTTTTGGGGGCTTGAACGCTTTCTCTCTGTGTTGAGATGTACGGTTGTATTTTATGTGGAGGAAGGGAGGAACGGCAAGGTGGTGCTAGATGGGTGCGTCATTTCTTAAATCAGTCATTCTAATTAGTTTTTTAGGTAGAAGAGTCTGGTAGAATGAGGGTTGAGGAGGAGAAGAGAAGTGCTTCAGGGTGAATGGCTTGGTAGGCTCTTTTACGTAGCGTTACAGATTTCCTCTCAGTGATGGACTCGGCATACTGCTGCTACAGTCTGCCCGACACAGAGGTGTGACATTTTCCACTGACTGGCGTGTCTGTGTGTCTCTGCTCTCTCCCACTCAGCCAGCCACTATGTCGCTGTTAGTCGCGGCTCTCTTCACTTCTCCCTCCCAGGCCTATGCCACTTCCCATCTTTTGCCACGTCGAGAAATGCGTTCGGAGGCCATCGGCACGCAGAAATAACGCTAGCTCCTCGTTAGCTGTTCCCTCTCAAGTCGGTGGCAGACCTTATTATTGTGTTAATGAGCTCTAATTGAGAATGGGCAGTTTGCATGGTCATTGTGAATCTAACCAAGACACTCGTATATTGTATTGTCATTGAGCTGCTGCGACATTTGTGCAGAGTCTTGGTTAAGGGAAGTCGTTCCCGTGTCATTTCAACAACCAGTTTCGGTATCAGTTCTACATGTTTTGGCAAGTAGTATGAAGCTGCGGCTTGGATTATTGCTTCTTCATACTATGAAATGTAAAAATCCCTGTGAATCTTGTGATTTGTGTCGTTTTTTTTTTCTTTCTTCTTCCCCTGTTCAGAGAAATGTGTCATTTTGAAGTCTCTTGCCTTTTTTTTTAAGTAGTGTGAAAGTAGCGGGCTTTGACTACTGGAATGCCGCTGTTCCTGCTTTATTTACGGTTTTATCCGCTTGTGTTTATTTAATAGATCACAATTTCTTTTGCAACTTTGGGTACATTTATTATTATTTTTGGACAGATTTAGCTCATGATGAAAATAAATTCAGTTTGTCCTTGAAATTATATTTCAACAAAATCATTTTTCAGGAATGCTGATCATATGTTACTAACTTGCAGAAAATGATTTCTGGAACAATCTCAGACGGTGGATGTCAAGTCCTTTTCTTCTGCTTTATAAAAAGAAGCGAAAGTGAAACGACCCCCAAGGGGAATTTATTACTGGGCTTTTCTCTCAACCGGTTATCAATCCTCCTCTGAACCCACCAACAGATACATCACACACTATGCCTCAGGACCAACCATCTCCCCCTTCTCTCCTCTCTTATTCAATGTGGCTTTATTGGTATGGGGAAACATGTTTACATTTGCCAAAGCATGTGATAAAACAACTACAAAAAACCAACAAAGGCGAATTAAACAAAAAAAACATCAGATATTAACCAGTAAACATTACACACACACACACATTGGATATTTCAAGAGAATAACAACATTTCAAATATTATTAGAGGTCGGAAATGTAGCATAACATTTTATTCTAAAATGTTACATAAATTATGTTATATTACATTGTTGTTTCTGACTCGCTGGTTGACCTTTTTCTGTTGTTGCTGTGTGGTATTTTGCAGATATGGGAGTTAATCAATGTTTGATTTGTTTTCAAATTCTTTGTGGGAACTGTGGGGAAATATGTGTCTCTAATGTGGTCATACATTTGGCTGGAGGTTAGGAAGTGCAGCTCAGTTTCCAGCTCAGTGGGCATATAGCCTGTCTACTCTCGAGAGCCAGAGCCTATGGCAACCTCTCTCAATAGCAATGCTATGCTCACGGAGTCTGTACATAGTCAAGGATTTTCTTAATTTTGCGTCAGTCACAGTGGTCAGGTATTCTGCCGCTGTGTACTCTCTGTTTGAGCCAGATTGCATTTCCAGTTAGCTTTTGTTTTTTTTTGGTTGATTCTTTCTAGTGTGTCAAATAGTTATATTTTTGCGTTCTCATAATTTGTTTGGGTCTAATTGTTGCTGACCTGGGGCTTTGTGGAGTCTGTTTGTGTTTGTGAACACAGTCTCAGTACCAGATGGCTGAGGGGACTCTTCTCCAGGTTCATCTCTCTGTAGGTGAGGACTGAGGGGACTCTTCTCCAGGTTCATCTCTCTGTAGGTGAGGACTCTGAGGACTCTTCTCCAGGTTCATCTCTCTGTAGGTGAGGACTCTGAGGGGACTCTTCTCCAGGTTCATCTCTCTGTAGGTGAGGACTCTGAGGGGACTCTTCTCCAGGTTCATCTCTCTGTAGGTGAGGACTCTGAGGGGACTCTTCTCCAGGTTCATCTCTCTGTAGGTGAGGACTGAGGGGACTCTTCTCCAGGTTCATCTCTCTGTAGGTGAGGTCTTTGCGGTGGAATGTGTGGGCATCGCTTGTAGAATTTAACAGCTCTTTATGGATTTTAATAACTAGCGGGTATAGTCCTAATTCTGCTCTGCATTGTTTGGGGTATTGCGTTGTACACTAATTATATATTTTCCTCTGAATTCTTCATGCAGTGTCTCAATTGGGTGTTTGTCCCATTTAGTGAATTCTCGGTTGGTGAGTGGACCCCCAGACCTCACAACCATAGAGGTTCTAGTATTTTTTTGCCACATCCTATTTGGGATGTCAAGTTTTATGTTCCTTTTAGTTGCTTAGACGGACCTTCTGACCTTGTCTCCTAGACGGACCTTCTGACCTTGTCTCCTAGACGGACCTTCTGACCTTGTCTCCTAGACGGACCTTCTGACCTTGTCTCCTAGACGGACCTTCTGACCTTGTCTCCTAGACGGACCTTCTGACCTTGTCTCCTAGACGGACCTTCTGACCTTGTCTCCTAGACGGACCTTCTGACCTTGTCTCCTAGACGGACCTTCTGACCTTGTCTCCTAGACGGACCTTCTGACCTTGTCTCCTAGACGGACCTTCTGACCTTGTCTCCTAGACGGACCTTCTGACCTTGTCTCCTAGACGGACCTTCTGACCTTGTCTCCTAGACGGACCTTCTGACCTTGTCTCTTAGACGGTTCACAGCCTTATGGAAGAGCTAGGTTTAGCTATCTGTGTGTGTTTTAGGGCAACATTGTCTAGATGTGATTTGTATTTGTTGTCCTTGGCTACTGGACCATTTCTGGAATTTATTATTATTTATTGTTGTTGTTGTCTTAACAGTTTCACTGTCAGGGCCTACGTCTGACAGAATCTGTGCAGACGATCTATGTGCTGCTGTTGGCCCCCCTTTGGTTGTGGGACAGAAACACCAGATCATCTGCAAATGGTAGACTTTTGATTTCCAAGTCCAGTAGGGTGAGGCCCGGGGTGCTGCAGATTGTTCTAGTGCTCTTGCCATTTCATTGATATATATATATATATATATATATATACACACACACACACACACACACACACACACACACACACACACACACAGTATGTTGAAGAAGGTGCGGCTCATGCTGCATCCCTGTCTCACCCCACGGCCCTGAGGAAAGAAATCTGTGTTTTATTGCCAAATTTAACCGCACGCTTGTTGTTTGTGTATGTTGATTTTATAATGTCTTATGCTTTTCCCTCCAAACACCACTTTTCCATCAATTTGTATAGCAGACTCTCATGCCAATTTGAGTCAAGCTTTATTTTTTTTAAATCAACAAAGCATGAGAAGACTTTGCCTCTTTTTGTTTGTCGTTTTAACGGTGTGCAGGGTGTATTCTTGGTCTGTCGTATGGTATTTTGGTAGGAAGACAAATTTGACATTTGCTAAAGGACATTGTTTTCACTGAGGAAATGTTGGGAGTCTGCTGTTGATAACACTGAAGAGTATTTTTCAAAGGTTGGCTGTTGACACAGATTTCACTGTAATTATTGGAGAGAAGTGGTTTAATCTCCATTTTGGTTGAGTAGCTTGTTGTGTTGTTTGTTTAGTGTTGTCCAATTGTCCCAGAAGTGGTTCGATTCTATGGATTCTTCAATCACATTGAGCTGATTTCTAACTTGCTGTTTCTTCTTTTTTTTCTTAGTGTATCTCGGTACTGTTTTAGTATTTCACCATAGTGAACCTCTGTCAGTCTGTCTTCTTGTCTTAATCTCTCTCTTCTCTTCTCCTGTTGCTGTAGTGACACCAGGCTTTTTCATAGCGTCTACTTCAAAGCTAGATCAAAGCCATCCAGGGCAACTTTGCTGTTGAAAGGTTAAACTCCACTCAGCAGGGTTCTCTTCAGAATGCACAGAGGGGCCTGCTCCATTTGAAAGGAGAACAGGAATGACTGACTGGATTTGTGAGATGGGGGAAGAGAGAGAGAGGGGAGGGGGGAGAGAGAGAAGACAGCCAGAGACGGCCAGGGAGTGAGGGAGATGGGGAGAGAGAGAGAGAGAGGGGGGAGAGAGAGAGAGATCAAATGCATGCAATGCTTCTATTATACTGTAACTACTGTAGCCAGCTTGCCAGCAATTTGTGATGAGTGAGTGTGTTGCAAAAAGAATAGAATGATGACTTGCTACAGAGGCAGTATGTTATGCATTTCCAGATATTAAGTCATATTTTTTTTTTCCAGGGGGTTGTCCATTTTTAGTTTTGAGCACCTGCCCCCTTTAAAGTTCTGTGCACGACCCTGACAGAAGGGGACTAAGCACACACCCCTGTGGGGCCAACGTGTTGAGGGTTAGCGTAGCGGAGGTGACGTTGCCTACCTTCACCACCCGGTGTAGGCCCGTCTGGAAGTCCAGCATCCAGTTGTAGAGGTAGGTGTTCAGTTCCATGGTCCCAATCTTGTTGACGTGCATGGAGGGGACTATGATGTTGAACGCTAAACGATCGTCAATGAAAACCATTCTCACGTAGGTATTTCTCTTAGCTAGGTGGGTGAGGGCAGTGTGGAGTGCAATTTAGACTGCGTCGTCAAAGGATCTGTTGGAGTTGGTATGCAAATAGGAGTGGGTCTAGGGTGTCTGGGATGGTGGAGTTGATGTGTTGCCATAACCAGCCTCTCAAAGGACTTCATGATTACAGATGTGAGCGCTACAGGGCGGTACTCATTGTGGCAGGTAGCCTCAGAGTTCTTGGGAACAGGAATAATGGTGGTCAGCTTGAGACGTGGGGATTACAAACTGGGACAAGGAGAGTCTGAAAATAACTGAATAAGCCTTGCCAGCGCCCTGGATTAAAGTCCAGGCCCTGCAGCCTTGCGAGTGTTGACCTGATTTAAAAACCTTACTCATGTCGGCCTCTGAGAGCGAGATCTCCCAGTCCTCTGGGTCGGCGGGGGGCCCTCATGCACGGCTCGGTGTTGTTTTGAGTTAGTTTGGTAAAGAGGTATTGTTGGGCAGATCACGGTTGGGTCTTCCTTTGTAATCCGTAATGGACTGCAGCCCCTGCCACATGCGGTGGGCATCAGAGCCTGTATAATATTATTCCACCTTGTTCCTATACATTTAAAAGCTACTATTTTTTACATTAAATGAATACCTGTTGAGGTAATGATACACAGGTTTCGGGAAATGATAGTAAGACTGAGGTATGGTTAAAAACATTATACAATTGAATGTAGAAAATAAACGAGATGTGATATTGGCAGAATTGTGGATTCGAGTTCAATCGAGGAACACGAAAAAACAACGCATGCAAAAACATTAGAACAGCAATGCGTCATCGTCACTACACACTACGCTGGCCTGTACTGTGTCCCTTTGGGGGATGATGTTTCTATGACCCCAAACTGGTGCAGCCTCTTTATCTTTGAGACAAAGTTTTCAATGCGTTTTGCAAACGCATGTTTCTCTGTCTGTGACTCTTCGACTACTGGCCAATTAAAAAAAAAAAAAAAAAATGGCTTATGTTTAAAGAATTGAGCCTTGTAAAAGGTTGTGCCTTGGATTCTCAGACAGAAATCTTCTATGAAGTGTCCGTTAAGGCTCTCATACGGAATATCTGGCCCTTTTTCAGAATGGAGGCTTAATCTTGATGAAGGAAGAGGTTAACAAGTGTGCACATTACTCATCTCTGGCTGTTATTGGGTAATGTTCTTTTTGTAGTTCTGGACCAATTACCTGCTTCCTCTTGGCCATCATCTCCAGTCTTTTCAGTGTTTAGGTTGACCATCTCTTTGGTCCTCTCCAGTCTTTTCAGTGTTTAGGTTGACCATCTCTTTGGTCCTCTCCAGTCTTTTCAGTGTTTAGGTTGACCATCTCTTTGGTCCTCTCCAGTCTTTTCAGTGTTTAGGTTGACCATCTCTTTGGTCCTCTCCAGTCTTTTCAGTGTTTAGGTTGACCATCTCTTTGGTCCTCTCCAGTCTTTTCAGTGTTTAGGTTGACCATCTCTTTGGTCCTCTCCAGTCTTTTCAGTGTTTAGGTTGACCATCTCTTTGGTCCTCTCCAGTCTTTTCAGTGTTTAGGTTGACCATCTCTTTGGTCATCTCCAGCAGCTTCTCTTCTGTGCAACACAACTTTGACCTCCCTTTTTGATAGTGTTTTTCTTTTCATCTCTTCCTCTTTTTGTGTGACGTTATCGTTGGTCCTGGTGTCTGTAGAGATGTCTCTCTCTCTTTTCTTTTTTAAGAGTTGAGTTGATGGCAGGGACATTTACCTGCTGAGGTGAGAATGGCTGTTCTCTTGGGGAGGCTGTGTCTTCTTGAAGATTTTTTGAATAACTTCTTCGTTTTGCTTCTTGAACATGTTTGAAGTGTTTCGTCTTCCTGGCTTGATGGTGTTCTGTCCAATACGGCTTTAGCTCTTTCTTTCTACTTTTTTGAGTTTTCTCGCTACTCTTTTCTTCTTTTCATGTTGCTTCTTTGTCAGATCTTGAGTTCTCTTTATTTAACAATTTTGCTTTCTTTTTTTTGATATCTGGAAATGGAAAGTAAGCATGACATGAAATTAGCATGTCTCAAAACATGGGAAAAATCTTCCTCTTATGGACACGTCATCCTATAGTTGAGACTGAATGGCTTAGACTGTGTAAACATCCTAGGGTACAAACTAAATGGCTTACTGTGTGTGTGTGTGTGTGTGTGTGTGTGTGTGTGTGTGTGTGTGTGTGTGTGTGTGTGTGTGTGTGTGTGTGTGGTGGACGTGTGTGTGTAGACTTCCTAACACTGTAGGGTATTGGCTTCCTGTAGACACTGTATGAGGGCGTAGGCCTCCTATAGGCACTGTATGAGGGCGTAGGCCTCCTATAGACACTGTATGAGGAGGGCGTAGGCCTCCTATAGACACTGTATGAGGGCGTAGGCCTCCTATAGACACTGTATGAGGAGGGCGTGGGCCTCCTATAGACACTGTATGAGGAGGCGTAGGCCTCCTATAGACACTGTATGAGGAGGGCGTGGGCCTCCTATAGACACTGTATGAGGAGGCGTAGGCCTCCTATAGACACTGTATGAGGAGGGCGTGGGCCTCCTATAGACACTGTATGAGGAGGCGTGGGCCTCCTATAGACACTGTATGAGGAGGGCGTGGGCCTCCTATAGACACTGTATGAGGAGGCGTGGGCCTCCTATAGACACTGTATGAGGAGGGCGTGGGCCTCCTATAGACACTGTATGAGGAGGCGTGGGCCTCCTATAGACACTGTATGAGGAGGGCGTGGGCCTCCTATAGACACTGTATGAGGAGGCGTGGGCCTCCTATAGACACTGTATGAGGAGGGCGTGGGCCTCCTATAGACACTGTATGAGGAGGGCGTAGGCCTCCTATAGACACTGTATGAGGAGGGCGTGGGCCTCCTATAGACACTGTATGAGGAGGCGTGGGCCTCCTATAGACACTGTATGAGGAGGCGTGGGCCTCCTATAGACACTGTATGAGGAGGGCGTAGGCCTCCTATAGACACTGTATGAGGAGGGCGTAGGCCTCCTATAGACACTGTATGAGGAGGGCGTAGGCCTCCTATAGACACTGTATGAGGAGGGCGTGGGCCTCCTATAGACACTGTATGAGGAGGGCGTAGGCCTCCTATAGACACTGTATGAGGAGGGCGTAGGCCTCCTATAGACACTGTATGAGGAGGGCGTAGGCCTCCTATAGACACTGTATGAGGAGGGCGAGGCCTCCTATAGACACTGTATGAGGAGGGCGTGGGCCTCCTATAGACACTGTATGAGGAGGGCGTGGGCCTCCTATAGACACTGTATGAGGAGGCGTGGGCCTCCTATAGACACTGTATGAGGAGGCGTGGGCCTCCTATAGACACTGTATGAGGAGGCGTGGGCCTCCTATAGACACTGTATGAGGAGGGCGTGGGCCTCCTATAGACACTGTATGAGGAGGGCGTGGGCCTCCTATAGACACTGTATGAGGAGGGCGAGGGCCTCCTATAGACACTGTATGAGGAGGCGTGGGCCTCCTATAGACACTGTATGAGGAGGGCGAGGCCTCCTATAGACACTGTATGAGGAGGGCGTAGGCCTCCTATAGACACTGTATGAGGAGGCGTGGGCCTCCTATAGACACTGTATGAGGAGGGCGTGGGCCTCCTATAGACACTGTATGAGGGCGAGGCCTCCTATAGACACTGTATGAGGAGGGCGTAGGCCTCCTATAGACACTGTATGAGGAGGGCGTGGGCCTCCTATAGACACTGTATGAGGAGGGCGTGGCCTCCTATAGACACTGTATGAGGAGGGCGTGGGCCTCCTATAGACACTGTATGAGGAGGGCGAGGCCTCCTATAGACACTGTATGAGGAGGGCGTGGGCCTCCTATAGACACTGTATGAGGAGGGCGAGGCCTCCTATAGACACTGTATGAGGAGGGCGTGGGCCTCCTATAGACACTGTATGAGGAGGGCGAGGCCTCCTATAGACACTGTATGAGGAGGGCGTGGGCCTCCTATAGACACTGTATGAGGAGGCGTGGGCCTCCTATAGACACTGTATGAGGAGGGCGTGGGCCTCCTATAGACACTGTATGAGGAGGGCGTGGGCCTCCTATAGACACTGTATGAGGAGGGCGTGGGCCTCCTATAGACACTGTATGAGGAGGGCGTGGGCCTCCTATAGACACTGTATGAGGAGGGCGTAGGCCTCCTATAGACACTGTATGAGGAGGGCGTGGGCCTCCTATAGACACTGTATGAGGAGGGCGTGGGCCTCCTATAGACACTGTATGAGGAGGGCGTGGGCCTCCTATAGACACTGTATGAGGAGGGCGTAGGCCTCCTATAGACACTGTATGAGGAGGCGTGGGCCTCCTATAGACACTGTATGAGGAGGGCGTAGGCCTCCTATAGACACTGTATGAGGAGGGCGTAGGCCTCCTATAGACACTGTATGAGGAGGGCGTGGGCCTCCTATAGACACTGTATGAGGAGGGCGAGGCCTCCTATAGACACTGTGTATGAGGAGGGCGTGGGCCTCCTATAGACACTGTATGAGGAGGCGTAGGCCTCCTATAGACACTGTATGAGGAGGGCGTGGGCCTCCTAGACACTGTATGAGGGAGGCGTGGGCCTCCCTAGACACTGTATGAGGAGGGCGAGGGCCTCCTATAGACACTGTATGAGGAGGGCGAGGGCCTCCTATAGACACTGTATGAGGAGGGCGTAGGCCTCCTATAGACACTGTATGAGGAGGGCGTGGGCCTCCCTATAGACACTGTATGAGGAGGGCGTGGGCCTCCTATAGACACTGTATGAGGAGGGCGAGGCCTCCTATAGACACTGTATGAGGAGGGCGTAGGCCTCCTATAGACACTGTAGGAGGAGGGCGTGGGCCTCCTATAGACACTGTATGAGGAGGGCGTGGGCCTCCTATAGACACTGTATGAGGAGGGCGTGGGCCTCCTATAGACACTGTATGAGGAGGGCGTAGGCCTCCTATAGACACTGTATGAGGAGGGCGTAGGCCTCCTATAGACACTGTATGAGGAGGGCGTAGGCCTCCTATAGACACTGTATGAGGAGGGCGTAGGCCTCCTATAGACACTGTATGAGGAGGGCGTAGGCCTCCTATAGACACTGTATGAGGAGGGCGTAGGCCTCCTATAGACACTGTATGAGGGCGTGGGCCTCCTATAGACACTGTATGAGGAGGGCGTGGGCCTCCTATAGACACTGTATGAGGAGGGCGTGGGCCTCCTATAGACACTGTATGAGGAGGGCGTGGGCCTCCTATAGACACTGTATGAGGAGGGCGTGGGCCTCCTATAGACACTGTATGAGGAGGGCGTAGGCCTCCTATAGACACTGTATGAGGAGGGCGTGGGCCTCCTATAGACACTGTATGAGGAGGGCGTGGGCCTCCTATAGACACTGTATGAGGAGGGCGTAGGCCTCCTATAGACACTGTATGAGGAGGGCGAGGCCTCCTATAGACACTGTATGAGGAGGGCGTAGGCCTCCTATAGACACTGTATGAGGAGGCGTGGGCCTCCTATGGGACACTGTATGAGGAGGGCGTAGGCCTCCTATAGACACTGTATGAGGAGGCGTAGGCCTCCTATAGACACTGTATGAGGAGGGCGAGGGCCTCCTATAGACACTGTATGAGGAGGGCGAGGCCTCCTATAGACACTGTATGAGGAGGGCGTAGGCCTCCTATAGACACTGTATGAGGAGGGCGTGGGCCTCCTATAGACACTGTATGAGGAGGGCGTAGGCCTCCTATAGACACTGTATGAGGAGGCGAGGCCTCCTATAGACACTGTATGAGGAGGCGTAGGCCTCCTATAGACACTGTATGAGGAGGCGTGGGCCTCCTATAGACACTGTATGAGGAGGGGCGTAGGCCTCCTATAGACACTGTATGAGGAGGGCGAGGCCTCCTATAGACACTGTATGAGGAGGGCGTGGGCCTCCTATAGACACTGTATGAGGAGGGCGTGGGCCTCCTATAGACACTGTATGAGGAGGCGTGGGCCTCCTATAGACACTGTATGAGGAGGGCGTAGGCCTCCTATAGACACTGTATGAGGAGGGCGTAGGCCTCCTATAGACACTGTATGAGGAGGGCGAGGGCCTCCTATAGACACTGTATGAGGAGGGCGTGGGCCTCCTATAGACACTGTATGAGGAGGGCGTAGGCCTCCTATAGACACTGTATGAGGAGGGCGAGGCCTCCTATAGACACTGTATGAGGAGGGCGTAGGCCTCCTATAGACACTGTATGAGGAGGCGTGGGCCTCCTATAGACACTGTATGAGGAGGGCGTGGGCCTCCTATAGACACTGTATGAGGAGGGCGTGGGCCTCCTATAGACACTGTATGAGGAGGGCGTAGGCCTCCTATAGACACTGTATGAGGAGGGCGTGGGCCTCCTATAGACACTGTATGAGGAGGGCGTAGGCCTCCTATAGACACTGTATGAGGAGGGCGTAGGCCTCCTATAGACACTGTATGAGGAGGGCGTAGGCCTCCTATAGACACTGTATGAGGAGGGCGTAGGCCTCCTATAGACACTGTATGAGGAGGGCGTAGGCCTCTGTATGATTTTAAATTCTCATTACCGAAAACAGAAGTTCTCTCTACCGCAACTGGCCTTAAATTGCAGCGGTGTTGCGGAGGATGAGGAACCATGTTGTTCTAACGATAGAGAAGACACGATGACTAAGCAAATGTTTTTATTCATTCCTGTGTTGAAATTACTGTCTGTGCAAGGTAGAGAACACGTATCTTTATTATGATATTTTGTTATATTACTAAATTACTCGTTTTTATATTTTAAAATCATTACTGCCGTGGTATTTTAATGGTTTCATGAGAATAACCAATTCCATGCCTGAACTATTGTGAAAATAATCCTTTTTGTATTTTGCTGGGCTCAGGTGTATAATGTTTTTCTCCTCTCTCTCTCTCTCTCTCTCTCTCTCTCTCTCTCTCTCTCTCTCTCTCTCTCGCTCTCGCTCTCTGTGCTTGGATGCAGGCTCTCTGGTCGAGGCTCCAGGTTCCACAGACGGGGACTCGCAGGCCTGTGTCAGAGAGTTTGGCATGGGGTTACTGTGCCAGCCTTGCCCCTACCAGGCGTTCTAGATGATGATTCCCAGCGCAACATGACAGAGAGGCAGTGAGGCTCAGCTAGCCCCCCAACCCCCGACCCCCCGACCCTACCATACTCTCAACACCCCCCTTTTTTTTTTCTACCCTAACTGCTGACCTCCACATCCCGTCCCACCATGCTGCGTTTCCTGCCTCTGAAGCTGGGTCGTCTCTACCGTTGTCTGAAGCTTCTACTGGTGGTGGGTCTGTTTGTTATCCTGCTGATGAACACCCACAACCTGTTCGCCTCCTTCCAGAAGAACGAGCTGACAGACCGTCGCTTCATCAACCTCAACAAGTGCCCCGCCTGCTTCGGAACCAGCTGGTGCAGGAAGTTCATGAACGGCCAGGTGTCCTTCGAGACCTGGGGTCGACTGCGCTTCCTGGATGTCTTCAACGTCAAGAACGTTTATTTCGCCCAGTACGGAGAGCCGCGGGAGGGGACGAGGCGCGTGGTGCTCAAACGCCTGGGATCCAACCAGGAGCTGGCGGACATTGACCAGAAGATCTGTAAGAGGGCCACGGGCCGGCCGCGCTGCGACCTCATCCAGGCCATGTACAAGACGGAGTTCGCCAGGCTGAACGGGGACGTGAGGCTGCTGACCCCTGAGGTGGTCGAGGGCTGGTCTGATCTGGTGCACTGCCCCTCCCAGAGGCTGCTGGACAGGGTGGTACGGCGCTATGCAGAGACCAAAGACTCTGGCAGCTTCCTGCTGAAGAACCTGAAGGACACAGAGAGGATGCAACTACTGATGACCCTGGCCTTCAACCCTGAGCCCCTCGTACTACAGGTAGGAACTACAGCCTTTTAATACCCTGCACTCTTCTACAGTGATTCCTCTGTATTGCTATGCGTGTTTGAGATTGACTACATTGTTCTTCAGGTAGGGTCACTTTTTAATTTTCCCTCTTCGACTTTGTTTCTTTTTAATGGCCCTGAGGGACCGGGTTAGTTACTTAACAAGTCACATAATAAGTTGCATGGACTCACTCTGTGCAATAAGTGTTTAACATGAATGAACACCTCATCTCTGTACCCCGACACATACAATTATCTGTAAAGTCCCTCAGTCCGAGCAGCGAATTTCAAACCACAAAGACCAGGGAGGTTTTCCAATGACTCGCAAAGAAGGGCACCTATTGGTAGCGGGACCACTGAAGCACGTAGGGTGCGTAAAAGTTGTCTGTGTGGCGTAAAGCTCGCCGCCATTGGACTCTGGAGCAGTGGAAACGCGTTCTTCGCCAGGCGTAATTTGGACCCGTGTCGTAATTTGGACCCGTGTTTGACTCGTCTGTCCGTAGAACATTCTTCCAAGAGTCTTGATGATCGTCCAGGAGCTTCCAGGAGCTTTTTTTGGGCCAAACCTTGGTCAACTTCTTGGATGACATGGGGTCCCATTTGATTCTGAAGGGTTTATTTGTAAACTCAGGTTCCCTTTTATCTGATATCAGGTTTTCGTTTGAAGATGTGATAACATTCAGTATCAGAATTATGCTAAAATAGTGAAAATCAGGAAAGGGGGCAAATACTTGTATTATTTTTTTGGGGGGACAGTCTTGAAAACGAGATGGTTCATCAAAAGTCCATCCTGCCGTGGTGGTGCAGATTCTTAACCTCCTCCAATATGGATAAAGGGTAAAAGGGTTACTGCATATTTTACATTCAAGGCAGGTTTCAATTATTCAAAGTGCATCTGTGAGATGGTCTTTTCTCTGTCTTTTTTTTTGGTCACATCCGTTTCATGCTTGAGGTCTCAGACATTTTTAGTAAGCGAAGGAAACTACTTTTGAGACAGAGGTCAGGAAAAACTATTTCTGTCTCTTCTCTTTAACCAGTCAGTTACAGTGTTTGTTAATACTGGTCTTAGGGACCAAAAGCGGTTTTGTTTTCACATGTTAATCATTTAACAGACTCCTATCCAGAGAGACTTCCAGTAGTGAGTCATTTAACAGACTCCTATCCAGAGTGACTTCCAGTAGTGAGTCATTTAACAGACTCCTATCCAGAGTGACTTCCAGTAGTGAGTCATTTAACAGACTCCTATCCAGAGTGACTTCCAGTAGTGAGTCATTTAACAGACTCTCTTATCCAGAGAGACTTACAGTAGTGAGTCATTTAACAGACTCCTATCCAGAGAGACTTCCAGTAGTGAGTCATTTAACAGACTCCTATCCAGAGTTACTTACAGTAGTGAGTCATTTAACAGACTCCTATCCAGAGTGACTTACAGTAGTGAGTCATTTAACAGACTCTCTTATCCAGAGAGACTTACAGTAGTGAGTCATTTAACAGACTCCTATCCAGAGAGACTTCCAGTAGTGAGTCATTTAACAGACTCCTATCCAGAAAGACTTCCAGTAAATGACTCACTACTGGAAGTCTCTCTGAATAAGAGAGTCTGTTAAATGACTCACTACTGTAGTCTTTGGATAAGAGTCTGTTAAATGACTCACTACTTATCCAGAGCCACTACAGTAGAGAGTCATTTAACAGACTCTTATCCAGAGACTACAGTAGTGAGTCATTTAACAGACTCTCTTATCCAGAGAGACTTCCAGTAGTGAGTCATTTAACAGACTCCTATCCAGAGAGACTTCCAGTAAAGGACTCACTACTGGAAGTCTCTCTGAATAAGAGAGTCTGTTAAATGACTCACTACTGTAGTCTTTGGATAAGAGAGTCTGTTAAATGACTCACTACTTATCCAGAGCCACTACAGTAGTGAGTCATTTAACAGACTCTTATCCAGAGAGCCTTCCAGTAGTGAGTGCATATGTTTTCGTACTGGTCCCCCCGTGATGTTGCTTCCGCCATGCTCTTCCAACGGCCACACAGGTAGATGGCTTACCTTTTTCTTTTCCTAGCATCAAACATTTTGATTTGTGGAATCAGGTGTGAAAACTACAAGTCCCAGGATGAAGAAACTGCAGTAGTGAGTCACTTCTGTCTTCTGTCATCCCTGTACCATCCTGTCATCCCTGTACCATCCTGTCCTCCCATCCTGTCATCCCTGTACCATCCTGTCCTCCCATCCTGTCATCCCTGTACCATCCTGTCATCCCTGTACCATCCTGTCATCCCTGTACCATCCTGTCACCCCATCCTGTCATCCCTGTACCATCCTGTCATCCCTGTACCATCCTGTCCTCCCATCCTGTCATCCCATCCTGTCATCCCTGTACCATCCTGTCATCCCTGTACCATCCTGTCACCCCATCCTGTCATCCCTGTACCATCCTGTCACCCCATCCTGTCATCCCATCCTGTCATCCCTGTACCATCCTGTCCTCCCATCCTGTCATCCCTGTACCATCCTGTCATCCCTGTACCATCCTGTCATCCCTGTACCATCCTGTCATCCCTGTACCATCCTGTCACACCATCCTGTCATCCCTGTACCATCCTGTCATCCCTGTACCATCCTGTCATCCCATCCTGTCATCCCTGTACCATCCTGTCATCCCATCCTGTCATCCCATCCTGTCATCCCTGTACCATCCTGTCCTCCCATCCTGTCATCCCATCCTGTCATCCCATCCTGTCATCCCATCCTGTCATCCCATCCTGTCCTCCCATCCTATGGAGGCAGCAAAGCATCCCCCAAACCATCACACTACCTCCACCATGCTGGACTGTTGGTATGAGGTTGTCACTGTGGAATGCAGTGTTTGGTTTTCACCAGGCGTTCTTCACCAGGCGTAATTTGGACCCGTGTCGTCCGTAGAGTTATACGTTTGACTCATCATTCCGTAGAACATTCTTCCAAGAGTCTTGATGATCGTCCAGGAGCTTCCAGGAGCTTTTTTTTGGCCAAACTTTGGTCAACTTCTTGGATGACATGGGGTCCCATTTTATTCTGAAGTGGTTTATTTGTAAACTCAGGTTCCCTTTTATCTGATATCAGGTTTTCGCTTGAAGATGTGATAACATTCAGTATCAGAATTAATGCTAAAATAGTGAAAATCAGGAAGAGGGGGCAAATACTTTTTTCACGGCGCTCTATATTACAGCACCACTCTCCACAGTCATTCCCCCCAAGGGTTTACAACCAACCGACCAATCAATTGCAATTTCATGTGACATTGACCGTGTTTCATGAAGGGTCAGGACAACAATGAGCTTGGCATGTATAGACATTCAATATGTGATGTGACCTCCAATCCCTAACTCAGCCTCACACAGCTCCCTACACCTCCAGGCATTTGGGAGGACAAAGGTGAAAGAAGCCCTTTATTCCAGTCAATCTATACAATCTTATTAGCCTTGTGTGGTCCCTCCCTCTCCCTCCCTCTCTATCCCTCTCCCTCCCTCTCTATCCCTCCCTCTCTATCCCTCCCTCTCTATCCCTCCCTCTCTATCCCTCTCCCTCCCTCTCTATCCCTCCCTCTCTATCCCTCTCCCTCCCTCTCTATCCCTCTCCCTCCCTCTCTATCCCTCCCTCTCTATCCCTCCCTCTCTATCCCTCCCTCTCTATCCCTCCCTCTCTATCCCTCTCCCTCCCTCTCCCTCCCTCTCTATCCCTCTCTATCCCTCCCTCTCTATCCTTCCCTCTCTTTCCCTCCCTCTCTATCCCTCCCTCTCTATCCTTCCCTCCCTCTCTATCCCTCCCTGTCTTTCCCTCCCTCTCTATCCCTCCCTCTCTATCCCTCCCTGTCTTTCCATCCTTGCAGTATTTTGGCAGAATTTTTGTTGGAGGGGGGGGGGGGAGAATGTTTATGGTCCTCTTTCAAAACGCCAAATTTTTTACCACATTCTTCTCGCCATTCACCTTTTTTTTTTTTATAGCCGTTGCTTAGCCGCAACTGAGCAAGAGACATTTAACTTTGACCCTGTTGTTGCAACTGTTGACGTCCCGGACAAATGCACTGCTTTAATGTGTGTTAATGTGTTCATTTTTCCGTTAAGGTGAATAAAAAGTCGGCTACATTAAACTCAAAACGTTGTCAGATATATTCTGGTTATTAGGCTATATGAGCTGCCTAGCCAACTGAATAGCTCAAGTTTATCCAGCTTAAAAAAAAAATATATAATAATATTTTTCAGTAATCGCTGATCTGGCTTTCAAATCAGTCAATGAAAATGCCCTCCCCCAAAAAAATTGTACCAGAACAAAGCACGTCGACTTACAATGACCATCTTCTGGTATCCGGTATTCCTGAACATTACCACAGGTCTCATTAGCTCTCTTAAGCACAAGCCCACTGCTAGTGATTAGGCAGACTAATCTGTATATTTCAAGTCTAGCCAACTTGGATCTATTTGCTAGCTGACCAAAGGCAGAACAGTTGAATAGGTATGGCCACAACCTTCTGTCCGTCTCCGACTGTTCGAACAGCAATGCTAGCCCGTCCACTTTTGTTCAGATGTTTGAAGTCAAGTAGCCTACCTTATTCCTCAGATTGAGTTGCCTTACAGAAATCTTCTTGTGCTCATTTGCAGATTTATAAAACACAGACTAGGTAGCTAGCACGTACCGTCTGTGGCGAAAAATGCTGCTAGCGGTACGTGGCAGAAAACGGAGCATTTTATTTAATGTATGTTGATGGTCCTGTGTTAGTACGGCGTCTGCTCTGTTCTAAATGTTTGGAGTTGGGACATGAAAAAGGGTATCATTACAAAGGTTAAAGTTCTCCTCTATTGTAGGACATAATGTGTTTCTGTAGGACTGATTCGGTTGGACCGAACATCAAATGCAAAGTTGAAACTGCTTATCGTCAGAGAGAAAGAAGTGTTTATTTTTATATTTAATTTAACCTTTATTTTATTTAACCTTTATTTTATTTAACCTTTGTTTCCCCAAAGCCTGTGCAGTAGTCAGAAAAAATTAAATAATAATGTTTACCTATTTATTTAACCTTTATTTAACTAGGCAAGTCAGTTAAGAACAAATTCTTATTTACAATGACGGCCTACACCGGCCAAACCCGGACGACGCTGGGCCAATTGTATGCCACCCTATGGGACTCCCAGTCACGACCGGTTGTGATACAGCCTGAAATCGAACCAGGGTGTCTGTAGTGACGCCTCTAGCACTGAGATGCAGTGCCTCAGACCGCTGCGCCACTCGGTCCAGTGATCTTTCATCTTTTTGTAGTTGTGAGGGGGAGGGGCTTGGCGTCTGTCTGTGAGTGGCAGGGGGAGGGGCTTGGCGTCTGTCTGTGAGTGGCAGGGGGAGGGGCTTGGCGTCTGTCTGTGAGTGGCAGGGGGAGGGGCTTGGCCTGTCTGTGAGTGGCAGGGGGAGGGGCTTGGTGTCCTAGTCTGCAACTAGGACACCAAGATTGACCTGAATACCTTTTGGAACGGATGGGCGTCGTTCCACCTCAAAAAGCACCAGCAAGAGGCTTGACCCCCATCTCAGATTGTTCTCAAATCATTTCTCTTGTTACAAACATGTTCTATTAGCATTCTGCTGAAATATAAATTTGATCTCTGAGAAATTAAGTTAATTTGTTGTTGTTATTTTTTTAATTAATAGGATTCAGATTATATTCAGTAAATATTAGGGGTGTGACGGTCCACCAAACGTACAGTTCGGGTCCGTTTTCGGGTCACAGTTCAGTTTCGTTACAGTGGGAAAATGAAATGCCGTTGCAGTGTTCCGCATTCCCAATGTTCCTGGCATTGTCTGTTGTGAAGGGATTGTTATGTTGGGCTTCCCAAGTTTCCACTCTGAAGCTGTGTTTGTAACCATGTGGGAGGTGGGAATTTGTGAGGGCTTAAATACCAGTTGGATGCGTTCATGTGATTTGAACTCGTTGAGAAACACTGATTGGCTAATGGCCAACAAGCTGTGTCAACCATAAACTAACAGTACAGTTATCATGCTTGTAAACAAATTATAGAGTTAAAAAACCACAAGAATATTTTGCTTTTTATAACTAACTTTATAACTTTCTTGTTCCATTGAACGGCTGAAAATGCTGTTATTACATGCCATTTCCTTAGTAGGCGTCAATAAGGTATAAATGTGCGCACACTTTTTTAAACCTGTTTTTGCTTTGTCATTGTGGGGTATTGTGATGTCATTATGGGGTATTGTGATGTCATTGTGGGGTATTGGGATGTCATTGTGGGGTATTGTGATGTCATTATGGGGTATTGTGATGTCATTGTGGGGTATTGGGATGTCATTGTGGGGTATTGGGATGTCATTATGGGGTATTGTGATGTCATTGTGGGGTATTGTGATGTCATTATGGGGTATTGTGATGTCATTGTGGGGTATTGGGATGTCATTGTGGGGTATTGGGATGTCATTATGGGGTATTGGGATGTCATTATGGGGTATTGGGATGTCATTGTGGGGTATTGGGATGTCATTGTGGGGTATTGGGATGTCATTGTGGGGTATTGGGATGTCATTATGGGGTATTGGGATGTCATTGTGGGGTATTGGGATGTCATTGTGGGGTATTGGGATGTCATTGTGGGGTATTGGGATGTCATTGTGGGGCAGTGGGATGTCATTATGGGGTGTTGGGATGTCATTATGGGGTATTGTGATGTCATTGTGGGGTATTGGGATGTCATTATGGGGTATTGTGATGTCATTGTGGGGTATTGTGATGTCATTATGGGGTATTGTGATGTCATTGTGGGGTATTGGGATGTCATTGTGGGGTATTGTGATGTCATTATGGGGTATTGTGATGTCATTGTGGGGTATTGGGATGTCATTGTGGGGTATTGGGATGTCATTATGGGGTATTGGGATGTCATTATGGGGTATTGGGATGTCATTGTGGGGTATTGGGATGTCATTGTGGGGTATTGGGATGTCATTGTGGGGTATTGGGATGTCATTATGGGGTATTGGGATGTCATTGTGGGGTATTGGGATGTCATTGTGGGGTATTGGGATGTCATTGTGGGGTATTGGGATGTCATTGTGGGGCAGTGGGATGTCATTATGGGGTGTTGGGATGTCATTATGGGGCAGTGGGATGTCATTATGGGGCAGTGGGATGTCATTATGGGGTATTGGGATGTCATTATGGGGTGTTGGGATGTCATTATGGGGCAGTGGGATGTCATTATGGGGTATTGGGATGTCATTATGGGGTGTTGGGATGTCATTATGGGGCAGTGGGATGTCATTATGGGGTATTGGGATGTCATTATGGGGTATTGTGTGTAGATTGATGAGGAGCAAAAACAATTTATTCAATTTTATAATAAGGCTGTGTATGTAACAAAACGTGGAAAAAGTCAAGGGGTCTGAAAGCACAAAAGTATGTGGACACCCCTTCAAATTAATGGAGTCTGCTATTTCAGCCACACCCGTTGCTGACAGGTGTATAAAATCTAACAAACAGCTGTGCAATCTCCATAGACAAACATTGGCAGTAGAGTGGCCCATACTGAAGAGCTCTCAGTGTCTTTCAACGTGGTACTGTCATAGAATGCCACCTTTCCAACAAGTCAGTTCATCAAACTTCTGCCCTGATAGAGCTGCCCCGGTCAACTGTAAGTGCTGTTATTGTGAAGTGGAAACTTTTTAGGAGCAACAACAGCTCAGACGCGAAGTGTTAGGCCACACAAGCTTGCAGAACGAGAGGGGCCGAGTGGTGAAGCGCGTAAAAATCTTCTGTCATCGTTTGCAACACTTACTTTTTGGATGACATGGGTCCCATTTTATTCTGAGGGGTTTACTTGTAAACTCAGGTTCCCTTTTATCTGATATCAGGTTTTGTTTGAAGATGTGATAACATTCAGTATCAGAATTATGCTAAAATAGTGAAAATAAGATTCATCAATGATTTACTGAGTGGAAATCGGTTTCCGTGGCCAAGCAGCACAGACAAGCCGAAGATCACCATGCGCAATCCCAAGTGTTGGCTGGAGTGGTGTAAAGCTTGCCGCCATTGGACTCTGGAGTGATGAATCACGCTTCACCATCTGGCAGTCCGACGGATGAATCTGGGTTTGGTGGATGCCAGTAGAACGCTACCTGCCCCAATGCAAAGTGCCAACTGTAAAGTTTGGTGGAGGAATAATGGTCTGGCTGTTTTACATGTTTCTGGCTAGGCCCCATAGATCCACTGAAGGGAAATCTTAATGCTACAGCATACATTGACATTCTAGACGATTCTGTGCTTCCATCTTTGTGGCAACAGTTTGGGGAAGGCCTGTTTCAGCATGGCAGTGAACAAAGCGAGGTCCATACAGAAATGGTTGGCGAGATTGGTGTGGAAGACCTTGACTGGCCTGCACAGAGCCCTGACCTCAACCCCATCGAACCAACTTGTGATAAATTGTAACGCCGACTGCGAGCCAGGCCTAATCGCCCAACATCCGTGCCCGACCTCACTAATGCTCTTGTGGCTGAATGGAAGCAAGTCTCCACAGCAATGTTCCAACATCTAGTGGAAAGCCTTCCCAGAAGAGTGGAGGATGTTATAGCAGCAATGTTCCAACATCTAGTGGAAAGCCTTCCCAGAAGAGTGGAGGCTGTTATAGCAGCAAAGGGGGGACACACTCCATATTAATGCCCATGATTTTGGAATGAGATTTCTACATGTTTTATTTAACTAGGCAAGTCAGTTAAGAACTTCCCTCTATTCGTTCCCTCTATTCGTTCCCTCTATTCGTTCCCTCTATTCGTTCCCTCTATTCGTTCCCTCTCTTTACTATAGCAAGTAGGAGCGAAGGATTCTGCCCTGTGTTTTTGTGTTTCTGGCTTGCAGCGCAAACTCTCTCCGTTGAGCAAGTAGACTCTATCACAGTGACATCCAGATTGTTACTATTACAAGTTACTTCTTGCGTAGGATGCTATCCTACTCTAAATAAAATCTAATTTGTTGGAACAAATTGACCACGTTTGCCACGTCGCCTGGCGACGTGATAGCTGGGTCTGGTGGGAAGCACCTGGATACGACACTGGCGCACTGGTCATTCCCACAGGCTTGTCGTGACGTTAGCTAACTGGCATGTCACGGTGCCGTCCATATGACCAATGCTACAAGTTATTTCTCCCTCTCCTGTTGAAATAAACATCCCGTTTTTTAATTAGCATCATGCTGCTGCTGCTGTTGCCAGCTCATAAACTAGTTGGCTGGGAACTGAGGGCTCCTCGGGATTACTGACTGAACACAATCCGTTCATCCACAATACTCTCAGATGCGTGACATGCGTACATTTGGGCATCAGGCATGTCCGTATTGTCTCTCATGGGACAGAGAGGAAAGCAGTGGGTTTTGGGGAGGCAGTAGGTCATGAGGTGGGTAGAGGTTGGCTGGGAGGCGGGAGAGAGGCTGGCGGAGAGGAAAGCAGTGGGTTGTGAGGAGGCAGGAGAGAGGCTGGCAGAGAGGAAAGCAGTGGGTTGTGAGGAGGCAGGAGAGAGGCTGGCGGAGAGGAAAGCAGTGGGTTGTGAGGAGGCAGGAGAGAGGCTGGCGGAGAGGAAAGCAGTGGGTTGTGAGGAGGCAGGAGAGAGGCTGGCGGAGAGGAAAGCAGTCCTGGCTCTGCTCGGAATCCCTGGATAAACATGAGCGTTTGCTGAGAGACGGGTAACAGTTAGCAGCACTAGACTAAAGAATGAATGGCGTCTGTGGAGATTGCACACAAGGTGTACTGTAAAGTCTTCCAAGAACGGCAGTCTCTCTCCAACTGAACGTTTAGGCCATTAACTCCTATTCCCACTGTATATAAGTGGAATAACAATTTTGAATGGTAGGCTATTGATCCCTGACATCCGTATTCAAAACCAAATGTTCCTGTGCCGATTTAATAATCTGTCTGGGTCCTAAAAATAATCCGCTGATTCCCATATTGATGTATCCTCTAATGCTTTTGACCAGAGCCCTGTGGTTGTCATGGTTGTTATCCTACCTCTCGCTGAATAGCCCTGTTACTAGAACAGCTTCTGTTTCCATAATGGACCTGTTCTGTTTCCAGCTCTCTGACGCGACAGGTTGTAATGGGCCTGTTCTGTTTCCAGGTCTTTGAAGCGACAGGCTGTAATGGACCTGTTTTGTTTCCAGGTCTTTGAAGCGACAGGCTGTAATGGGCCTGTTCTGTTTCCAGCTCTTTGAAGCGACAGGCTGTAATGGGCCTGTTCTGTTTCCAGCTCTTTGAAGCGACAGGCTGTAATGGACCTGTTCTGTTTCCAGCTCTTTGAAGCGACAGGCTGTCATGGACCTGTTCTGTTTCCAGCTCTTTGAAGCGACAGGCTGTCATGGACCTGTTCTGTTTCCAGCTCTTTGAAGCGACAGGATGTCATGGACCTGTTCTGTTTCCAGCTCTTTGAAGCGACAGGATGTAATGGGCCTGTTCTGTTTCCAGCTCTCTGACGCGACTGGCTGTAATGGACCTGTTCTGTTTCCAGCTCTCTGACGCGACCGGCTGTAATGGACCTGTTCTGTTTCCAGCTCTCTGACGCGACAGGCTGTAATGGACCTGTTCTGTTTCCAGCGACAGGCTGTAATGGACCTGTTCTGTTTCCAGCTCTCTGACGCGACCGGCTGTAATGGGCCTGTTCTGTTTCCAGCTCTCTGGCCGCGACAGTCTGTAATGGACCTGTTCTGTTTCCAGCTCTCTGGCCGCGACCGGCTGTAATGGACCTGTTCTGTTTCCAGCTCTCTGTGCGACAGTCTGTAATGGACCTGTTCTGTTTCCAGCTCTCTGGCCGCGACCGGCTGTAATGGACCTGTTCTGTTTCCAGCTCTTTGAAGCGACCGGCTGTCATGGACCTGTTCTGTTTCCAGCTCTCTGACGCGACCGGCTGTAATGGACCTGTTCTGTTTCCAGCGACAGGCTGTAATGGACCTGTTCTGTTTCCAGCTCTCTGACGCGACCGGCTGTAATGGGCCTGTTCTGTTTCCAGCTCTCTGACGCGACAGTCTGTAATGGACCTGTTCTGTTTCCAGCTCTCTGACGCGACCGGCTGTAATGGACCTGTTCTGTTTCCAGCTCTTTGAAGCGACCGGCTGTCATGGACCTGTTCTGTTTCCAGCTCTCTGACGCGACCGGCTGTAATGGACCTGTTCTGTTTCCAGCTCTCTGACGCGCCAGGCTGTAATGGGCCTGTTCTGTTTCCAGCTCTCTGACGCGACAGGCTGTCATGGACCTGTTCTGTTTCCAGCTCTCTGACGCGCCAGGCTGTAATGGGCCTGTTCTGTTTCCAGCTCTCTGGCCAGGCTGTAATGGGCCTGTCCTGTTTCCAGCTCTCTGACGCGCCAGGCTGTAATGGGCCTGTTCTGTTTCCAGCTCTCTGACGCGCCAGGCTGTCATGGACCTGTTTTGTTTCCAGCTCTCTGATGCGCCAGGCTGTCATGGACCTGTTCTGTTTCCAGCTCTCTGACGCGACAGGCTGTCATGGACCTGTTCTGTTTTCAGCTCTTTGAAGCGACAGGCTGTCATGGACCTGTTCTGTTTCCAGCTCTCTGACGCGACAGGCTGTAATGGACCTGTTCTGTTTCCAGCTCTTTGAAGCGACCGGCTGTCATGGACCTGTTCTGTTTCCAGCTCTCTGACGCGACAGGCTGTCATGGACCTGTTCTGTTTCCAGCTCTTTGAAGCGACAGGCTGTCATGGACCTGTTCTGTTTCCAGCTCTCTGACGCGACAGGCTGTAATGGACCTGTTCTGTTTCCAGCTCTTTGAAGCGACCGGCTGTAATGGACCTGTTCTGTTTCCAGCTCTCTGACGCGACCGGCTGTAATGGACCTGTTCTGTTTCCAGCTCTCTGACGCGACCGGCTGTCATGGGCCTGTTCTGTTTCCAGCTCTCTGACGCGCCAGGCTGTCATGGACCTGTTCTGTTTCCAGCTCTCTGACGCGACAGGCTGTCATGGACCTGTTCTGTTTCCAGCTCTCTGACGCGCCAGGCTGTCATGGACCTGTTCTGTTTCCAGCTCTCTGACGCGACCGGCTGTAATGGACCTGTTCTGTTTCCAGCTCTCTGACGCGACAGGATGTAATGGGCCTGTTCTGTTTCCAGCTCTCTGACGCGCCAGGCTGTCATGGACCTGTTCTGTTTCCAGCGACAGGCTGTAATGGACCCTTTTCTGTTTCCAGCTCTCTGACGCGCCAGGCTGTCATGGACCTGTTCTGTTTCCAGCGACAGGCTGTAATGGACCTGTTCTGTTTCCAGCTCTCTGACGCGCCAGGCTGTCATGGACCTGTTCTGTTTCCAGCGACAGGCTGTCATGGACCTGTTCTGTTTCCAGCTCTCTGACGCGCCAGGCTGTCATGGACCTGTTCTGTTTCCAGCGACAGGCTGTAATGGACCTGTTCTGTTTCCAGCTCTCTGACGCGCCAGGCTGTCATGGACCTGTTCTGTTTCCAGCGACCGGCTGTAATGGACCTGTTCTGTTTCCAGCTCTCTGACGCGCCAGGCTGTCATGGACCTGTTCTGTTTCCAGCTCTCTGACGCGCCAGGCTGTCATGGGCCTGTTCTGTTTCCAGCTCTCTGACGCGACCGGCTGTAATGGGCCTGTTCTGTTTCCAGCTCTCTGACGCGCCAGGCTGTCATGGACCTGTTCTGTATCTGAGAGCTGGGTAAACTAGACTCTCTTTGTCAGTGGAAAACAATCTTCTGTGTTTTCCAGTCGGCCCACAAGGCCTTTTCTGAAGAGCACTCTCAACCCGGTCATGTGGAAGACGATTTGACTTTCAGGATTATATCTTTTTGGAAGGCAAAACAAACTAAGGCCGCAGTACAAGGATCTGCTTGTGAAAACTGAGGTCCGACGTGACTGTTTTGTTGGGGTTTGTCTTCAAGATGTTCACAATATACTGACCTGGACAATTAAACACCTTGTGTTTTTTTACGAGTTCTGTAGGAGTTTTTCCTTTCAAAAAATTGCATCATAGCCTATTTAAGCCATTTTCATTATTTGTATGTACCAGTGTGATACCAGAACACTGCTTAATGGAATGTGACTTCCTGTTAGATTTCTCATCACTTCACTTCCTGTATAGAGAAATGCACCAACTGTGGTCTCCTCAAATATTGGCCAGGACTTTCTTTGGGCTACTTCCTCCTCCAAGTTGGACTTTCTTTGAAAATTCCATTTGCTATTGTCTGGCTGGTCTTCCTCTGGCTGGCTGGCTGCTGGTCTTCCTCTGGCTGGCTGGCTGCTGGTCTTCCTCTGGCTGGCTGGCTGCTGGTCTTCCTCTGGCTGGCTGGCTGGCTGGCTGGCTGCTGGTCTTCCTCTGGCTGGCTGGCTGGCTGGCTGCTGGTCTTCCTCTGGCTGGCTGGCTGGCTGCTGGTCTTCCTCTGGCTGGCTGGCTGGCTGCTGGTCTTCCTCTGGCTGGCTGGCTGGCTGGCTGCTGGTGTTCCTCTGGCTGGCTGGAGGGAGAGGAGAGAGAGGGGTGAAGCATCAGGTGAAGGTCATGTTTAATAGACTATTCCAGGCTGGTTAGCTGGTTAGCTTGGCGCCTAGCCGGACATAAATTAGCACTATTCACCCATCGCTTCCGAGAGCATGTGACTGTGGTACCTCTGCGAGCCAAAGCCATGTGAAAGCTCAGTGAAGCCCGCAATAGGACATGACAGGCCTGTAGGGTTAACTCAGTCAAGGGTGCAGCACTCATCTCCTCCAGACTAAAATCTGTGCTTGAGACGCTGGTCCCCATACCCCCCCTCAGCGCCTCCCTCTCACTTCACCTGACATGAAAGAACACGTTGGCCTCAAACGCTGGAAGCAAACCAAGGGAGGAAGGGGGGGGGGGAGAGATGAGGCGTAAAGCCTGGAGGGACGAGGAACAGAAGAGGTTAATGACTTGGACTACCAGCGAGCGGAACGAATGGTCGTTGTCACTAATCAAATAAAACCAGGGCTTTGCTCTCCCATAAATATCTGACCTAGTATACTTGGCATTGGGTTTGTTTCGGGGAGGGGGAGAGAGACGGGTAGGGGGAGAGAGACGGGTAGGGGGAGAGGGAGAGAGAGGGGGAGGAGGAGAGAGACGCGGAGGGAGAGGAAGAGAGAGGGGAGAGGGAGAGGAGAGAGAGAGACGCGGAGGGAGAGGAAGAGAGAGGGGGGAGAGGGGGAGGAGGAGAGAGACGCAGAGGGAGAGAGAGAGACGCGGAGGGAGAGGATGAGAGAGAGACGCGGAGGAGGAGGAGGAGGAGGAGGAGAGAGAGACGCGGAGGGGGAGGAGGAGAGAGACGCGGAGGAGGAGAGAGAGACGCGGAGGAGGAGAGAGAGACGCGGAGGAGGAGGAGAGAGACGCGGAGGAGGAGAGAGGAGGAGAGAGAGACGGAGGGAGAGAGGGAGAGGAGAGAGCGGAGGGGGAGGAGGAGAGAGAGACGCGGAGGGAGAGGAGGAGAGAGAGACACGAAGGGAGAGGAGGAGAGAGACGCGGAGGGGGAGGAGGAGGGAGAGGAGGAGGAGGAGAGAGAGACGCGGAAGAGGAGGAGAGAGATGCGGAGAGAGAAGAGAGAGGAGGGGGTGTAATCTAATATAATGCTCATCTGCTTTCATGAAACAAACCCAATGTAAACCAAACCCAATGTAAACCGCAAACCCAATGTAAACCGTAAACCACATAACCCAATACCAAGTATACTCGGTCAGATATTTATGGGAGAGCAAAGCCCTGGTTTTATTTGATTAGTGACAACGACCATTCGTTCCGCTCGCTGGTAGTCCAAGTCATTAACCTCTTCTGTTCCTCGTCCCTCCAGGCTTCACTCTGTTGTCCACTGGCTTTCCCTCACAGCCCGTCGTCCTGTATACAGGTTGGAAATGGACGCTTTTGTCATTGACAAGCGCCTAAATTGGAACGCAGTGGCTGTGCACAGTAACGTGCTATACATGAGGTCAGAGTTCAGGGGTCTCTGTGGGTTTTGACTGACAGCCGTTGTAAACTTGACCCCTTATTGTTTTTACTTTGTCATTATGGGATATTGTGATGTCATGATGGGATAGTGTGATGTCATTATAGGGTATTTGGGTATTCCGCCTTATCTCAGCTCACTGGTCACGATAACAACACCCACCCGTAGCACGCGCTCCAGCAGGTATATCTCACTGGTCATCCCCAAAGCCAACACCTCCGTTGGCCACCTTTCCTTCCAGTTCTCTGCTGCCAGTGACTGAAACGAATTGCAAAAATTGCTGAAGCTGGAGACTCATATCTCCCTCACTAACTTTAAACACCAGTTATCTGAGCAGCTAACCGATCACTACAGCTGTACATAGTCCATCTGTAAATAGCCCACCCAATCTACCTACCTCATCCCCATATTGTTTTTATTTACTTTTCTGCTCTTTTGCACACCAGTATCTCTACCTGCACATCATCATCTGCTCATCCATCACTCCAGTGTTAATTTGCTAAATTGTAATTACTTTGCTACTATTGGCCTATTTATTGCCTTACCTCCTCACGCCATTTGCACACACTGTATATAGACTTTCTTTATTTATATTGTGTTATTGACTGTACGTTTGTTTATTCCATGTGTAACTCTGTGTTGTTGTTTGTGTCGCACTGCTTCCCTTTCTCTTGGCCAGGTCGCAGTGGTGAATGAGAACTTGTTCTCAACTGGCCGACCTGGTTAAATAAAGGTGGAATAAATATAACATGATGGGGTATTGTGATGTCATTATGGGGTATTGTGATGTCATTATGGGGTATTGTGATGTCATTATGGGGTATTGTGATGTCATTATGGGGTATTGTGTGTAGATTGATGGGGGAAAACGTTAATTTAATACATTTTAGAATAAGGCTGTGAATGTTTTTCTCCGAGTGGTCTGAATACTTTCCCGAATGCACTGTAGGCCAATTTCCATGAGTGTAAAGGGTTAAGTTGTTACTAGTGCGCGATTAGCATCTTTTGTTTCGGAGTCTGGGGGGATTCAGATGCTGTGTAAGTACATCAGAGAGGGGCTTAACCAGGCTCTTTCATTATTCTCTACGGTCTTTATGTACTGACTGAATCATGTTAGGATAAGACAGAGTTATTTAGGCTGCTGCTGCTGGCTTGCTGGGAAGGGAAGGTCTTCTGGTCCACTGAGGGAGACAGAGTGTAGAGGAGGAGGGGGGGGGATGCTGGCCCCACCAACCAGAACCCTTGTATTCTTCCCTCTTCAATGAATGGGCCAGACTGCTGCTTGCATTACTTGATTCCCCTTCAACACAGACACACACCATGGCAGCTGTGTTTGGTTAGTTTAATGTCGGTGGCTGTTCCTGTGGCCTCTCTCTCTCCCTCCCTACTCTCTCTCTCACTTTCTTTCTCTTGCTGTCTCGCTCTCACTCTCTCACTCCCTTTCTAGTGTAGGAGAGTTCCCAAATGGCCCCCTACCCCCTATCTAGTGTAGTAGAGTTCCCAAATAGCCCCATATCCCCTATCTAGTGTAGTAGAGTTCCCTAATGGCCCCCTATCCCCTATCTAGTGTAGTAGAGTTTGTCCATCTCTTATCATGGGCTTCTTAATTTAGTAGCTCTGCAGGTGAAACATGATGCAACACTATGACACAATGCTGCCATGGTTCTAAGAGGGAACAGCGTTGAACCCTTGGAGGGAACAGCGTTGAACCCTTGGAGGGAACAGCGTTGAACCCTTGGAGGGAACAGCGTTGAACCCTTGGAGGGAACAGCGTTGAACCCTTGGAGGGAACAGCGTTGAACCCTTGGAGAGAAGATAGTGGAGAAAAGGGCTCTATTCCTTTTGTTCGTTTGATAATAGAAATCATTTGGAGCATTAACAGGTACAGTACATCCTATTGAATGGTTTCTTTAAACGTCTTGCAGCTTTTTGTTGAAACACACACGGCTAGCTTTTCTGTCCTCTCAAACACACAACCCCCAGGTCTGGAGCCAAGTTCCTGCTCGCTCAGGCTGCTTCTACCCGGTGGCCTGGACCGCAACCTATCCTCAGAGTTCACACACACACACCTCTTAATATAAGCCCAGTCTTCAGGCAGGGATTTATAAGGTGGCTGGATGCACTGTGGCTTAGAGCAGGTCAGTTGGTCAGGGCCTGGAATTGGTCAGGGCCTGGAGTTGGTCAGGGCCTGGAGTTGGTCAGGGCCTGGAGTTGGTCAGGGCCCAGGGTTTCCAGTGTCTGCCAAAGCCAGAATCTAAGGAACCCGACACGGCATGCTTCCATTTCCTCATCCTGCTTTTATAGACCAGAGTCAGACCTAGCTAAACCATTTCCATCAGTGGGGCTAATATATATGTGTGGATATGGAATCACGCACAGTATTTCTCTCTGTCACACACACACACACACACACACACACTTTTTCCACTGTCTATTGCACACAAGTACAGACAGTTGCTGTCAGCTGTGGACTCTGTGTTTACCCTCCCTATCATGTCTGATACAGAGAGAGACTGGCTGAGACCGAGCAGAGCCTCCCTGTCTATCATGTCTGATACAGAGAGAGACTGGCTGAGACCGAGCAGAGCCTCCCTGTCTATCATGTCTGATACAGAGAGAGACTGGCTGAGACCGAGCAGAGCCTCCCTGTCTATCATGTCTGATACAGAGAGAGACTGGCTGAGACCGAGCAGAGCCTCCTGTCTATCATGTCTGATACAGAGAGAGACTGGCTGAGACCGAGCAGAGCCTCCCTGTCTATCATGTCTGATACAGAGAGAGACTGGCTGAGACCGAGCAGAGCCTCCCTGTCTATCATGTCTGATACAGAGAGAGACTGGCTGAGACCGAGCAGAGCCTCCCTGTCTATCATGTCTGATACAGAGAGAGACTGGCTGAGACCGAGCAGAGCCTCCTGTCTATCATGTCTGATACAGAGAGAGACTGGCTGAGACCGAGCAGAGCCTCCCTGTCTATCATGTCTGATACAGAGAGAGACTGGCTGAGACCGAGCAGAGCCTCCCTCCCTGTCAGTGGACAATAAAATACTGTGGCATACACACTCTCTCTCCCTTGTACCCTACACACACACACACACACACACTACACACACACACACACTCACACACACTACCTGTCAACTGGACTCTCTCTGAATCACACGTCTGCATGGTGCCAGAAAGTAGAGGGAGGAGGGAGAACAGAGAAAGAAAGGGACAAATGGTAGAGATCGGGAAGAGGAGAACGAGAGAGAGAGAGAGAGGGGGAGTGGAAAAGAGAGGGAGTATAGTGAGTGGGGGTAAAGAGATGAGGATGAGGGGGTGATGTCTGTCTGCCAGGGAGGTAGCTAGCTGGTGCTGCTAGACCAGACTGGACTGGCTTGCCCCCCCCTGTGAGGCCTGAGGAGCTCTCTCTCTCTTAAACTTTAATGGCCAGCAAAATGCCAGACGGGGCCGACACACACACACACGCGCGCGCGCGCGCACACACACACACACACACACACAAACACTATCACAAGGTCAATGTAGGAGTTAGAGGGAAACAGCCAAGTGTTTAAGAAGCTGACGGGTTACCAGACAAGGATCTCAGCAGACCTTTCTGTCATACAGTTCATATAGCTGGAGCCTCGTTCATTTAAAGCCTCTTTCAGGACTGTGTAATTCAGAGTCGCCAAAGTGGTTTATTTTCATCTGGTGTGTCTGTGTTAATAATGCGCAGGTCAGCCACTATACGTGAAAGACTGAGGCCCAGCAGCCGACCCTAACCTGCAAATAGGCCGGTAGGAAATGCTCCACACCTCTCAAACCTGTATCTTGCTGTTATTGCCGGCCAATCATAGCAGCAAGTTGGCTCAATGAGAAGCAGTAGGCTACAACGATCAACCAACGGGCAGGCTGTTGTTTCATATGAACGGAGTTGATGTAGACAAGGATGGGGATCTCAGCAAAATAGCCTCAATTAGCCTCGCTACTTCTTCTTTAGGTAGCTAACTAGCTAACTTGGCTGATTCGTTACAATGATGATTTGATACTGTCGAGACCGGTACTACCAGATAGCATGATGGATAACCTATGGCAGCAACAAGTTTGTCTTGCTAGCTGGAATGTAGTTAGACTAGTTTTCCCTCTCCCCCTTCCTCTCTCTCTCTCTCTCTCTCTCCCCTTTCTCTCTCTCTCTCTCTCTCTCTCTCTCTCTCTCTCTCTCTCTCTCTCTCTCTCTCTCTCTCTCTCTCTCTCTCTCTCTCTCTCTCTCTCTCTCTCTCTCTCTCTCTCTCTCTCTCTCTCTCTCTCTCTCTCTCTCTCTCTCTCTCTCTCTCTCTCTCTCTCTCTCTCTCTCTCTCTCTCTCTCTCTCTCTCTCTCTCTCTAACCCCTCCCCATCCACCCTTTTGCTGCAAGATTCCATTGAAGTTTCAAAACAATCATTTTCCCTTGAGGTGCCGTTTTGAAGTAGCTGCTATCATTCTCTTTTACCACTTCAGTTCAAATCTTCTCCAAACATTACTGTTCTGGTCCTCCCTTCTCCAAACATTACTGTTCTGGTCCTCCCTTCTCCAAACATTACTGTTCTGGCCCTCCCTTCTCCAAACATTACTGTTCTGGTCCTCCCTTCTCCAAACATTACTGTTCTGGTCCTCCCTTCTCCAAACATTACTGTTCTGGCCCTCCCTTCTCCAAACATTACTGTTCTGGCCCTCCCTTCTCCAAACATTACTGTTCTGGCCCTCCCTTCTCCAAACATTACTGTTCTGGCCCTCCCTTCTCCAAACATTACTGTTCTGGCCCTCCCTTCTCCAAACATTACTGTTCTGGCCCTCCCTTCTCCAAACATTACTGTTCTGGCCCTCCCTTCTCCAAACATTACTGTTCTGGCCCTCCCTTCTCCAAACATTACTGTTCTGGTCCTCCCTTCTCCAAACATTACTGTTCTGGCCCTCCCTTCTCCAAACATTACTGTTCTGGCCCTCCCTTCTCCAAACATTACTGTTCTGGTCCTCCCTTCTCCAAACATTACTGTTCTGGCCCTCCCTTCTCCAAACATTACTGTTCTGGCCCTCCCTTCTCCAAACATTACTGTTCTTGTCCTCCCTTCTCCAAACATTACTGTTCTGGCCCTCCCTTCTCCAAACATTACTGTTCTGGCCCTCCCTTCTCCAAACATTACTGTTCTGGTCCTCCCTTCTCCAAACATTACTGTTCTGGCCCTCCCTTCTCCAAACATTACTGTTCTGGTCCTCCCTTCTCCAAACATTACTGTTCTGGTCCTCCCTTCTCCAAACATTACTGTTCTGGTCCTCCCTTCTCCAAACATTACTGTTCTGGTCCTCCCTTCTCCAAACATTACTGTTCTGGCCCTCCCTTCTCCAAACATTACTGTTCTGGCCCTCCCTTCTCCAAACATTACTGTTCTGGTCCTCCCTTCTCCAAACATTACTGTTCTGGTCCTCCCTTCTCCAAACATTACTGTTCTGGTCCTCCCTTCTCCAAACATTACTGTTCTGGTCCTCCCTTCTCCAAACATTACTGTTCTGGTCCTCCCTTCTCCAAACATTACTGTTCTGGCCCTCCCTTCTCCAAACATTACTGTTCTGGCCCTCCCTTCTCCAAACATTACTGTTCTGGCCCTCCCTTCTCCAAACATTACTGTTCTGGCCCTCCCTTCTCCAAACATTACTGTTCTGTCCTCCCTTCTCCAAACATTACTGTTCTGGTCCTCCCTTCTCCAAACATTACTGTTCTGGCCCTCCCTTCTCCAAACATTACTGTTCTGGTCCTCCCTTCTCCAAACATTACTGTTCTGGCCCTCCCTTCTCCAAACATTACTGTTCTGGTCCTCCCTTCTCCAAACATTACTGTTCTGGCCCTCCCTTCTCCAAACATTACTGTTCTGGTCCTCCCTTCTCCAAACATTACTGTTCTGGTCCTCCCTTCTCCAAACATTACTGTTCTGGTCCTCCCTTCTCCAAACATTACTGTTCTGGCCATTTTCAACTCTCCATTTCGCAGCTTTTCTCTTATTGAAATAAACTCTGTCTTGTTTTTTATTTTACCTCAGTGGGTCGATGTGAACTTTTGTTGTTGTTGTTGTTTGTTCTCGCCAAATTCCACAAAAGCAGTTGGTGATTTGGCGGGTATTTGGAGGGTATTTGGCGGGTATTTGGCGCTGTGTGCGTACAGCTAAGCCCTAAAGGTTACTCACTAATGGGAGATCCAAATAATGAAAGAAATACTCAATGTAGCGTATAGATATGATGCATTTATTCAACCCACAACCGTAACACCAGTGTGTGTGTGTTTCCGTGTGTGTGTGTGTGTGTGTGTGTGTGTGTGTTTGTGTGTGTGTGTTTCCGTGTGTGTGTGTGTGCGTGTTTTGAACTCCTGTCCTGTCCAGACCTGTCCTGGAGGGTTTGAGGAGGGGAGGAAAGCAGAGAACTCCACCCCGCCCTGGTCTGGGTTTAGTAGCAGCAGACTGTTAGCCTCCAGGCAGCCAAGCCCAGCAGCTAACTGCTCATTTACCTTTGGTCTGTAGTGACCTGCGTTTTGTTCCTCACATGTTGTGGCTGTTGCTGATTGGAGGGTTCACTGTAGGCCTATGTATAATTAGGGGTGGGACACACACACACACACACGTGCGCGCGCAAACACAGGCCAAAGTCCAGGCCAAATGTTCACTATACTTAGCCTACCCCTTCTAATAATTAGCATAACCTAGGACTTATTGATTAATAAAATATGTAGCCTACTTAGTCTTGATTTTATATTAAACTTTGTCTCGTTCATCATTTCCTTTTTTCGTTTTTAAATATCTTCCTGTCGTCTTGACTTAGCCAAGCCATGAGTCCACGGTGTGTCGTAGATGGTATTGCTGTACCACAGAGGCTACTCTACTGCTACTGTAAATCACATCTCCTCAGCTGTATGATACTGTAGTACTCGCACTCTGAGGTCCTGGCAGTCAAACACCCCGAAGTCTCTTCGTCAAGCGTCACTGCATAATCATTACGTCTCTTCAGCAGAGCGGAAGGCTCTTGGTATTGATTGACGGGACCAGGCAATTATGTAAACCCACACGGCACTTAAACCCACTGGAATGTTCCATTTTTGCAATTTCTACCTTTTCAGCGTTTCTGCCGTCAGTAGCCTATGGAGGGGGAGGGGCTTGTAACGTCAGTAGCCTATGGAGGGGGAGGGGCTTGTAACGTCAGTAGCCTATGCTTGGGAGGGGAGGGGCTTGTAACGTCAGTAGCCTATGGAGGGGGAGGGGATTGTAACGTCAGTAGCCTATGGAGGGGGAGGGGATTGTAACGTCAGTAGCCTATGGAGGGGGAGGGGTTTGTAACGTCAGTAGCCTATGGAGGAGGGGATTGTAACGTCAGTAGCCTATGGAGGGGGAGGGGATTGTAACGTCAATAGCCTATGGAGGGGGAGGGGTTTGTAACGTCAGTAGCCTAATGGAGGGGGAGGGGTTTGTAACGTCAGTAGCCTATGGAGGGGGAGGGGTTTGTAACGTCAGTAGCCTATGGAGGGGGAGGGGATTGTAACGTCAGTAGCCTATGCTTCGGAGGGGGAGGGGATTGTAACGTCAGTAGCCTATGCTTCGGAGGGGGAAGGGTAGGTAGCCTCCAAAGGTTTCCAGCTGACAGCCAGACACGGGAATACGTTTCTGAGTGACAGTGAGGGCTTTGCATAGGCGCTTTGTTGTATTTTTTTTGTGGGATTGAGAGAAAAATATTGGAATGTTATTAACCGCTTCCCATGCTTTTAAAATAACTTATTTTCCAAGACTGAATAGATCAATTTCTTTCCCGATTTTTGTTCCTCAAAAAAAAAAAAGCTATTCCAACCCCTGGCCATAACCCACTACTTCTAGGAGATAGGGGAGAGGAAATCAGTTCTTGTACACGCCTCCTCCCTAACATTTCACGGAAGAGAAGAGGAGCGTCAGAACAGGAGCCAGACCCAAGTATGATCTCAGGCTGTCTTTTCTATTCTGAGGGGGAGACTAAATACACTGGCTGTGTTATTAGGCTCCCATTAACCCCGCACACAATCTCTATTTCTCTCTCTCCTTCACTCACTCACTCTCCTCTCTCCCTCCTTCACACTCTTTTATCTCTCCACCTTTCTCCTCGTGAAGTGATGTAGCCTGTCTCTCTCTGCTCATTGACAAAGCAGCCGACTGACAACAAAGGAGAGACATATTTAGCAGGCAGGTCACTGGTTGACTCAATTCCCTCTGCCTGTCCTGTTAAAATGTTACAACGCATGACTGAGGAGCTGAAAGGGGAAGGGAACACTTTTTTTCCTCCTGTTCTCTTATTCTCTCTCTCTCTCTCTCTCTCTGCTTTCTTTCTCTAGCTGTCGAGCTCTTGCTCGCTAGCCTGGGGGTATTTTACAGGGCAGGATTATCTTCTGTTAGTGAGCTAAGTGACTTTCAGCAACAAACACACTAGAGGATGAAGATCTGACTCCGTGTCAACAACAGTAATGGTGGATAAAGAGGGTAAGACTTTTATTTTGAAGGCAAACCACAAATTCCACTATTGTGCCTAATCCTTATTGTGGCTAGTTTCACAACACATAACCCGGTGCGGTCGAGCCTCACTAGCCAGATGGAGCTAGCTGGCTGCTTATAACGTTAGCTTTGGGCAACAGCGTTAAGTAGCTAGCTAGCTTTTTATTTTCATGAACTGAAGTTCAATTTCAATAGGCGAACAACAAGTGGGGACCCTCCTAATATTTACTCACAAGGATTCCTAAATCATTGCTAAGAATAATGAAAATAACTGCAGTTTCTACTGGTCATTGTTTTCAGGCTGGTTGTATTGGTGCTAGCTAGGTACCAAGCTAAAGTTAGCTACCCCAGAAGTCGAACAAATGATGCTTTATTACCAACGCGATATTGTAAACACATCGTTCGTGGCCGGTGTTTGCAGACTGTTTTGTACAGCTTTGACAGTGCTACTGTATCTTTTTTGACACGCAAAGACCCAAAAAGGGGTTCCATAGTACGTATGGTGTGAAGCTAATAGCAGTGACGCTATTACTGTGTAACTCCGTTAGGGCAACATCTGAAAAATAGCGCACTTCGTAGTGCGTACCGGTTGCTCGACCAGTCGGCGAAAGCCAACATCACCCACGACAGAGAACGGTTGATTGTCAAGGGCAATGAATTCCATTATCTTGGCTTTAATGGATTTCGCCTTTGAGTTGTCTTGCTAAAATGTTCTTACTCTTTCAAATGACTGCTGGACTTGTTGACTGCTCGATCCACACAGCAGACGTTGTGTGGGCTAGTTTAGGAACGCTGTGTTGCACGTGTTGTGCAACATTTTACGTGGCGTCATTACGTCATGTGCCTACGGTATATAGGTATGCACATCAGCTTAGACATCGGTATTACACTTTTTTTTTATCTCGACATCGGCCAATATCGATGTTGGCATTTCTAGCTAACATCGGCTGATCAGATATATTGTGCATGCCTACAGTCGATATTACAGATTACTGCACCAACAGATCCACAGACGATTGGGGGTTATAATGAAAATGACTGCAGGTTCTACTGGTCATTGTTTTCAGTTGGCCCCTTGTAACTAGTCCCCATGTTGGCCCCAGGTAACTGGTCCCCATGTTGGCCCCAGGTAACTGGTCCCCATGTTGGCCCCAGGTAACTGGTCCCCATGTTGGCCCCTTGTAACTGGTCCCCATGTTGGCCCCAGATAACTAGTCCCCATGTTGGCCCCAGGTAACCGGTCCCCATGTTGGCCCCAGGTAACTGGTCCCCATGTTGGCCCCTTGTAACTAGTCCCCATGTTGGCCCCAGGTAACTAGTCCCCATGTTGGCCCCAGGTAACTAGTCCCCATGTTGGCCCCAGGTAACTAGTCCCCATGTTGGCCCCAGGTAACTAGTCCCCATGTTGGACCCAGGTAACTAGTCCCCATGTTGGCATTACATTCTACAGGCTAAACTAGATTACCACATTACATTCTACATGCTAAACTAGGTTACCACATTACATTCTACATGCTAAACTAGATTACCACATTACATTCTACATGCTAAACTAGGTTACCACATTACATTCTACAGGCTAAACTAGATTACCACATTACATTCTACATGCTAAACTAGGTTACCACATTACATTCTACATGCTAAACTAGATTACCACATTACATTCTACATGCTAAACTAGATTACCACATTACATTCTACATGCTAAACTAGATTACCACATTACATTCTACATGCTAAACTAGATTACCACATTACATTCTACATGCTAAACTAGATTACCACATTACATTCTACATGCTAAACTAGATTACCACATTACATTCTACATGCTAAACTAGATTACCACATTACATTCTACATGCTAAACTAGATTACCACATTACATTCTACATGCTAAACTAGATTACCACATTACATTCTACATGCTAAACTAGATTACCACATTACATTCTACATGCTAAACTAGGTTACAATTCCACACTGTTGACATGCGGTATTCCGTTCTACAGGCTAAACTAGGTTACCACATTACATTCTACATGCTAAACTAGATTACCACATTACATTCTACATGCTAAACTAGGTTACCACATTACATTCTACATGCTAAACTAGATTACCACATTACATTCTACATGCTAAACTAGGTTACCACATTACATTCTACATGCTAAACTAGATTACCACATTACATTCTACATGCTAAACTAGATTACCACATTACATTCTACATGCTAAACTAGATTACCACATTACATTCTACATGCTAAACTAGGTTACCACATTACATTCTACATGCTAAACTAGATTACCACATTACATTCTACATGCTAAACTAGGTTACCACATTACATTCTACATGCTAAACTAGATTACCACATTACATTCTACATGCTAAACTAGATTACCACATTACATTCTACATGCTAAACTAGATTACCACATTACATTCTACATGCTAAACTAGATTACCACATTACATTCTACATGCTAAACTAGGTTACAATTCCACACTGTTGACATGCGGTATTCCGTTCTACAGGCTAAACTAGGTTACTATTCCACACTGTTGACATGCGGTATTCCATTCTACAGGCCTAGCCTACTCCTCATTTTTCGTGCTGTACCACTCTGTGTGTGTACACACGATTAGGGAGTCTTACAACAGCTTCAGTGTGTGTTATCAAAAGCCCAGTGACCCCAGACTAGTCTTGACAGAGTGGTAGCAGTGAAGTGAGAGAACGTAAAGCAGGCTAATCGTCAGTTAGCTGACTAATCATTTGTTTAGTGTGTAATGCCACCTCTATCCCACAACTCCCGGCTCTAAGGCAAGAGTCCAGCTGTCTCCGGAACACACAACGCGCTATGACATTCTCACAATGTATGTTTTTAAATAATTGATGTCTTCATTAAAGTTTGAACAGAGAGACTGCATTAATAATGAATCACTTTCCCTGATGCCACAAATGGAAAGCTGTGGTATTGGATGGCTCCAGCTGTAAGGTGAGAGGCAAACTAACTCGTCCTACCTGCATGACACTTGAGTCTCTCTCTCTCTCTCTCTCTCTCTCTCTCTCTCTCTCTCTCTCTCTCTCTGCTGTTGGCGTCTCTGGCTACAGACATGGATATCAGCTTTCAGACACACACAGACACAGTGATTTTAATAGGACACACCATTGTATCATGGCTAGCAGGCAGTACTCAGGTGGGCTCCAGTAAATGTATAATTTTTTGGGGTCTTGGCTATGTAACAGACCTGGAGAAGAAGGGAGGGAGGGAGGGAGGTAGAAAGGATGGAGAGAAATTGAGCGAAAGAGAGAGCTGTAATGAGACAGCCAATCCAGTTCCTCAGAGGGCTCTCCACTTAGCCAACCACAGCTCCTCATTTCAGCCGTTTGCGTTTGGCCTTACTGCAATATTGAAACGGATTCCTTCCAAATACACACAGAAGGCTCTCCTTCTCCTTCTCCGACGTGACTAAGACATTTAAACGTGATAACTCTCGCAAGGTTGCCGGCCCAGACGGCATCCCTAGCCGCATCCTCGGAGCATGCGCAGACCAGCTGGCTGGTGTGTTTACGGGACATATTTAATCTCTCCATATCCCAGTCTGCTGTTCTCACATGCTTCAAGAGGGCCACCATTGTTCCTGTACCCAAAAAAGCAAAGGTAACTGAGCTGAATGACTATCGCCCCCGTAGCACTCACTTCTGTCATCATGAAGTGCTTTAAGAGACTAGTCAAGGATCATATCACCTCTACCTTACCGGTCACCCTAGACCCACTTCAATCTGCATACCGCCCCAACAGGTCCACAGACGATGCAATCACCATCACACTGCCCTATCCCATCTGGACAAGAGGAATACCTATGTACGAATGTTGTTCATTGACTACAGCCTAGCATTCAACACAATAGTATCCTCCAAGCTCATCGTCAAGCTGGAGGCCCTGGGTCTCAACCCCACCCTGTGCAACTGGGTCCTGGACTTTCTGACTGGCCGCCCCCAGGTGGTGAAGGTAGGAAACAACATCTCCACTTCGCTGATCGAAAACAATGGGGCCCCACAAGGGTGCGTTCTCAGCCCTCTCCTGTACTCCCTGTTCACCCACGCAGTCATGGCTGCGTGGCCAAGCACGCCTCCAACTCAATAATCAAGTTTGCTGACGACACAACAGTGGTAGGCTTGATTACCAACAACGACGAGTCGGCCAACGGGGAGGAGGTGAAGGCCCTCGGAGTGTGGTGTCAAGAAAATAACCTCTCCCTCTTTGTCGCAAAACAAAAGAGATGATTGTGGACTTCAGGAGAGGGAGCACCCCCCTTATCCACATCGACGGGACAGCAGTGGAGAAGGTGGAAAGTTTTAAGGTCCTCGGCGTACACATCACGGACAAACTGAAATGGTCCACCCACACAGACAGCATGGTGAAGAAAAAGGAGGCAACCTCAGGAGGCTGAAGAAATTCAGCTTGTCACCTTAAACCCTCACAAACCTTTACCGATGCACAATCGAGAGCATCCTGTCGGGCTGTATCACCGCCTGGTACGGCAACTGCTCCGCCCACAACCGTAAGGCTCTCCAGAGGGTAGTGAGGACTGCACAACGCATCACCGGGGGTAAACTACCTGCCCTCCAGGACACCTACACCACCCGATGTCACAGGAAGGCCAAAAATATCATCAAGGACAACAACCACCCGAGCCACTGCCTGTTCACCCCGCTACCATCCAGAAGGCGAGGTCAGTACAGGTGCATCAAAGCTGGGACCGAGAGACTGAAAAACAGCTTCTATCTCAAAGCCATCAGACTGTTAAACAGCCATCACTAACATTGAGTGGCTGCTGCCAACATACTGACTTAAATCTCTAGCCACTTTAATAATTATAATTGGATGAAATAAATGTTTCACTAGCCACTTTAAACAATGCCATTTATATAATGTTTACATATCCTACATTACTCATCTCATATGTATATACTGTACTCCATACCATCTACTGCATCTTGCCTACGCCGGTCAGCCATCGCTCATCCATATATTTATATGTACATACTCATATTCATTCCTTTACTCTTGTGTGTATAAGCTAGTTGTTGTTGAATTGTTATATTACTAGATATTACTGCACTGTCGGAACTAGAAGCACAAGCATTTCTCTACACTCACAATAACATCTGCTAAACACGTGTATGTGACCAATAACATTCGATTGGATTTGAAACTTTGGTTCCAACCCTGTCCATAATTCCTCACTGGTTTATTAATTTGTTGTCATGTCAAACAACAACGTATTCAAGGTGCTGTCCACTATCTTCTTACTATAGAATGAAAATAATCAGCATATTTCCTGGCCCAAGCAAGTCTCTTCTTATTATTGATGTCCTTTAGTAGTGGTTTCTTTGCAGCAATTCGACCATGAAGGCCTGATTCACACAGTCTCCTCTGAACAGTTGATGTTGAGATGTGTCTGTTACGAGAACTCTGTGAAGCATTTATTTGGGCTGCAATTTCTGAGGCTGGTAACTCTAATGAACTTATCCTCTGCAGCAGAGGGAACTCTGGGTCTTCTTTTCCTGTGGCGGTTCTCATGAGAGCCAACAGTCCAGTTAACTAGGACTAGACGTGTTTGGGTCATATCATGCTGCGCGGCACATTGTGGTCTTCATAAAAGTGCAGGAATCGATAAATGCTGAATTTGTTTTGGCGTGTAGATTTCTAATATAGTTTTGTTTTTTTACTGTAAAGTGTTGCACTTTTTTAAATGCAACTTCAACTGAAGTTTGATATGATTTCTTTCACTTTTCGTAAATACCTACTGTTCTCCTTTCGTTCTCTCCTCCTAATAACCAACGTCCCTTCTCTCTCCCCGTATCCTACAGAGTTTCCCGTCAGACGAGGGCTGGCCGTTCGCCAAGTACCTGGGAGCGTGCGGTCGCGTGGTGGCAGTGAACTACGTCGGTGAGGAGCTGTGGTCTTTCTACAACGCTCCGTGGGAGAAGAGGTTGACCTGGCCCGACAGTTGATGGACATCGCGAGCAGCTCACCAACAACGCGACTTTGAGTTCGCCCTCTACCTGCTGGCGTGAGCTTTGATAACTTGCACGTGGGGCCGGCGGGGCCGGCAGGTCATCGTGGTGGGCCTGAAAACGTCCTGGTGGCCGACAAGAGACTGATCAAACAGAGTGAGTTGTTACACGCTGTATGGGGGAGTAGAGAGGTGTGTGTGGGGGGAAAGTAGAGAGGTGTGTGGGGGGATAGAGAGGTGTGTGGGGGGGGATAGAGAGGTGTGTGGGGGGGTAGAGAGGTGTGTGTGTGGGGGTAGAGAGGTGTGTGGGGGGTAGAGAGGTGTGTGTGGGGGAGTAGAGAGGTGTGTGTGGGGAGGATAGAGAGAGGTGTGTGGGGGAGGTAGAGAGGTGTGTGTGTGGGGGATAGAGAGGTGTGTGTGTGTGTGTGGGGGTAGAGAGGTGTGTGTGTGTGTGTGGAGGGGGTAGAGAGGTGTGTGGGGGGGGTAGAGAGGTGTGTGGGGGGTAGAGAGGTGTGTGGGGGAGGGGTAGAGAGGTGTGTGGGGGGGATAGAGAGGCTGTGTGGGGGGGGATAGAGAGGTGTGTGTGGGGGGGGGTAGAGAGAGAGGTGTGTGGGGGGATAGAGAGGTGTGTGGGGGGTGAGAGAGGAGGTGTGTGTGGGGGGGTAGAGAGGTGTGTGTGGGGGGTAGAAGGTGTGTGTGGGGGGGTAGAGAGGTGTGTGTGGGGAGTGAGAGGTGTGTGTGGGGGGTGGAGAGGAGGTGTGTGGGGGAGTAGAGAGGTGTGTGTGTGTGTGGGGGGGATAGAGAGGTGTGTGTGTGTGGGGGGGATAGAGAGGTGTGTGTGTGTGGGGGGGGGTAGAGAGGGTGTGTGTGTGTGGGGGTAGAGAGGTGTGGGAGGGAGTAGAGAGGTGTGTGTGTGTAGGGGGGGTAGAGAGGTGTGTGTGTGTGGGGGATAGAGGTGTGTGTGTGTGGGGGTTAGAGAGGTGTGTGGGGGAGTAGAGGTGTGTGTGTGTGTGAGAGGGGATAGAGAGGTGTGTGGGGGGATAGAGGAGGTGTGTGTGGGGGGTGAGAGGTGTGTGTGGGGGGGTAGAGAGGTGTGTGTGGAGGATAGAGAGGTGTGTGTTTTAGGGGGTAGAGAGGTGTGTGGGGGAGTGAGAGGTGTGTGTGGGGGTAGAGAGGTGTGTGTGGGGGTAGAGAGGTGTGTGTGTGTGGGGGTAGAGAGGTGTGTGTGGGGGGGTAGAGAGAGAGTGTGTGTGTGGGGGGTAGAGAGGTGTGTGGGGGGGTAGAGAGGTGTGTGGGGGTAGAGAGGTGTGTGGGGGGATAGAGAGGTGTGTGTGTGGGGGGGTAGAGAGGTGTGTGGGGGGTAGAGAGGTGTGTGTGTGTGGGGGATAGAGAGGTGTGTGTGTGGGGGGGTAGAGAGGTGTGTGTGTGGGGGGGATAGAGAGGGGTGTGTGTGTGTGGGGGGATAGAGGTGTGTGTGTGGGGGGGGGATAGAGAGGTGTGTGTGTGTGTGGGAGGGGATAGAGAGGTGTGTGGGGGATAGAGAGAGAGAGGTGTGTGTGGGGGGGATAGAGAGGTGTGTGGGGGTAGAGGTGTGTGTGTGGGGGTGAAGAGGTGTGTGGGGGAGTAGAGAGGTGTGTGTGGGGGATAGAGATGAGTGTGTGTGTGTGTGGGGGGTAGAGAGGTGTGTGGGGGTAGAGAGGTGTGTGGGGTAGATAGGTGTGTGTGTGTGTGGGGGATAGAGGTGTGTGTGGGGGGTAGAGAGGTGTGGGAGCAGTGTGTGTGTGGGGGGGTAGAGGTGTGTGGGGGAGTCTAGAGAGGTGTGTGGGGAGTAGAGAGGTCAATCAATGTGTGTGTGTGGGGGGTAGAGAGGTGTGTGTGTGTGGCGGGGGTAGAGAGGTGTGTGTGTGTGTGGGAGGTAGAGAGGTGTGTGTGTGTGTGGGGGTAGAGGTGTGTGTGTGTGGGGGGGTAGAGAGGTGTGTGTGTGTGGATAGAGAGGTGTGTGTGGGGGGATAGAGAGGTGTGTGTGGGGGTGTAGAGAGGTGTGTGTAGGGATGTAGAGAGGTGTGTGTGGGGGTAGAGAGGTGTGTGGGAGGGTAGAGAGGTGTGTGGGGGGGTAGAGAGGTGTGTGGGGGTGAGAGGTGTGTGTGTGGGGGGGTAGAGAGGTGTGTGTGTGGGGGGGTAGAGGTGTGTGTGGGGGGTAGAGAGGTGTGTGTGTGGGGGTAGAGAGGTGTGTGGGGGGATAGAGGTGTGTGTGTGGGGGGTAGAGAGGTGTGTGGGGGGGTAGAGAGGGTGTGTGGGGGTAGAGAGGTGTGTGGGGGATAGAGAGGTGTGTGTGGGGGGATAGAGAGAGAGGTGTGTGGGGGGATAGAGAGGTGTGTGGGGGTAGAGAGGTGTGTGGGGGTAGAGAGGTGTGTGTGGGGGGGTAGAGAGGTGTGTGGGGGGGGTAGAGAGGTGTGTGTGGGGGGGTAGAGAGGTGTGTGGGAGGGATAGAGAGGTGTGTGGGGGGATATAGAGAGGTGTGTGTGGGGGGGATAGAGAGGTGTGTGTGGGGGGTAGAGAGGTGTGTGGGAGGGGATAGAGAGGTGTGTGTGGGTAGGAGGTGTGTGTGTGGGTAGAGAGGTGTGTGGGGGGGTAGAGAGGTGTGTGTGTGTGGGGGGTAGAGAGGTGTGTGTGTGTGGGGGGGTAGAGAGGTGTGTGTGTGGGGGGGTAGAGAGGTGTGTGGGGGGTAGAGAGGTGTGTGTGGGGGGATAGAGAGGTGTGTGGGGGGGGATAGAGAGGTGTGTGTGTGTGTAGGGGGTGAGAGAGGTGTGTGGGGGGCCACAGAGGTGTGTGGGGGGATAGAGAGGGGTGTGTGGGGGGGTAGAGAGGTGTATGTGTGTGGGGGTAGAGAGGTGTGTGGGGGGGGATAGAGAGGTGTGTGTGTGTGTGTGTGGAGGTAGAGAGGTGTGTGGGGGGTAGAGAGGTGTGTGGGGATAGAGAGGTGTGTGGGGGGGTAGAGAGGTGTATGTGTGTGGGGGTAGAGAGGTGTGTGGGGGGATAGAGAGAGGTGTGTGTGTGGGTAGAGAGGTGTGTGTGTGGGGGGGTAGAGAGGAGGTGTGTGGGGGTAGAGAGGTGTGTGTGTGGGGGTAGAGAGGTGTGTGGGGGGGTAGAGAGTGTGTGTGTGTGGGTGGGTAGAGAGGTGTGTGTGTGTGGGGGAGGTAGAGAGGTGTGTGGGGGGGTAGAGAGGTGTGTGGGGGGGTAGAGAGGTGTGTGTGTGTGGGGGGGGTAGAGAGGTGTGTGTGTGGGGGGGGTAGAGAGGTGTGTGTGTGGGGGGGTAGAGAGGTGTGTGTGGGGGGATAGAGAGGTGTGTGGAGGGTAGAGATGATGTGTGTGTGTGTGAGGGGGTAGAGAGGTGTGTGGGGGTAGAGAGGTGTGTGGGGGGGGTAGAGAGGTGTGTGGGAGGTAGAGAGGTGTGTGTGTGTGGGGGGGTAGAGAGGTGTGTGTGTGTGGGGGGGTAGAGAGGTGTGTGTGGGGGGGATAGAGAGGTGTGTGTGTGTGGGGGATAGGGAGTTGTGTGTGTGTGGGGGGGTAGAGAGGTGTGTGGGGGTAGAGAGGTGTGTGGGAGGGGTAGAGAGGTGTGTGTGTGTGGGGGTAGAGAGGTGTGTGTGTGTGGGGGGTAGAGAGAGGTGTGTGTGGGGGAGTGAGAGGTGTGTGTGGGAGGGGATAGAGGTGTGTGGGGGATAGAGAGGTGTGTGTGTGTGGGGGAGTGGGAGGTGTGTGGGGGGGTAGAGAGGTGTGTGTGTGTGGGGGTAGAGAGGTGTGTGGGGGTAGAGAGGTGTGTGTGGGGTGTATAGAGATGTGTGTGGGGGGGGGATAGAGAGGTGTGTGGGGGGGTAGAGAGGTGTGTGTGGGGGGGTAGAGAGGTGTGTGGGGGGATAGAGGAGGTGTGTGTGTGTGTGTAGGTAGAGAGGTGTGTGTGGGGGATAGAGAGGTGTGTGGGGGGGTAGAGAGGTGTGTGTGTGTGTGTGTGGGGGAGTAGAGATGTGTGTGGGGGATAGAGAGGTGTGTGGGGGAGTAGAGAGGTGTGTGTGTGTGTGGGGAGTAGAGAGGTGTGTGTGTGTGGATAGAGAGAGGTGTGTGGGGGGGATAGAGAGGTGTGTGTGGGGGTGTAGAGAGGTGTGTGTAGGGATGTAGAGAGGTGTGTGTGGGGGGTAGAGAGGTGTGTGGGGGAGGGTAGAGGTGTGTGGGGGAGGTAGAGAGGTGTGTGGGGGGGTAGAGAGGTGTGTGTGTGGGGGGGTAGAGGTGTGTGTGTGTGGGGGGGTAGAGGTGTGTGTGTGTGGGGGTAGAGAGGTGTGTGGGGGGGATAGAGAGGTGTGTGTGTGTGGGGGGTAGAGAGGTGTGTGGGGGGGAGGTAGAGAGGTGTGTGGGGGGTAGAGAGAGGTGTGTGGGGGGATAGAGGTGTGTGGGGGGGGATAGAGAGGGGTGTGTGGGGGATAGAGAGGGTGTGTGGGGGTAGAGAGGTGTGTGGGGGTAGAGAGGTGTGTGTGGGGGGTAGAGAGAGGTGTGTGGGGGGGTAGAGAGGTGTGTGTGGGGGGGAGTAGAGAGGTGTGTGGGGGGATAGAGAGAGGTGTGAGGGATATAGAGAGGTGTGTGGGGGGATGAGAGGTGTGTGTGGGGGTAGAGAGGTGTGTGGGGGGGGGATAGAGAGGTGTGTGTGTGGGTAGAGAGGTGTGTGTGTGGGTAGAGAGGTGTGTGGGGGGGGTAGAGAGGTGTGTGTGTGTGGGGGTAGAGAGGTGTGTGTGTGTGGGGGGTAGAGAGGTGTGTGTGGGGGGGTAGAGAGAGGTGTGTGGGGGGTAGAGAGGTGTGTGTGGGGGGATAGAGAGGTGTGTGGGGGGGGATAGAGAGTGTGTGTGTGTGTGTGGGGGGGTAGAGAGGTGTGTGGGGGTACAGAGGTGTGTGGGGATAGAGAGGTGTGTGGGGGGTAGAGAGGGTGTATGTGTGTGTGGGGGGTAGAGAGGTGTGTGGGGGGGATAGAGAGGTGTGTGTGTGTGTGGGGGAGGTAGAGAGTGTGTGGGGAGTAGAGAGGTGTGTGGGGATAGAGAGGTGTGTGGGGGGGTAGAGAGGTGTGTGTGTGGGGTAGAGAGAGGTGTGTGGGGGGGATAGAGGTGTGTGTGTGGGTAGAGGTGTGTGTGTGGGGGTAGAGAGGTGTGTGGGGGTAGAGAGGTGTGTGTGTGGGGGTAGAGAGGTGTGTGGGGGTAGAGGTGTGTGTGTGGGTGGGTAGAGAGGTGTGTGTGTGGGGGTAGAGAGGTGTGTGGGGGGGTAGAGAGGTGTGTGTGGGGGGTAGAGAGGTGTGTGTGTGTGGGGGGGGTAGAGAGGTGTGTGTGTGGGGGAGTAGAGAGGTGTGTGTGTGGGGGAGTAGAGAGGTGTGTGTGGGGGATAGAGGTGTGTGGGGGGGTAGAGAGATGTGTGTGTGTGTGTGGGGGGTAGAGAGGTGTGTGGGGGGGTAGAGAGGTGTGTGGGGGGGTAGAGAGGTGTGTGTGGGGGGTGAGAGAGGTGTGTGTGTGGGGGTAGTAGAGGTGTGTGTGTGTGGGGGGTAGGGAGGTGTGTGTGGGGGGATAGAGAGGGGTGTGTGTGGGGGATAGAGAGTTGTGTGTGTGTGGGGGGGTAGAGAGGTGTGTGGGGGAGTAGAGAGGTGTGTGGGGGGGTAGAGAGGGGTGTGTGTGTGGGGGGGGTAGAGAGGTGTGTGTGTGTGGGGGTAGAGAGGTGTGTGTGGGGGGTAGAGAGGTGTGTATGTGGGGGATAGAGAGGTGTGTGGGGAAGGGATAGAGAGAGAAGTGTGTGTGTGGAGGGGGGTAGAGAGGTGTGTGGGGGGTAGAGAGGTGTGTGTGTGTGGGAGGTAGAGAGGTGTGTGGGGGGAGGTAGAGAGGTGTGTGTGGGGGTGTATAGAGATGTGTGTGGGGGGGATAGAGAGGTGTGTGGGGGAGTAGGAGGTGTGTGTGTGGGGGGTAGAGAGGTGTGTGGGGGATAGAGAGGTGTGTGTGTGTGTGTGGGGGGGTAGAGAGGTGTGTGTGGGGGGATAGAGAGAGGTGTGTGTGGGTAGAGGTGTGTGTGTGTGCAGGGGGAGTAGAGGGTGTGTGGGAGGTAGAGAGGTGTGTGTGTGGGGGGTAGAGAGGTGTGTGGGGGGTAGAGAGAGGTGTGTGTGTGGGTGGGTGAGAGGTGTGTGTGTGTGGGGGGTAGAGAGAGGTGTGTGGGGGGGGTAGAGAGGTGTGTGGAGGTAGAGAGGTGTGTGTGTGTGGGGGGGTAGAGAGAGGTGTGTGTGTGGGGGGTGAGAGGTGTGTGTGGGGGGAGAGAGGTGTGTGTGTGGGGGATAGAGAGAGTGTGTGGGAGGGTAGTAGAGAGATGTGTGTGTGTGGGGGGTGAGAGGTGTGTGTGGGGTGAGAGAGGTGTGTGTGTGGGAGTGAGAGGTGTGTGTGTGGGGGGTAGAGAGGTGTGTGTGGGGATGAGGGAGTGTGTGTGTGAGGGGGATAGAGAGTTGTGTGTGTGTGGGGAGTAGAGAGGTGTGTGTAGAAGGGGGTGAGAGGTGTGTGGGAGGGGTGAGGTGTGTGTGTGTGGGGGGAGTAGAGAGGTGTGTGTGTGTGGAGGGTAGAGAGGTGTGTGTGGGGGGTAGAGATGTGTGTGGGGGGGATAGAGAGGTGTGTGGGGGGGATAGAGAGGTGTGTGTGTGTGTGTGGGGGTAGAGAGGTGTGTGGGGGGGTAGAGAGGTGTGTGTGTGTGTGGGGGAGTAGAGAGGTGTGTGGGGGGGTAGAGAGGTGTGTGTGGGGGTGTATAGAGATGTGTGTGGGGGATAGAGAGGTGTGTGTGGGGGTAGAGAGGTGTGTGTGTGGGGGTAGAGAGAGGTGTGTGTGTGTGGGGGGTAGAGAGGTGTGTGGGGGTAGAGAGAGGTGTGTGTGTGTGTGGGGGTAGAGAGGTGTGTGTGGGGGGGTAGGAAGCTGTGTGTGTGTGGGGGTGTATAGAGATGTGTGTGGGGGAGATAGAGAGGTGTGTGGGGAGTAGAGAGTGTGTGGTGTGTGTGGGGGTAGAGAGGTGTGTGTGGGGGATAGAGAGGTGTGTGTGTGTGTGGGGGGTAGAGAGGTGTGTGTGTGGGGGGATAGAGAGGTGTGTGGGGGGAGTAGTGAGAGGGTGTGTGTGTGTGTGTGGGGGGGTAGAGAGGTGTGTGTGGGGGGATAGAGAGGTGTGTGTGGGGGTAGAGAGGTGTGTGTGTGTGTGGGGGGTAGAGAGGTGTGTGTGTGGGGGGGTAGAGAGGTGTGTGTGTGTGTGGGGGGGGTAGAGGAATGTGTGTGGGGGTAGAGAGAGGTGTGTGTGGGGGGGTAGAGGTGTGTGTGTGTGGGGGGGTAGAGAGGTGTGTGTGTGTGTGGGGGGGTAGAGAGGTGTGTGTGTGTGTGGGGAGTAGAGAGATGTGTGTGGGGGTAGAGAGGGTGTGTGTGTGGGGGATAGAGAGGTGTGTGTGTGGGGGTGTAGAGATGTGTGTGTGGAGGGGGTAGAGGTGTGTGGGGGATAGAGAGGTGTGTGTGTGTGGGGGGTAGAGAGGTGTGTGTGTGTAGGGGGGGGTAGAGAGGTGTGTGTGTGTGTGTGTGGGGGGTAGAGAGGTGTGTGTGTGTGGGGGGTAGAGGAGTGTGTGTGGGGGTAGAGAGAGGTGTGTGTGGGGGGGTAGAGGTGTGTGTGGGGGGTAGAGGTGTGTGTGGGAGGGGGGTAGAGAGGTGTGTGTGGGGGGTGTAGAGATGTGTGTGGGGGGTAGAGGTGTGTGTGTGGGGGGTAGAGGGAGGTGTGTGTGGGGGGGTAGAGAGGTGTGTGTGGTAGAGATGTGTGTGGGGGGGTAGAGAGGTGTGTGGGGGGTAGAGGTGTGTGTGTGTGTGTGTGGGGGTAGAGAGGTGTGTGTGTGGGGGGTAGAGAGGTGTGTGTGTGCAGGGGGGTAGAGGTGTGTGTGTGTGTGGGAGTAGAGAGGTGTGTGGGGGGGTAGAGAGTGTGTGTGTGTGTGGGGGGGGGTAGAGAGGTGTGTGTGTGGGGGTAGAGAGGTGTGTGTGTGGGGGGGTAGAGAGGTGTGTGGGGGTAGGAGTGTGTGTGTGGGGGTAGAGGTGTGTGTGGGGGGGTAGAGAGCTGTGTGTGTGTGGGGGTAGAGAGGTGTGTGTGTGGGAGGAGTAGAGAGGTGTGTGGGAGGGGTAGAGGTGTGTGTGTGGGGGTAGACAGGTGTGTGTGTGGGAGGTAGAGAGGTGTGTGTGTGGGGGTAGAGAGGTGTGTGTGTGGGGGTGAGGTAGAGGTGTGTGTGGGGGTAGAGAGGTGTGTGGGAGGTAGAGAGGTGTGTGTGGGGGGTAGAGAGGTGTGTGGGGGGGTAGAGAGGTGTGTGTGTGGGGGGGTAGAGAGGTGTGTGTGGGGTAGAGAGGTGTGTGTGTGTGTGTGGGACTGATAGAGAGGTGTGTGTGGGGGTAGAGAGGTGTGTGGGGGGTAGAGGTGTGTGTGTGTGGGGGAGGTAGAGAGGGTGTGTGTGTGTGTGGGGAGTGAGAGGTGTGTGTGTGTGGGGGGTAGAGAGGTGTGTGGGGGGGTAGAGAGGTGTGTGTGGGGGGGTGAGAGGTGTGTGTGTGTGGGGGGTAGAGAGGTGTGTGTGTGTGGGGGGTAGAGGTGTGTGGGGGTAGAGGTGTGTGTGTGGGGGGTAGAGAGGTGTGTGTGGGGGTGGTAGAGGTGTGTGTGGGGGGGTAGAGGTGTGTGGGGGGGGAGGCAGAGAGGTGAGGTGTGTGGGGGAGGTAGAGAGGTGTGTGGGAGGTAGAGGTGTGTGTGTGTGTGTGAGGTAGAGGTGTGTGTGTGTGGGGGAGGTAGAGAGGTGTGTGAGTGTGTGTGGGAGAGTAGAGAGGTGTGTGGGAGGGGGTTGAGAGGTGTGTGTGTGTGTGTGTGGGGGTAGAGAGGTGTGTGTGTGTGGGGGGGTAGAGAGGGTGTGTGTGTGTGTGTGGGGGGAGTAGAGAGGTGTGTGTGGGAGGGGGGTAGAGAGGTGTGTGTGTGTGTGTGGAGGGGGTAGAGAGGTGTGTGTGTGGGGGGGTAGAGAGGTGTGTGGGGGAGTAGAGGTGTGTGGGGGGGAGTGTGTGTGGGGGAGGTAGAGAGGTGTGTGTGGGGGAGTAGAGAGCTGTGTGTGTGTGGGGGGGTAGGAGTGTGTGTGTGTGTGGGGGTAGAGAGGTGTGTGTGGGGGGGTAGAGAGGTGTGTGGGAGGGTAGAGAGGTGTGTGTGTGGGGGTAGAGAGGTGTGTGTGGGAGGTAGAGGTGTGTGTGTGTGGGGGGTAGAGAGTGTGTGTGTGTGTGGGGTAGAGAGGTGTGTGTGGGGGGGTAGAGAGAGGTGTGTGGGGGGGTAGAGAGGGTGTGTGTGGGGGTAGGGAGGTGTGTGTGGGGAGTGTAGAGGTGTGTGTGGGGAGTAGAGAGGTGTGTGTGTGTGGGGGGGTAGAGAGGTGTGTGGGGGGGTAGAGAGGTGTGTGTGTGGGGGTAGAGAGGTGTGTGTGTGTAGAGGGTGAGAGGTGTGTGTGAGTAGAGAGGTGTGTGTGTGGGGGGGTAGAGAGGTGTGTGTGTGTGGGGGGTAGAGAGAGGTGTGTGGGGGGGTAGAGAGGTGTGTGTGGGGGTAGAGAGGTGTGTGTGTGTGGGGGGTAGAGGTGTGTGTGTGAGGGGAGAGAGGTGTGTGGGGGGGGTAGAGAGGTGTGTGTGGGGGGTAGAGGGTGTGTGGGGGGGGGGTAGAGAGGTGTGTGTGGGGGGTGAGAGGTGTGTGGGGGGGTAGAGAGGGTGTGTGTGGGGGGGTAGGGAGGTGTGTGGGGGGGTAGAGAGGGTGTGTGTAGAGAGGTGTGTGTGGGGGTAGGCTGTGTGGGGGTAGAGGTGTGTGAGGGGTAGTGAGGTAGAGAGGTGTGTGGGGGGGTAGAGAGGTGTGTGGGGGGGTAGAGGTGTGTGGGGGAGTAGAGAGGGTAGAGAGGTGTGTGTGGGGGTAGAGAGGTGTGTGTGGGGGGTAGGGGTGTGTAGGGAGTGTGTGGAGGTAGAGAGAGGTGTGTGTGGTAGAGAGAGGTGTGTGTGGGGGGTAGAGGTGTGTGGTGAGAGGTGTGTGGGGGAGGGGGGTAGAGAGGTGTGTGGGGCAGAGAGGTGTGGGGGTAGAGAGGTGTGGGGGTAGGGGTAGAGAGGTGTGTGGGGGTAGAGAGGTGTGTGTGTGACAGTCTTGTGCGCTGCTGAGGTCTACACTACATGGCATTACCACGTTCTGTATTCAGTCTTTTATTTATGGAGAGATGAAACCTCTCTGATAGCCGCATGTGTTTCTCCCTCTGTCCTCAGATACTGTCAGTAGTGTCTGATCTAGACTGGGCGGCGATATGTTGTCTCACTGGGGTCTGTGTGTCTAGCGTTTACGTCACTATCAAAACACCGATCGGATTAAGACGAAACGCTAACTTGGCCCCAGTCTGTCCTTCAAACGTCAACTTAATGATAAACAGCGATAGATGAACCAAGAGGAAGGAACTGTCGAATTTTGTCCAAAGCCGCTAAGTCGTCCTTCCTGCCCGGCACTACAGATAGAAATGGCCAAACCGCCCGTGTCTGTGCCACGCCACCAACGTGCTTGGCGTCCAATCACAAATGCATATTTAACATACCAATGTGTAGATAGTCTTTTAAGAAAACCATTTGTTTCAAACCTATTGTCTCTTATCGTAATCCGTTTAAAAAAATAAAGTGACTGTCGTTTTTTACCCTTGTAGGATGGCCAAGATTAGGGTAACTGAATCGACGGAGGCCAGGAAGGGTCATCACCCGCACTGCGCCCTGTGGTGTGTGTGTGTGTGTGTGTGTGTGTGTGTGTGCACCTGCGACTGTGTGTGATAACATTATCCGATGCGGTCCGTGTCGGTGGCCATGAGCCACACACCGTGCAACTGCCTGCAAGGTCACCACTGTCTCCATACACAGATCAAGGTCGACGCTGTCTCCATACACAGATCAAGGTCGACGCTGTCTCCATACACAGATCAAGGTCGACGCTGTCTCCATACACAGATCAAGGTCGACGCTGTCTCCATACACAGATCAAGGTCGACGCTGTCTCCATACACAGATCAAGGTCGACGCTGTCTCCATACACAGATCAAGGTCGACGCTGTCTCCATACACAGATCAAGGTCGACGCTGTCTCCATACACAGATCAAGGTCGACGCTGTCTCCATACACAGATCAAGGTCGACGCTGTCTCCATACACAGATCAAGGAATGTGTAGAGAATCATTGTACCATCTAAACCAGTGGCAAATAGACGTTATTTCACCGTTTGAAGCTGGTCTACAAAACCAGCTGTGTGTGTGTGTGTGTGTGTGTGTGTGTGTGTGCGCGCTCGCGTGTGAGCACAGTACCAGTCAAAAGTTTGAACACACCTACTCATTCAAGGGTTTATCTTTATTTTTGCAAATTTCCACTTTGTAGAATAACAGTGAACACATCAAAACTATGAAATAACACATATGGAATCATGTAGTAACCAAAAAAGTGTTAAACAAATCAAAATATATTTTAAATTGTAGATTCTTCAAAGTAGCCACCCTTTGTCTTGATGACACCTTTGCACACTCTTGGCATTCTCTCAACCAGCTTCACCTGGAATGCTTCTCCAACAGTCTTTTTTTTTTTTTTTTTAACTTTGTTTTTATTGTGGAACACAAGGAAAGCACAAAGAAAGTACAGTAAGAGAACATCAACAAAGAAACATAGAAAAAAAAATATATATAAAAAAATAATAATAATAATAATAAGATCTGGCAGATACAGTGCATGTCATACCTTCATCACAATAGTTACTTTGATATCTTTTGTAATGAGATCATTTCCATATACGTAGTCCATTTTTCCCAGTATTCCTGTCCTCTCTCCTCTTGAGTTCTTAAAGCAAAGGTCATACGTTCCAAAAACAAATCAAATTTTATTTGTCACATACACATGGTTAGCAGATGTTAATGCGAGTGTAGCGAAATGCTTGTGCTTCTAGTTCCGACCATGCAGTAGTATCTAACAAGTAATCTAACAAATTCACAACAACTACCTTATACACACAAGAGTAAAGGAATGAATACGAGTATGTACATATAAATATATGGATGAGCGATGGCTGACCGGCGTAGGCAAGATGCAGTAGATGGTATGGAGTACAGTATATACACATATATATGAGATGAGTAATGTAGGATATGTAAACATTATATAAATGGCATTGTTTAAAGTGGCTAGTGATACATTATTTCATCCAGTTATAATTATTAAAGTGGCTAGAGATTTGGGTCGATGGCCGACGGCATAGGCAAGATACAGTAGATGGTTTAGAGTACAGTGTATACATTTGATATGAGTATGTCGGATACGTAAACATTATATACAAAATTGTTTAAAGTGGCTAGTGATACATTTGTTACATCCAATTCCTATGTTTAAAGTGGCTAGAGATTTAAGTCAGTATGTTGGCAGCAGCCACTCAATGTTAGTGATGGCTGTTTAACAGTCTGATGGCCTTGAGGTAGAAGCTGTTTTTAGTCTCTCGGTCCCAGCTTTGATGCACCTGTACTGACCTCGCCTTCTGGATGATAGCGGGGTGAACAGGCAGTGGCTCGGGTGGTTGTTGTCCTTGATGATCTTTTTGGCCTTCCTGTGACATCGAGTGGTGTAGGTGTCCTGGAGGGCAGGTAGGTTTCCCCCGGTGATGCGCTGTGCAGTCCTCACTACCCTCTGGAGAGCCTTACGGTTGTGGGCGGAGCAGTTGCCGTACCAGGCGGTGATACAGCCCGACAGGATGCTCTCGATAGTGCATCTGTAAAAGTTTGTGAGTGATTTTGGTGACAAGCCGAATTTCTTCAGCCTCCTGAGGTTGAAGAGGCGCTGTTGCCTTCTTCACCACGCTGTCTGTGTGGGTGGACCAATTCAGTTTGTCCGTGATGTGTACACCGAGGAACTTAAAACTTTCCACCCTCTCCGCTACTGTCCCCTCGATGTGGATAGGGTGCTCCCTCTCCTGTTTCCTGAAGTCCACGATCATCTCCTTTGTTTTGCTGACATTGAGTGAGAGGTTATTTTCCTGACACCACACTCCGAGGGCCCTCACCTCCTCTCTGTAGGCCGCCTCGTCGTTGTTGGTAATCAAGCCTACCACTGTAGTGTCGCCAGCAAACTTGATGATTGAGTTGGATGCGTGCTTGGCCACGCTGTCATGGGTAAACAGGGAGTACAGGAGAGGGCTGAGAACGCACTTGTGGGGCCCCAGTGTTGAGGATCAGCGGAGTGGAGATGTTGTTTCCTACCCTCACCACCTGGGACCGGCCCGTCAGGAAGTCCAGGACCCAGTTGCACAGGGCTGGGTCGAGACCCAGGGTCTCGAGCTTAATGACGAGCTTGGAGGGAACTATGGTGTTAAATGCTGAGCTGTAGTCGATGAACAGCATTCTTACATAAGTATTCCTCTTGTCCAGATGGGTTAGGGCAGTGTGATTGCGATTGCGTCGTCTGTGGACCTATTGGGACGGTAAGCAAATTGGAGTGGGTCCAGGGTGTCTGGCAGGATGGAGGTGATATGATCCTTGACTAATCTCTCAAAGCACTTCATGATGACAGAAGTGAGTGCTACGGGGCGATAGTAATTTAGCTCAGTCACCTTAGCTTTCTTGGGAACAGGAACAATGGTGGCCCTCTTGAAGCATGTGGGAACAGCAGACTGGGATAGGGACTGATTGAATATGTCCGTGAACACACCAGCCAGCTGGTCTGCGCATGCTCTGAGGACACGGCCAGGGATGCCATCTGGGCCGGCAGCCTTGCGAGGGTTAACACATTAAAAAGGTTTTCTCACATTGGCTGCGGTGAAGGTGAGCCCGCAGGTTTTGGTAGCGGGCCGTGTCGGTGGCACTGCATTGTCCTCAAAGCGAGCAAAGAAGTTGTTTAGTTGGTCTGGGAGCAGGACGTCATGGTCCGCGACGGGCTGGTTTTCTTTTGTAGTCCGTGATTGACTGTAGACCCTGCCACATTCCTCTTGTGTCTGAGCCGTTGAATTGTGACTCAGCTTTGTCTCTATATTGACACTTAGCTTGTTTGATTGCCTTGCGGAGGGAATAGCTACACTGTTTGTATTCAGTCATGTTTCCGGTAGCCTTACCCTGGTTAAAAGCAGTGGTTCGCGCTTTCAGTTTTGCGCGAATGCTGCCATCAATCCATGGTTTCTGGTTGGGGAAGGTTTTAATATTTGCTATGGGTACAACATCCCCAATGCACTTGCTAATAAACTCGCTCACCGAATCAGCATATACATCAATGTTGTTGTCAGATGCTATCCGAACATATCCCAGTCCACGTGCTCAAGCAATCTTGCAGCATGGAATCAGATTGGTCGGACCAGCGTTGAACAGACCTGAGAACGGGCGTTTCCTGTTTTAGTTTCTGTTTGTAGGCTGGGAGCAACAAAATGGAGTCATGGTCAGACTTGCCGAAAGGAGGGCGGAGAATAGCCTTGTATGCATCACGGAAGTTGGAATAACAGTGGTCCAGGATTTTACCAGCCCGGGTGGCACATTCGATATGCTGGTAAAATTTCGGGAGCCTTGTTCTTAAATTAGCCTTATTAAAATCCCCAGCCACAATAAATGCAGCCTCGGGATATGTGGTTTCCAGTTTACATAGAGTCCGATGAATTTCTTTCAGTGCCGTCGATGTGTCAGCTTGAGGGGGGGATGTACCCGGCTGCGATTCCATGTGGTGTATTTCTTTAACGATGTCTATCCATTGTGTCGCGGTGGGGGGGGTCTTTTTGTAGCCATTTCCTTGTGATAGCCTTTTTACTGGCTGCCAGTAGGACCTTCAAGAGGTACTTTTCTCTATTATGCAAGTTATCAGGTATTTCACTCAAGTACAGAGAAATGAATGTTTGTTCTATGTCAAAATCCCATTATTTTCCCTATGTTAGATCTTATTTCTCCCCCAGTAAGTTTCTATCGCGGGGCAGGCCCAAAAGATATGGGAGTGATCCGCCCTCAGCTGACCACACTCTCTCCAACAAGGGTGTAGGGAGCCAGTCTGTTTGGATTTCAGTTTAGGTGTTATGAAGAAGCGTGTAACATTCTTCCAACAGAATTCTCTCCATGACCTTGAGTTGGTGGAGCTTTGTTGAGTCTCTAATATGTTCAACCATGTTTCATCAGTTATTTTAATGTTGAGTTCCTCCCATTTCTTTTTAATGTAGTTTGTAGAATGTTTTTTTTGAGGCTTGAATACCTAAGTAGAGATTTGAAATTAGTTTTTTTGCTACTTCCCAAATTGTATGCGTTAGTGAATACTTGGATGAATTCTTTAGGTGTTCGAGGGTCATTCCCTTTTATCTCCCTCAGGTAATAGTGTCGAAGTTGTAGGTATCTGTAAAAATCTTCTTTGTCCAGGCCATGTTTTTTACTTAGGTTCTGGAAGTTATCTAGGTCCCCATTTCTTATGATTGTACTGAGAGATGTGATGCCTTTCTGCGTCCATTTGTTTAAATCTGCTATCCTGAGTTGCAGGGATGAAGCTGGGGTCGTATGCGGGCCAGCTCAGCAGTTTAACCTCTCTGTCTAAATGATTTTGCTTAACTACCCTAGACCATGTCTTTAGAGAGAAATTAATCCACTGATTTTGTCTATTGTATATTTCTATTACCATGTCATTATTTCCCAATACTGACTGTATGGGTATCTCTGTCAGAGTAGTCTCCATGTCTTTCCATTTGGATTCGTATTCTGGATTGCACCAACACACCAGAGGTCTCAATTGAGCTGACACAAAATAATCTTTTAGGTTTGGTAAGGCCATACCCCCTGTTTTTGGTAATTGTAATGTTGTATATCTAATTCTTGGTCTCTTACTGTTCCAGATAAATCTTGATATTCGTTTATCCCATTCCCTGAATTGTTTAGGTGGGATTTCTACGGGCAGTGATTGGAACAAATACAGTAGCCTCGGCGGGATGTTCATTTTGATTGTTTCTATTCTATTGCTAAGATCTAGCTTCTCCAACAGTCTTGACGGAGTTCCCACTTATGCTGAGCACTTGTTGGCTGCTTTACTCTGTGGTCCAACTCATCCCAAACCATCTCAATTGGGTTTAGGTCAGGTGATTGTGCTAGCCAGGTCATCTGATGCAGCACTCCATCACTCTGCTTCTTGGTCAAATAGCGCTTGGGTCATTGTCTTGTTGAAAAACAAATGATAGTCCCTCTAAGTGCAAACTAGATGGGATGGCATATCGATGCAGAATGCTGTGGTAGCCATGCTAGTTAAGTGTGCCTTGAATTCTTAATAAATCACTGTCACAACACAACTGATTGGCTCAAACACATTAAGAAGGAAAGAACTTTTAATAAGGCACACCTGTTAATTGAAATGCATTCCAGTTGTCTACCTCATGAAGCTGGTTGAGAGAATGCCAAGAGTTGGTGTGTCCAAACTTTTGACTGGTACTGTAACCTATGCCTACACCTGCTACACACAGTCCCTCTCTCTCTCTCCACCCTCTCCCCTCTCCCCTCCCTCTCTCCCCCTCTCCCCTCCCTCTCTCTCTCTCTCTCCACCCTCTGTAGTTTAAGTGCATCGGTCAGTCTGTCAGTTGACCGTGATATGTGATGGTTCACTGGCTCTGAAACGTGTGTGTGTGTGTGTGTGTGTGTGTTCGGATTGAGCTGAAAGGGCCCTTCGTCAACGGTGGGGGCTGTGATGGACACTAGTTGGCTGACTGGGCAGCAGTGTGTTGTGTCTCGGCGGCAGTGGGATTGAGTCATTCTGACAGGGGCCGGAGGACCACTGCATTAGAACGGCTGATACTCTGATTATGTCCGAATCATCCTCCTCTCCTAACTATTGATCCTATTTAATGTTTCCTCCCTAAATAGAAAGACAAATTTAACATGAACTCATGAAGGAGAAAATTGGATGTTTGTATCCCAAAGACATTTATATAATTGCCTCTGATGACACAGACTCTTGCAGTAATCTCCTTGATGGCCGTAATCTCCTTGAGGGCCGTAATCTCCTTCAGGTCATGTAAAGTCGGTGCTTAATTTGAGGCGGATTGTGCCGGAACAGGATCTGGCACCTCTCAGTTTTGGACCGTTTGGTTTCAGAACCCATTTACCAGGATCAGGTACCTCTCTTGGCATGAACAGTAATTGTCACTGTTTGTTTCAATGTAAAAAACGAATTCATGTTGGCTCCTCTGTAATTCTCCTGCCCCCTAAAAAAAACGTCATGTGAAAACGTGCCTGATATTCTAAGAATTGATGTGTGTCGGGCCGGCGCGGGTTCTGGTTGTAGCCTGTATAGACCACCGCCTGTATAGACCACCACCTGTATAGCCTGTATAGACCACCACCTGTATAGACCACCACCTGTATAGCCTGTATAGACCACCACCCGTATAGCCTGTATAGACCACCACCTGTATAGACCACCGCCTGTATAGCCTGTATAGACCACCACCTGTATAGACCACCGCCTGTATAGCCTGTATAGACCACCACCTGTATAGACCACCACCTGTATAGACCACCACCTGTATAGCCTGTATAGACCACCGCCTGTATAGACCACCACCTGTATAGACCACCACCTGTATAGACCACCGCCTGTATAGCCTGTATAGACCACGACCTGTATAGACCACCACCTGTATAGCCTGTATAGACCACCGCCTGTATAGACCACCGCCTGTATAGACCACCACCTGTATAGACCACCGCCTGTATAGACCACCACCTGTATAGACCACCACCTGTATAGACCACCACCTGTATAGCCTGTATAGACCACCACCTGTATAGACCACCACCTGTATAGCCTGTATAGACCACCGCCTGTGTAGACCACCACCTGTATAGACCACCACCTGTATAGCCTGTATAGACCACCACCTGTATAGACCACCGCCTGTATAGCCTGTATAGACCACCGCCTGTATAGACCACCACCTGTATAGACCACCACCTGTATAGACCACCGCCTGTATAGACCACGACCTGTATAGACCACGACCTGTATAGACCACCACCTGTATAGACCACCGCCTGTATAGACCACCACCTGTATAGACCACCACCTGTATAGACCACCACCTGTATAGACCACCACCTGTATAGCCTGTATAGCCGGTATAGACCACCGCCTGTATAGCCCACCACCTGTATAGACCACCACCTGTATAGCCCACCACCTGTATAGACCACCGCCTGTATAGACCACCGCCTGTATAGACCACCGCCTGTATAGCCTGTATAGACCACCGCCTGTATAGCCCACCGCCTGTATAGCCCACCGCCTGTATAGACCACCGCCTGTATAGACCACCGCCTGTATAGACCACCACCTGTATAGCCTGTATAGACCACCACCTGTATAGACCACCGCCTGTATAGACCACCACCTGTATAGCCTGTATAGACCACCACCTGTATAGACCACCACCTGTATAGCCTGTATAGACCACCACCTGTATAGACCACCACCTGTATAGACCACCAGATATCTCCTGCTCTCTGCTCTGATACACATGAGCCTGCCACTCTCGTCTCTCCAGCGTTACTCTTGGTCCTTTATATCCTGGTGGAATCATAGCTGCGGCTGGAGGTCCTGCAATCACCCCTGATAAAATGAAATAACTTTGACAAAATGATAGAATGACATCTGTCTGTTCAGAAGTCAATTAAATCATTTCAAATACTAAACCATGAGTAGGTGTAGAGTTTAGCCACAGAGAATCAATAGCTAAAATAAAGAGACTAGCTGTGGGTTGTGTGTAGCCCAATCACAAGGCATGCCTACAATTTTACTGAAGAGAGAGAAGTCTAATCTTTCTGTTGTCTACCAACATAGTAGGTCAACTTCCAAATCGGCCAATTGAACGATCGTTATTGTTTTTACAAAGTAAAATGAGAGAGAGAGAGAGATGAGCTTTTGGCATCGGCCGTCGCCGGTGAGCGAACTGTGCATCATCGGGTGAGTCAGTGAAACTGGAAAGCTTTTTCAGGACACATTTTTTTGTACGATATGTTTCCACATACCTTGGCCTAGCCGGATTCAAGACAAGGTAGTGTTTATTGATCTCAGTTTGTCAGTGTCAAAGTAGCCTGGCATTTTGATCATTTGTGAGGCATTAAAAAAGAGATTCTGCCCAAGTCTCCAGTCCTCTAAAATTATGTAGAATTGCATGAAATGCTTTTATTAAAAGGAAACATTTTTACCGTGTGCAACTTCTGCCTCTATTCTACTGCAGTATGCAAATTAAATTATCAGATCCCCCAGGTCACCCTGCTCGGGTACCTCAGATCCCCCCAGGTCACCCTGCTCGGGTACCTCAGATCCCCCAGGTCATCCTGCTCGGGTACCTCAGAGCCCCCCAGGTCATCCTGCTCGGGTACCTCAGAGCCCCCCAGGTCATCCTGCTCGGGTACCTCAGAGCCCCCCAGGTCATCCTGCTCGGGTACCTCAGAGCCCCCAGGTCATCCTGCTCGGGTACCTCAGAGCCCCCAGGTCATCCTGCTCGGGTACCTCAGATCCCCCAGGTCATCCTGCTCGGGTACCTCAGATCCCCCAGGTCATCCTGCTCGGATACCTCAGATCCCCCAGGTCATCCTGCTCGGGTACCTCAGAGCCCCCCAGCTCCACTGTTATAGTGAAACGTAATCAGTTTCTGTCACTGGTGTTTGTTCACAGTCTGAATCAATTCCAGTTCAGCTTTTTGGAAAAGGATCTGAAATAGTTTTTAATAGCCCACAACAATGCTGGGGCTATTAATTATGTACAACTTCTGCTGCAATGGACTCCCTCTAACCATGACTATTCCCTCTCACACTATTCATAGTCATATCTGTCAGTAGTAGTAGTAGTATACCTGTCTAACCTCTAATCTCTCTCTCTCTCTCTCTCTCCTCTCTCTCTCCCCTACTCTCTCTCTCTCTCTCTCTCTCTCTCTCTCTCTCTCTCTCTCTCTCTCTCTCTCTCTCTCTCTCTCTCTCTCTCTCTCTCTCTCCCCTACTCTCTCCCCTACTCTCTCTCTCTCTCCCTCTCTCCCTACTCTCTCTCTCTCTCTCTCTCTCTCTCTCTCTCTCTCTCTCTCTCTCTCTCTCTCTCTCTCCAGATAAACCAGAGAACTATGACCTGTGGTACGAGAGTCGTTTCGAGGACTGTGACAAAGAAGCCTGCCTGTCCTTCTCCAAGGAGTCTCTGTGTAACCGCGTCACCGTGGACCACAACTACTACGCTGTGTGTCAGAACCTGCTGTCACGCTACGCCACGTGGCGAGGACCACCGGCGGCCTGCTCCACGACCCCCCCGCCCACATAGCCAAAGACGGCCAGCTGGAAGCGCTGTTGGACGAGTGCACCAACCCCAAAAAACGCTATGGGCGCTTCACGGCCGCCAAGGAGCTGAGAGACTACCTCACCCAGCTAGTTTCCTCTTCCTCCGCCACGGCGAGGTAATGAACAGAGCCTACGCTTAGCGGTAGCCTGCAGCTCGGCGTGGCTGGTCAGGGTCGGGCTTGGTTTTGACCCCCCACCCCTGACCTTGTACCCAGGAACTTTACCCTTGACCCTCCTCGTCACACTTCAAGTCCAGGAGATCTCCTCCTTACTGGTCACACGGCCGCAGCAGCAGTAGTGATTTGGTCCTTTCCTTTCCTGGTGGAAACACAACCTGCAAAGCTTGATAGGAGATGTTTAAACGGGAACAAGGAAGTCCTTCACTGCTGGTTTATATTATTCCTTCTGACTTTGTTTGGTAGCTGGTGAGAATGAGGTGCTTGGAGCTAGTGGACCAGGAGAAAGGGGATCAAAAGACCCCCTCTCACCCCAGAGCAGGACCGCTATCCTGGGGGAGAGCTGAGGGATGATCACCTGGCTACTCTAAAGACTACATGACTTCTCTCCCCTCTGTCTATCCACCAGGACCCCTCTGTCTATCCACTAGGACCCCTCTGTCTACCCACCAGGACCCCTCTGTCTACCCACCAGGACCCCTCTGTCTACCCACCAGGACCCCTCTGTCTATCCACCAGGACCCCTCTGTCTACCCACCAGGACCCCTCTGTCTACCCACCAGGACCCCTCTGTCTACCCACCAGCTAACATTGAATCTTAACAATATGTTTTTTTTCTGACGGCATCTATTGTTCTTATGGTTTGGGGTTGAATGAATCTCAGAACAGGACCGTGGTGTCAGGAGGCTGGACTGAGGGGAAGGTACCTAGCTCTCCTATAGTCCCACAGTCAGTCAGGCAGCTGCAGAGACCTGGGCCCAGCAGGTAAAGAGAGGGAGGTGAAAATGAAAAATCCTGTGTTCGCTATAAAAGTCTTACTTCCTGCTACTGCTAATCAATCAATCGATTTCCAGTTCCCCTGGAGTCAGGCAATCAACGTTTAGGAGAGGGGGTTGAGAGAGGGGGTTGAGATGAGGGGGTTGAGATGAGGGGTTGAGAGAGGGGGTTGAGATAAGGGGTTGAGATAAGGGGCTGAGAGAGGGGGTTGAGAGAGGGGGTTGAGAGAAGGGGTTGAGAGAGGGTTGTTAGAGGGGGTTGTTAGGGGGTTGAGAGAGAGGGTTGTTAGAGGGGGTTGTTAGAGGGGGTTGAGAGAGGGGGTTGGTGGTGATGGCACTAAACTACCCCCCCTCCAGTACCATGAAGCAATGCTGTTCTGACCCTGTAGGAACCTCCCTTCCTGTCTGTTCTGACCCCTGTAGGAACCTCCCTTCCTGTCTGTTCTGACTCCTGTAGGAATCTCCCTTCCTGTCTGTTCTGACCCCTGTAGGAACCTCCCTTCCTGTCTGTTCTGACCCCTGTAGGAACCTCCCTTCCTGTCTGTTCTGACCCTGTAGGAACCTCCTTTCCTGTCTGTTCTGACCCTGTAGGAACCTCCCTTCCTGTCTGTTCTGACCCCTGTAGGAACCTCCCTTCCGGTCTGTGTCTGGAAACACAAGCTGAAATAGAACTAAGCCCAGGGTCAGGGTTAACCAAGCTGAAATAGAACTAAGCCCAGGGTCAGGGTTAACCAAGCTGAAATAGGGGTCCCTGTTTGAATAGTTAAAAATGAAATACATCCTTAGTTCCTTCCTTGGTGTAAGGTCCGATCTGACATCTGTTGAGGTGAAAGGCATTTAGTGGAATCACGGAAGAAAGGAATAATGCATTTTCAAAGTATTCAACTTAGACTCCTCTCCTTGTGTCCTTTCCTTCACTACCAGTCACTATCACATAATAGATAGGAGGTTAAAGAACTGGATAGAGGAACATCAATCAGTTTCTTTCAGATGACTGGTGTTGAGTGGGTAAAGGAACAAGGACGGGAAGTGATTTGGAAGAATTGGGTCAGATTTCCATCGCAGTACCTACAGAGTCTGGAATTGGCTATAATTGATGATCGGCTTAGTGTCTTCTAGTTTTCCTAATGTGTCCTCCAGTCTCCTCTACAGTTCCACTGTCCGTCTGACTGTTTGAAAAGGGAAATGCTGATACTGTCTTTAACTGTTCTGTGTGTTTTTTTTTTTAAAACTTCCTCAACAGCCCAGATTTGACTCCTCACATGTTGTAATTTCACATCTCTCACTACTCACTACTCAGCGTCACTTTGAGCCATCCAGCTTTTAAATGGTCTATATTTTCTCATCTCCAGCAAATGTTATTGGATATCAAAGCTAGCTAGAGCGGATCCAGAGGGTTGATTGCTTGTTCTTTTCTACAGGTCCCAGGGCAGGTTAATGACCCCTGTCTGTCTGGTGAAGCAATAAAGACTTTAGTTTGGCTGAGTAACGGATGGGATGGTTTATAGTTATCGTTTAGAGTCTCCTTGTACACGTCTGAAAATGGCACCACATTCACTATGTAGGGAAAATAGGCTGCCGTTTCGGACTCAACCCTTTGTTTTGTTGTTATCAGGAATGTTTCCTGTTTCCCCGGGCCTGGAGGATTCTAATTGGTTCATTCAGTAGTTGGAGGAGGGATTTGTATGTGCATAAATAACTGTCTGCTTTTTGTACTGTAATTTTTCATTTGAGTATTATATCAGCAGTGTCTGATTTTACTGTGCCTTTCAATCAAAAGTTGTATTTACAACTTTTAGTGGGTTTAAATATTAAAATATATATATATATACTTACCTGATGTGTTGTTGATGTTTCTGTCAATCCGTTACCTACTCATGTTGTCACTACAGGTGTGTTTTTGACGACAGGTTATTGGCCTTTATAGCATTTCAAAACATATTTACTGTCCCTCTGGTGCCTGACTGTCCCTCTGGTGCCTGACTGTCCCTCTGGTGCCTGACTGTCCCTCTGGTGCCTGACTGTCGCTCTGGTGCCTGACTGTCGCTCTGGTGCCTGACTGTCCCTCTGGTGCCTGACTGTCCCTCTGGTGCCTGACTGTCGCTCTGGTGCCTGACTGTCGCTCTGGTGCCTGACTGTCGCTCTGGTGCCTGACTGTCCCTCTGGTGCCTGACTGTCCCTCTGGTGCCTGACTGTCGCTCTGGTGCCTGACTGTCGCTCTGGTGCCTGACTGTCCCTCTGGTGCCTGACTGTCCCTCTGGTGCCTGACTGTCGCTCTGGTGCCTGACTGTCCCTCTGGTGCCTGACTGTCCCTCTGGTGCCTGACTGTCCCTCTGGTGCCTGACTGTCGCTCTGGTGCCTGACTGTCGCTCTGGTGCCTGACTGTCGCTCTGGTGCCTGACTGTCCCTCTGGTGCCTGACTGTCCCTCTGGTGCCTGACTGTCCCTCTGGTGCCTGACTGTCCCTCTGGTGCCTGACTGTCCCTCTGGTGCCTGACTGTCGCTCTGGTGCCTGACTGTCGCTCTGGTGCCTGACTGTCCCTCTGGTGCCTGACTGTCGCTCTGGTGCCTGACTGTCGCTCTGGTGCCTGACTGTCGCTCTGGTGCCTGACTGTCCCTCTGGTGCCTGACTGTCCCTCTGGTGCCTGACTGTCCCTCTGGTGCCTGACTGTCGCTCTGGTGCCTGACTGTCGCTCTGGTGCCTGACTGTCGCTCTGGTGCCTGACTGTCCCTCTGGTGCCTGACTGTCGCTCTGGTGCCTGACTGTCCCTCTGGTGCCTGACTGTCCCTCTGGTGCCTGACTGTCGCTCTGGTGCCTGACTGTCCCTCTGGTGCCTGACTGTCCCTCTGGTGCCTGACTGTCCCTCTGGTGCCTGACTGTCCCTCTGGTGCCTGACTGTCGCTCTGGTGCCTGACTGTCGCTCTGGTGCCTGACTGTCCCTCTGGTGCCTGACTGTCCCTCTGGTGCCTGACTGTCGCTCTGGTGCCTGACTGTCGCTCTGGTGCCTGACTGTCGCTCTGGTGCCTGACTGTCGCTCTGGTGCCTGACTGTCCCTCTGGTGCCTGACTGTCCCTCTGGTGCCTGACTGTCGCTCTGGTGCCTGACTGTCCCTCTGGTGCCTGACTGTCCCTCTGGTGCCTGACTGTCCCTCTGGTGCCTGACTGTCGCTCTGGTGCCTGACTGTCGCTCTGGTGCCTGACTGTCGCTCTGGTGCCTGACTGTCGCTCTGGTGCCTGACTGTCCCTCTGGTGCCTGACTGTCCCTCTGGTGCCTGACTGTCCCTCTGGTGCCTGACTGTCGCTCTGGTGCCTGACTGTCCCTCTGGTGCCTGACTGTCCCTCTGGTGCCTGACTGTCCCTCTGGTGGCTTACTGTCCCTCTGGTGCCTGACTGTCGCTCTGGTGCCTGACTGTCGCTCTGGTGCCTGACTGTCCCTCTGACTGTTTGTGCTCTGTTTTCTGCCTATGGGTGTATAGTGTGTCTGTGTGTGTTTTGCCCTAAGGCCTGAGTGCTTGCTCTCTAACCAGAGGATACAGAGCTTTCGCAAAGTATTCAGACCCCTTGACTTTTTCCACTTTTTGTTACGTTACAGCCTTATTCTAAAAGGGATTAAAAATAAAACACAGAATACCCCATAATGACAAAGCAAAAACAGGTTTATAGAAATGTTTGCAAATATATTACAATTAAAAGAAACTCACATTTATGTAAGTAAATTTACTCAGTACTTTGTTGAAGCACCTTTGGCAGAGATTACATCCTCAAGTATTCTTGTTTATGAAGCTTGGCACACCTGTATTTGTGGAGTTTCTCCCATTCTTCTCTGCAGATCCTCTCAAGCTCTGCCAGGTTGGATGGGGAGCGTTGCTGCACAGCTATTTTCAGGTCTCTCCAGAGATTTTCAATCGGATTCAAGTCTGGGCTCTGGCTGAACTGCAACTGAAGGACATTCAGAATTGTCCCGAAGCCACTCCTGCGTGGTGTTGGCTATGTGTTTAGGGTCGTTGTCCTGTTTGAAGATAAACCTCTGCCCCAGTCTGAGGTCCTGAGCGCTCTGGAGCAGGTTTTCATCAAGGATCTCTTTGTACTTTTCTCTGTTCATCTTTCCCTTGATCCTGACTGGTCTCCCAGTCCCTGCCACTGAAAGACATCCCCACAGCATGATGCTGCCACCACCATGCTTCACTGTAGGGATGGTGCCAGGTTTCCTCCAGACGTGACGCTTGGCATTCAGTCCAAAGAGTTCAATCTTGGTTTCATCAGACCAGAGAATCTTGTTTCTCATGGTCTGAGAGTCTTTAGGTGCCTTTTGGCAAACTCCAAGCGGTCTGTCATGTGCCTTTTACTAAGGAGTGGCTTCTGTCTGGCCACTCTACCATAAAGGCCTGATTGGTGGAGTGTTGTGGAGATTGTGGTTGTCCTTCTGGAAGGTTCTCCCATCTCCACAGAGGAACTCTGGAGCTCTGTCAAAGTGACCATCGGGTTCTTGGTCACCTCCCCAAACTTCTTCCATTAGGAACGGCAGGCTACCTGCCGCCCCTACGCTCTAACCACTAGGCTACCAGCTGCCCCTACGCTCTAACCACTAGGCTACCTGCCGCCCCTACACTCTAACCACTAGGCTACCTGCCGCCCCTACCCTCTAACCACTAGGCTACCTGCCGCCCCTACCCTCTAACCACTAGGCTACCTGCCGCCCCTACGCTCTAACCACTAGGCCACCTGCCGCCCCTACGCTCTAACCACTAGGCCACCTGCCGCCCCTACGCTCTAACCACTAGGCTACCTGCCGCCCCTACCCTCTAACCACTAGGCTACCTGCCGCCCCTACCCTCTAACCACTAGGCTACCTGCCGCCTCACACTCTAACCACTAGGCTACCTGTCGCCTCTACACTCTAACCACTAGGCTACCTGCCGCCCTACCCTCTAACCACTAGGCTACCTGCCGCCCTACCCTCTAACCACTAGGGCTACCTGCCTCCCTACACTCTAACCACTAGTCTACCTGCCGCCTCACGCTCTAACCACTAGGCTACCTGCCGCCTCACGCCTAACCACTAGGCTACCTGCCGCCCCACGCTCTAACCACTAGGCTACCTGCCGCCTCACGCTCTAACCACTAGGCTACCTGTCGCCCTACCCTCTAACCACTAGGCTACCTGCCGCCCCACGCCTAACCACTAGGCTACCTGCCGCCCCACGCCCTAACCACTAGTCTACCTGCCGCCTCACGCTCTAACCACTGGGCTACCTGCGCCTCACCCTCTAACCACTAGGCTACCTGCCGCCTCACGCTCTAACCACTGGGCTACCTGCCGCCCCACGCTCTAACCACCAGGCTACCTGCCGCCTCACGCTCTAACCACTAGGCTACCTGTCGCCCCTACCCTCTAACCACTAGGCTACCTGCCCCCACGCTCTAACCACTAGGCCACCTGCCGTCCCCACGCTCTAACCACTAGGCTACCTGCCGCCCTACACTCTAACCACTAGGCTACCTGCGCCCCTACGCCCTAACCACTAGGCTACCTGTCGCCCTACCCTCTAACCACTAGGCTACCTGTCGCCCCACGCTCCAACCACCAGGCTACCTGCCGCCCCACGCTCCAACCACTAGTCTACCTGCCGCCCCACGCCTAACCACTGGGCTACCTGTCGCCTACACTCTAACCACTAGGCTACCTGCCGCCCTACACTCTAACCACTAGTCTACCTGCCGCCCCACGCTCTAACCACTAGGCTACCTGCCGCCCCACGCTCTAACCACTAGGCTACCTGCCGCCCCACGCTCCAACCACTAGGCTACCTGCCGCCCCTACCCTCTAACCACTAGGCTACCTGCCGGCCCTACCCTCTAACCACTAGGCTACCTGCCGCCTCTACACTCTAACCACTAGGCTACCTGCCGCCCCGTAAAGAAAGAAATGGCCCACCCCCACTAGGATGTGGAACTCAGACATACAGCAGTAGCCCTATAACTTCATCAACTAGATAGGCCTAAAGCCGACAAAAATTAAAACGTAAAAAAAAATCTCTACGCCACCTGTCTGTCTACCTTTTATATCTGTCTTGACTTGAACCATCAGTAGTGAAGGGCAAAGTTGTATCAAGTCAATCACCTGGCCTATTCTGGGCCCAGTGAACTCTGCTTTCATCTGGCCTATTCCGGGCCCAGTGAACTCTGCTTTCAACTGGCCTATTCCGGGCCCAGGTAACTCTGCTTTCATCTGGCCTATTCCGGGCCCAGTGAACTCTGCTTTCAACTGGCCTATTCCGTGCCCAGGTAACTCTGCTTTCATCTGGCCTATTCCGGGCCCAGTGAACTCTGCTTTCATCTGGCCTATTCCGGGCCCAGGGCCCAGTGAACTCTGTATAGCTGTGGGAGGGATGGGGGATTGCGCAAGGGACAGGTAGTTTATTATATTTTGCTCTTTCACACTGAGGTTTAAGTTATTATCGACGCCGGGGGAGCGTGTTGGGAAGATTTTTAAATACAGTCTTCGTTGACTTACTGTGTGAGGTGAAGAAACAGTTACTGAGAGGCTCATCTTATTAGTGGTGGACGTGGTGAGTTAAGACGATCAGAAATGGGCGCAGCAGGGCCAGGTATTTTTATGGGTGCTCAGGCGCGCCCTATGACGTTATCAAGACAGAGTAAGCAGACTCATTGCTCACGTGGCGCACTCCAAACAAGACAATTAAAACAACAAAAGGACTAAACTCCTAAATGATGCTCATGAAATAAGCCAAAACGTGTTTCTCACAAGTGTAGCCGGGTAACGTTTGCACTCTGGGCATTAGAACGGTAAAATGACTGTAATCAATACACGCATTAACATACATTTATGTAACCAAACGACTGGGATTAACATTTACTGGACCTACTGGTGACGTATGTAATGGGGAATTCACACAATGAAACCACGAATGCGCAACAATTGGCGGGAGATAGCTGAGCGCATTCTGGAGAGAGAGAGACTGGCCTGAATCTACTGTGGGTATATGGTTCAGTGAGTAAGGCGCAGGAGAGCAGAGATGTGTGGACAAGGTAATTTAATTCAAAACAGCACCAGTACACAAACGATACAAATGGTGAGGATGAAATACCTGTCTCACAAAAATGAACGGGCGTACAATAACAGAACCCGGCAAACAAACAGCCCTCAAGTCACAATCTGACCGATGAATATAAACACGCACACAAACATGGGGGAAACAGAGGGTTAAATAATGAACATGTCGTTGGGGGAATTGAAACCAGGTGTGTAGAAAACAAAGACGTAACAAATAGAAAATGAAAAGTGGATCGGCGATGGCTAGAAGGCCGGTGACGTCGACCGCCGAACGCCGCCCGAACCAGGAGAGGGATCGACTTCGGCGGAAGTCGTGACACCTGTGGAGTTATTCTGGAGAGAGACTGGCCTAAATCTTCACCACACAGTCCTGTGGAGTTATTCTGGAGAGAGACTGGCCTAAATCTGCACCACACAGCCCTGCCCTGCGGGGATATTCTGGAGAGAGACTGGCCTAAATCTGCGCCACACAGCCCTGCCCTGTGGAGTTATTCTGGAGAGAGACTGGCCTAAATCTGCACCACACAGCCCTGCCCTGTGGAGTTATTCTGGAGAGAGACTGGCCTAAGTCTTCACCACACAGCCCTGCCCTGCGGGGATATTCTGGAGAGAGACTGGCCTAAATCTGCGCCACACAGCCCTGCCCTGTGGAGTTATTCTGGAGAGAGACTGGCCTAAATCTGCACCACACAGCCTTGCCCTGCGGGGATATTCTGGAGAGAGACTGGCCTAAATCTGCACCACACAGCCCTGCCCTGCGGGGATATTCTGGAGAGAGACTGGCCTAAATCTGCGCCACACAGCCCTGCCCTGCGGAGTTATTCTGGAGAGAGACTGGCCCAAATCTGCACCACACAGCCCTGCCCTGCGGGGATATTCTGGAGAGAGACTGGCCTGAATCTTCGCCACACAGCCCTGCCCTGCGGGGATATTCTGGAGAGAGACTGGCCTGAATCTTCGCCACACAGCCCTGCCCTGCGGGGATATTCTGAGAGAGACTGGCCTGAATCTTCGCCACACAGCCCTGCCCTGTGGAGTTATTCTGGAGAGAGACTGGCCTGAATCTTCGCCACACAGCCCTGCCCTGCGGAGTTATTCTGGAGAGAGACTGGCCTGAATCTTCGCCACACAGCTCTGCCCTGCTGAGTTATTCTGGAGAGAGACTGGCCTGAATCTTCGCCACACAGCCCTGCCCTGCGGAGTTATTCTGGAGAGAGACTGGCCTGAATCTTCGCCACACAGCCCTGCCCTGCGGGGATATTCTGGAGAGAGACTGGCCTGAATCTTCGCCACACAGCTCTGCCCTGCTGAGTTATTCTGGAGAGAGACTGGCCTGAATCTTCGCCACACAGCTCAGCCCTGCGGAGTTATTCTGGAGAGAGACTGGCCTGAATCTTCGCCACACAGCCCTGCCCTGCGGAGTTATTCTGGAGAGAGACTGGCCTGAATCTTCGCCACACAGCCCTGCCCTGCGGGGATATTCTGGAGAGAGACTGGCCTGAATCTTCGCCACACAGCCCTGCCCTGCGGAGTTATTCTGGAGAGAGACTGGCCTGAATCTTCGCCACACAGCTCTGCCCTGCTGAGTTATTCTGGAGAGAGACTGGCCTGAATCTTCGCCACACAGCCCTGCCCTGCGGAGTTATTCTGGAGAGAGACTGGCCTGAATCTTCGCCACACAGCCCTGCCCTGCGGGGATATTCTGGAGAGAGACTGGCCTGAATCTTCGCCACACAGCTCTGCCCTGCTGAGTTATTCTGGAGAGAGACTGGCCTGAATCTTCGCCACACAGCTCAGCCCTGCGGAGTTATTCTGGAGAGAGACTGGCCTGAATCTTCGCCACACAGCCCTGCCCTGCGCGAGTTATTCTGGAGAGAGACTGGCCTGAATCTTCGCCACACAGCCCCTGCCCTCTGCGGGATATTCTGGAGAGAGACTGGCCTGAATCTTCGCCACACAGCCCTGCCCTGCGGAGTTATTCTGGAGAGAGACTGGCCTGAATCTTCGCCACACAGCCCTGCCCTGCGGAGTTATTCTGGAGAGAGACTGGCCTGAATCTTCGCCACACAGCTCAGCCCTGCGGAGTTATTCTGGAGAGAGACTGGCCTGAATCTTCGCCACACAGCCCTGCCCTGCGGAGTTATTCTGGAGAGAGACTGGCCTGAATCTTCGCCACACAGCCCTGCCCTGCGGGGATATTCTGGAGAGAGACTGGCCTGAATCTTCGCCACACAGCCCTGCCCTGCGGAGTTATTCTGGAGAGAGACTGGCCTGAATCTTCGCCACACAGCTCAGCCCTGCGGAGTTATTCTGGAGAGAGACTGGCCTGAATCTTCGCCACACAGCTCAGCCCTTCTTCTTGTCTCAACATTTTAAACTCAAGACACATTATCTTCACATATTTTAGATGCTTTTCACTGACAGCCTCAACTCAATAACCAGCTAGGCCTGTTGCCACGTGGGCGTCCCAGATAGGTCTACGAGCTTGTGATCTGAAACAATACAGCGCTTTTTTGACGAAGAAGAAGCAAATTTTTCCAATTCCCGTGGCTGAAAACCAGAGATCTGTGTATAATGACGAGATGCTTATGTCTCCGCCCTAACAATTGTAGTCGTTGTCCCAAAGGCGGGAAAGAAGGCAACACGCTTAGGTCTGCATATCAAGCCCATATTCTGGACAGATTTAGGCAAGAGTGAGCCCTCTCTCTTCGCTTCTTCCTCTGCGCCGAAACTCTCACTGAAGAAGGCATCTGAGTGAGCAAAACAGCGCTCCCTCTGTATGTTGCTGTATGTTGTCCATGTATCGGATGCTGTCTGGACAAAAAGAGTATGCAATAAAAAAATATATCCAGAAAACATAAAATATATGGTCTACACATACTGAGACACAGGGGCACTGTTTCGCTCACTTAGATGCGTTATCTGAGATTGATGCGTTTTTCTGTCGTTGTGCGTCTTGGTCGAATAAATTATAAATACACTGCTCAAAAAAATAAAGGGAACACTAAAATAACACATCATAGATCTGAATGAATGAAATAATCTTATTAAATACTTTTTTTCTTTACATAGTTGAATGTGCTGACAACAAAATCACACAAAAATTATCAATGGAAATCAAATTTATCAACCCATGGAGGTCTGGATTTGGAGTCACACTCAAAATAAAGTGGAAAACCACACTACAGGCTGATCCAACTTTGATGTAATGTCCTTAAAACAAGTCAAAATGAGGCTCAGTAGTGTGTGTGGCCTCCACGTGCCTGAATGACCTCCCTACAACGCCTGGGCATGCTCCTGATGAGGTGGCGGATGGTCTCCTGAGGATCTCCTCCCAGACCTGGACTAAAGCATCCGCCAACTCCTGGACAGTCTGTGGTGCAACGTGGCGTTGGTGGATGGAGCGAGACATGATGTCCCAGATGTGCTCAATTGGATTCAGGTCTGGGGAACGGGCGGGCCAGTCCTTAGCATCAATGCCTTCCTCTTGCAGGAACTGCTGACACACTCCAGCCACATGAGGTCTAGCATTGTCTTGCATTAGGAGGAACCCAGGGCCAACCGCACCAGCATATGATCTCACAAGGGGTCTGAGGACATCTCTGTACCTAATGGCAGTCAGGCTACCTCTGGCGAGCACATGGAGGGCTGTGCGGCCCCCCAAAGAAATGCCACCCCACACCATGACTGACCCACCGCCAAACCAGTCATGCTGGAGGATGTTGCAGGCAGCAGAAAGTTCTCCACGGCGTCTCCAGACTCTGTCACGTCTGTCACGTGCTCAGTGTGAACCTGCTTTCATCTGTGAAGAGCACAGGGCGCCAGTGGCGAATTTGCCAATCTTGGTGTTCTCTGGCAAATGCCAAACGTCCTGCACGGTGTTGGGCTGTAAGCACAACCCCCACCTGTGGACGTTGGGCCCTCATACCACCCTCATGGAGTCTGTTTCTGACCGTTTGAGCAGACACATGCACATTTGTGGCCTGCTGGAGGTCATTTTGCAGGGCTCTGGCAGTGCTCCTCCTTGCACAAAGGCGGAGGTAGTGGTCCTGCTGCTGGGTTGTTGCCCTCCTACGGCCTCCTCCACGTCTCCTGATGTACTGGCCTGTCTCCTGGTAGCGCCTCCATGCTCTGGACACTACGCTGACAGACACAGCAAACCTTCTTGCCACAGCTCGCATTGATGTGCCATCCTGGATGAGCTGCACTACCTGAGCCACTTGTGTGGGTTGTAGACTCCGTCTCATGCTACCACTAGAGTGAAAGCACCGCCAGCATTCAAAAGTGACCAAAACATCAGCCAGGAAGCATAGGAACTGAGAAGTGGTCTGTGGTCACCACCTTCAGAACCACTCCTTTATTGGGGGTGTCTTGCTAATTGCCTATAATTTCCACCTGTTGTCTATTCCATTTGCACAACAGCATGTGAAATTTATTGTCAATCAGTGTTGCTTCCTAAGTGGACAGTTTGATTTCACAGAAGTGTGATTGACTTGGAGTTACATTGTGTTGTTTAAGTGTTCCCTTTATTTGTTTGAGCAGTGTATATTATTTGGACAAGCAAGGAGGTACGGTAGGGTCTGCGAGGCCCCCTAATTCCCACCCATAACGCCAGCAGCATGACAGACAGAGAGACAGAGACGGACACAGAGACGGACACAGAGACGGACACATAGATAGATAGTGTGTCCAATAATACTAGCTGGGGGAACCTGTATTGGAAGAGGAATCGCTGCCAGTACAAAACAAGTATTATGGTGCGTTCTGTCTAGTCATGTGACTACCTGTGAGGTAGGCTATCAGCAGCAGACAGGTTTACCCCCCCCAGACTTTAGCTTATCAGCCGAGGAGTGCTTGGAAAGGCCGTGGTGTGATTTTAAATCTCTACATGACTTTAGAGTATGACTTCCTGTCAAATAACCAGCCCTGGAACAGATATCTAATCTAGACCATGAACAGAGAGAGACGGGATAGAGAGGCGGGATAGAGAGAGATCCTGCCTGTGTTCGATTACAGTAGCAAAAAAACAGGGATGAAAAATGAGGTAGGGAGACTGAAAGAGCAGTTTCCTGGGTGTTGCTGTGTCTCTGTTAATGTGATGTAAAGTCTATTTCATGGTTTGAAGGACCCAGCAGAGAAGGAGAGAGACAGAGACATTTTAGACTTGGAATAACCTATATTTTACCCAGTCGGGGAAAGTGATTTGACCAGTCCTGTTGTGTTGCGGTCAGGACAGGACATCAATAACAGTGTGTGGAGGAAGGGATCCACATGGCCTCTTAGAGCACATGGCCCTGTTCTGATGCCTCTCTATGTTTAGCTGGTAGGAGAGAGAGAGAGAGAGAGAGAGAGAGAGAGAGAGAGAGAGAGAGAGAGAGATGTTTAGCTGGTAGAAGGGAGAGAGAGAGATGTTTAGCTGGTAGGAGAGAGAGAGGGAGATGTTTAGCTGGTAGGAGAGAGAGAGGGAGATGTTTAGCTGGTAGGAGGGAGAGAGGGAGATGTTTAGCTGGTGGGAGAGAGGGAGATGTTTAGCTGGTAGGAGGGAGAGATAGGGATGTTTAGCTGGTAGGAGGGAGAGAGGGATGTTTAGCTGGTAGGAGGGAGAGAGAGAGAGATGTTTAGCTGGTAGGAGGGAGAGAGAGAGAGAGAGAGAGATGTTTAGCTGGTAGGAGGGAGAGAGAGAGAGAGAGAGATGTTTAGCTGGTAGGAGGGAGAGAGAGAGAGAGAGATGTTTAGCTGGTAGGAGGGAGAGAGAGAGAGAGAGAGAGATGTTTAGCTGGTAGGAGGGAGAGAGAGAGAGAGAGAGAGATGTTTAGCTGGTAGGAGGGAGAGAGAGAGAGAGAGAGATGTTTAGCTGGTAGGAGGGAGAGAGAGAGAGAGAGATGTTTAGCTGGTAGGAGGGAGAGAGAGAGAGAGATGTTTAGCTGGTAGGAGGGAGAGAGAGAGAGAGAGAGAGATGTTTAGCTGGTAGGAGGGAGAGAGAGAGAGAGATGTTTAGCTGGTAGGAGGGAGAGAGAGATGTTTAGCTGGTAGGAGGGAGAGAGAGAGATGTTTAGCTGGTAGGAGAGAGAGAGGGATGTTTAGCTGGTAGGAGGGAGAGAGAGAGAGAGAGATGTTTAGCTGGTAGGAGGGAGAGAGAGAGAGAGAGAGAGAGATGTTTAGCTGGTAGGAGGGAGAGAGAGAGAGAGATGTTTAGCTGGTAGGAGGGAGAGAGAGAGACAGATGTTTAGCTGGTAGGAGGGAGAGAGAGAGAGAGAGAGAGATGTTTAGCTGGTAGGAGGAGAGAGAGAGAGAGAGAGAGAGATGTTTAGCTGGTAGGAGGGAGAGAGAGAGAGAGAGAGAGAGAGAGAGAGAGATGTTTAGCTGGTAGGAGAGAGAGAGGGATGTTTAGCTGGTAGGAGGGAGAGAGAGAGATGTTTAGCTGGTAGGAGAGAGAGAGATGTTTAGCTGGTAGGAGAGAGAGAGAGAGATGTTTAGCTGGTAGGAGAGAGAGAGAGATGTTTAGCTGGTAGGAGGGAGAGAGAGAGAGAGGGATGTTTAGCTGGTAGGAGGGAGAGAGAGAGAGAGAGAGATGTTTAGCTGGTAGGAGGGAGAGAGAGAGGGATGTTTAGCTGGTAGGAGGGAGAGAGAGAGAGAGAGAGAGGGATGTTTAGCTGGTAGGAGGGAGAGAGAGGGATGTTTAGCTGGTAGAGAAGGGGAGGGAAGGAGAAGGGAGGGAGGAAGGGAGGGAGAGAGACTATGTATCCCAAATGGCACCTTATTTCCTATCTAGTGTACTATTTTTGACCAGGGCCCTTACGAAATAGTTGCCATTTGGAACGCAGCCAGTCTGAAAAATGCCAGTTTGAATGCATAGTGTCCTCGTTGATATGATATTAACATCATGTAACTGATTGGCTAGTAGTGACGGTTATATTAACATAATGTAACTGATTGGCTAGTAGAGACGGTGATAATAACATCATGTAACTGATTGGCTAGAAGAGACGGTGATATTAACATCATGTAACTGATTGGCTAGAAGAGACGGTGATAATAACATCATGTAACTGATTGGCTAGTAGAGACGGTGATAATAACATCATGTAACTGATTGGCTAGTAGAGACGGTGATATTAACATAATGTAACTGATTGGCTAGTAGAGACGGTGATAATAACATCATGTAACTGATTGGCTAGAAGAGACGGTGATATTAACATCATGTAACTGATTGGCTAGAAGAGACGGTGATAATAACATCATGTAACTGATTGGCTAGTAGAGACGGTGATAATAACATCATGTAACTGATTGGCTAGAAGAGACGGTGATAATAACATCATGTAACTGATTGGCTAGTAGAGACGGTGATATTAACATCATGTAACTGATTGGCTAGTAGAGACGGTGATAATAACATCATGTAACTGATTGGCTAGAAGAGACGGTGATATTAACATCATGTAACTGATTGGCTAGTAGAGACGGTGATATTAACATCATGTAACTGATTGGCTAGAAGAGACGGTGATATTAACATCATGTAACTGATTGGCTAGAGGAGACGGTGATATTAACATCATGTAACTGATTGGCTAGAAGAGACGGTGATATTAACATCATGTAACTGATTGGCTAGTAGAGACGGTGATATTAACATCATGTAACTGATTGGCTAGAAGAGACGGTGATAATAACATCATGTAACTGATTGGCTAGTAGAGACGGTGATATTAACATCATGTAACTGATTGGCTAGTAGAGACGGTGATATTAACATCATGTAACTGATTGGCTAGTAGAGCCGGTGATATTAACATCATGTAACTGATTGGCTAGAAGAGACGGTGATATTAACATCATGTAACTGATTGGCTAGTAGAGACGGTGATAATAACATCATGTAACTGATTGGCTAGAGGAGACGGTGATATTAACATCATGTAACTGATTGGCTAGTAGAGCCGGTGATATTAACATCATGTAACTGATTGGCTAGTAGAGCCGGTGATATTAACTGTGTTGTTGTTTGTGTCGAACTGCTTTTCTTTTTCTTGGCCAGGTCGTAGTTGTAAATGAGAACTTCTCAGCTGGCCTACCTGGTTAAATAAAGGTGAAATAACAATACAATTAAAAGAACAGGCAGTGAGAACTGTTCCAATCATTTATTATACATGTTTTTAGTGTCGTACATCAATGATCACTGGGAAATGGACATAATTATTTTTCGTAAGTTTAAACAATGCCTAGAAAAGGAGATAGGGTCGGGGTCAGGGAGAGGAGAGGTCAGACTGAGGAGCAGAAACAACCTGGTCTCAGATATTTTCGTATTATTCTGTATGTAAATCCAAGACACTCCATTGGGTTACGTTTAGTATGGTATGCATTAATATGTGGATGTCCATCATTCATTTCCAAATTGCAATTCGTACAATATGTTACACATTTACTAAATGTACGTTACGAATTTGTAAAAATTGATATGTTTTACGAATTCAAATTTGTTGTTGATAACTTTAGCTCGGTGGCTCATGTTAGGTAGACTAGGGGTTTGTGTTCAAATCAAATTTTATTTGTCACATGCGCCAAATACAACAGGTATTGTATTTACAGTGAAATGCTTATTTACAAGCCCTAATCAACAATGCAGTTTAAAAAAAAAAAAAGTAACAAACAATTAAAGTCCAGCAGCAAAATAACAATAGCGAGACTATTTACAGGGGGTACCGGTACAGAGTCACTGTGGAGGCTATATACAGGGGTACTGCACAGAGTCAATGTGGAGGTTATATACAGGGAGTACCGGTACAGAGTCAATGTGGAGGCTATATACAGGGGGTACTGCACAGAGTCAATGTGGTGGTTATATACAGGGAGTACCGGTACAGAGTCAATGTGGAGGCTATATACAGGGGGTACCGGTACAGAGTCAATGTGGAGGCTATATACAGGGGATACCGGTACAGAGTCAATGTGGAGGCTATATACAGGGCGGTACCGGTACAGAGTCAATGTGGAGGCTATATACAGGGGGTACCGGTACAGAGTCAATGTGGAGGCTATATACAGGGGGTACCGGTACAGAGTCAATGTGGAGGCTATATACAGGGGGGTACCTGTACAGAGTCAATGTGGAGGCTATATACAGGGGGTACGGTACAGAGTCAATGTGGAGGCTATATACAGGGGGTACTGTACAGAGTCAATGTGGAGGCTATATACAGGGGATACCGGTACAGAGTCAATGTGGAGGCTATATACAGGGCGGTACTGTACAGAGTCAATGTGGAGGCTATATACAGGGGGTACCGGTACAGAGTCAATGTGGAGGCTATATGCAGGGGTACTGCACAGAGTCAATGTGGAGGCTATATACAGGGGTACCGGTACAGAGTCAATGTGGAGGCTATATACAGGGGGTACCTGTACAGAGTCAATGTGGAGGCTATATACAGGGTGTACCGGTACAGAGTCAATGTGGAGGCTATATACAGGGGGTACCTGTACAGAGTCAATGTGGAGGCTATATACAGGGGGTACTGCACAGAGTCAATGTGGAGACTATATACAGGGGGTACCGATACAGAGTCAATGTGGAGGCCATATACAGGGGGTACCGGTACAGAGTCAATGTGGAGACTATATACAGGGGGTACTGTACAGAGTCAATGTGGAGACTATATACAGGGGGTACCGGTACAGAGTCAATGTGGAGACTATATACAGGGGGTACCGGTACAGAGTCAATGTGGAGGCTATATACAGGGGGTACCGGTACAGAGTCAATGTGGAGACTATATACAGGGGGTACCGGTACAGAGTCAATGTGAAGGCTATATACAGGGGGTACCGGTACAGAGTCAATGTGCGAGGGCACCGGTTACTCGAGGTAGTTGAGGTAGTATGTACATGTAGGTAGAGTTATTAAAGTGACTATGCATAGATAATAACAGAGAGTAGCAGCTGTGTAAAACAGGTGGGGGGGGGCAATGCAAATAGTCTGGGTAGCCATTTGATTAGATGTTCAGGAGTCTTATGGCTTGGGGGTAGAAGCTGTTTAGAAGCCTCTTGGCTCTAGACTTGGCGCTCCGCTACTGCTTGCCGTGCGGTAGCAGAGAGAACAGTCTAATACTAGGGTGGCTAGAGTCTTTGACAACTGTCAGGGCCTTCCTCTGACACTGCCTGGTATAGAGGTCCTGGATGGCAGGTAGCTTGGCCCCAGTGATGTACTAGGCCGTACGCACTACCCTCTGTAGTGCCTTGCGGTCAGAGGCCGAGCAGTTGCCTTACCAGGCAGTGATGCAACCCGTCAGGATGCTCTTGATGGTGCAGCTGTAGAACCTTTTGAGGATCTGACGAACCTTGCCAAATCTTGTTAGTCTCCTGAGGGGGGAATAGGTGTTGTTGTGCCCTCTTCGCGACTGTCCTGGTGTGCTTGGACCATGTTAGTTTGTTGGTGATGTGGACACCAAGGAACTTGAAGCTCTCAACCGGCTCCACTACAGCCCCGTCGATGAGAATGGGGGGCGTGCTCGGTCCTCCTTTTCCTGTAGTCCACAATCATCTCCTTTGTCTTGATCACGTTGAGGGAGGGGGTTAAGGTTTGGAGTTAGGTTAAAGGGTTAAGGGTTAAGGGGAAGTGTTAGCTAACACGCTAAGTAGTTACAAATTAGCTTAAACGTTTAAAGTTGCCTGTGATGAGATTCGAACACACAACCTTTTGGTTGCTAGACGGTCACATTGTACATTCCTTTTGTTTGTTGCCTTAAGTAACCCGTCTTATGTAACCATACCAAATGTAACATATCATAATAATTAGAGTTTACTATGTTTACGTCTAGTCTATGAGACCAGGCTTGAGGAAAGGGTGAAATAGAAGGAGTTGGTGTCAGAGACCTAGATTTGACAAGAGGGAAGTGGAGTCTAGTCCAGAGAGAGGCGATGAGGGCATAGAGACGAGGGGGGGAGGTGGGGTTGGAGAGAGGTATTTGGAGGAGGTAGGGTAGGGTCGAAGACCTAGATTTGACAGGACATTTGCTTTGGCTGATGGGGGTGAGCTTCCATCTGATGGGGTCATATACGACCTGAGAGATGGAGGGAAAACAGAATAAGTGTGAAAACGATCCTGCTGCAGAAAGCCAAGGTCAACCGTAGCGTAGCAACACACACACACAAAGGTCAAACACAAGGCAGTACTGCTGTAGGCTGGAACAACGGGTCTTCTAACAGGAGCCTAGGGACACACACACACAAACTTTTAACATCTCAACTCCAACTGATGTTTATTGGCCTCGCTATGCAAACCTTTACATTTTTTGTTTCAGTCACAAATCACAACCACTAACGTTTGATTTTGTAAATAAAAGAAATCTGCCCAGCTATGTCTTGCTCCTTCCCTGACTCTTCCTAAATGTTTGTATTTTACACTGCTCATGTGTCCAAAACAGAAAAGCATGTAAAGCCTTTTTACATGTTTCCTTCACTCCTATTCCCAACTTAATCCTCCTAGACAATGTGCTGTAGGACGTTGGTACCCAGCCAGGCTCCAAGACAATGTGCTGTAGGACGTTGGTACCCAGCCAGGCTCCAAGACAGTGTGCTGTAGGACGTTGGTACCCAGCCAGGCTTCAAGACAGTGTGCTGAAGGACGTTGGTACCCAGCCAGGCCCCAAGACAATGTGCTGTAGGACGTTGGTACCCAGCCAGGCTCCAAGACAATTTGCTGTAGGACATTGCTACCCCGCCGGGCTCCAAGACAATGTGCTGTAGGACGTTGGTACCCTGGCCAGGCTCCAAGACAATGTGCTGTAGGACGTTGGTACCCAGCCAGGCTCCAAGACAATGTGCTGTAGGACGTTGGTACCCAGCCAGGCTTCAAGACAGTGTGCTGTAGGACGTTGGTACCCAGCCAGGCTCCAAGACAATGTGCTGTAGGACGTTGGTACCCAGCCAGGCTTCAAGACAGTGTGCTGTAGGACGTTGGTACCCAGCCAGGCTCCAAGACAATGTGCTGTAGGACGTTGGTACCCAGCCAGGCTCCAAGACAATGTGCTGTAGGACGTTGGTACCCAGCCAGGCTTCAAGACAGTGTGCTGTAGGACGTTGGTACCCAGCCAGGCTCCAAGACAATGTGCTGTAGGACGTTGGTACCCAGCCAGGCTTCAAGACAGTGTGCTGTAGGACGTTGGTACCCAGCCAGGCTCCAAGACAATGTGCTGTAGGACGTTGGTACCCAGCCAGGCTTCAAGACAGTGTGCTGTAGGACGTTGGTACCCAGCCAGGCTTCAAGACAATGTGCTGATGTAGTGATGCCGGACTGCCGGCCCATCGAAACTACACCTAAACTATACCAAAACTAATTTTACACATTAGAGTTAGCCTATAGACAAGATTACATTGACAATAACCTGAAGAGTTGTCAAATTGTACATGAAGAGATGGGCTAATCTTGTATTTGACAGATGCAGGGAAAGGATCTTTATCAAATCCTCCTTTGGAAATCACATGCAGGTAAAACATTGTGATTTCTATATGCTATCAGAAAGAGCATATTCTGCAGTTTCTATGACCCGTACCTTTGTCAAATAACTGTCAAAATTCAAGAGGTGCAGCTCATTTCAAAATGTCACTTTTTCCTTGAATATCCATGCATTCAACGGCATTGCTCTGGCTACTAAGCAAAAATAAGGAACCTAATGAAAATATTATTTTATCATCAATGGATGAAAGGACAACAGAACACAGATAGAAACTGACAATGGTGTATGTGACTTCAATGACCTGAATGAGGAGGTTGAAGAGGATTATTTAATTTAGAACAATTTTTTGTTATTTTAACATTATTTAACTTCTTAGGGAGCGGCAGCTGAGGTGTCGGTTTTGGAGAGTCTGGCGTACCCAAAGTAAAAGGTCTGCCACTCAGGCCCAGAAAATAGGATATGCACATAATTAGTACCATTGGATAGGAAACACTCTGATGTTTCTAAGAGTGTTAACATTTTGTCTGTGAGTATAACAGAACTGATATAACAGGCAAAAACCCGAGGAATTTCTGTCCTGGAAAAAGTGTTTTTGACACATTGCCTCATTTTGAACCCCTCTCTATTGAAAACAGCCATATATGGGAGTAAGATTGCAGTACCTATTGCTTCCACTGGATGTCAACAGTCTCTAGACAGTGTTTGGTGATGTTAGGCTGCTCTGGATGGTAATAGAAGAAGAATTTCGAACTAGTCATCGGATGTAAACAGAAGAGGAAGCACGTTGACGGGCTCGCGCGCGCTGTGGTTTTTTCCTTTCCTATCGTCCAGTTTATAATCCGGTTGAAATATTATAGTAAATATACATAAAAGTGTTCCTAAGGATACATTATCAATGATGTTTGATTGTTCTTGGACAAGTGTATAGGTATAGGTTGAACGCGTTCTCTTCACGGTTCAATGGGCGAGTGGAGGCTGTATTTTATGAACATAATGCGCCAACCAAGCGGAGATTTATGGATATAATAAATGACTTTTTCTAACAAAAGAACCATTGGATGTCTTCGTTGGACACTTGGGAAGCCCTCAGCAGAAGTCCTTCGAAAGGTAAGGCATTTTATATTAGCGATTTTATGCGTTTTATGAGACCCGCTTTGGTTATGGATTTATGCTAATCCATAAAATATGAGAGGGGCTATCCTCAAACAATCAAATGTTGTGCTTTCGCCGTAAAGCCTTTTTAAAATCTGACCGCTGTGATATTGCCAAGAATCAGAGCTTTTGATGAGTATGCAACACTTGTATATTGATGAATGTTTAATAATTCAACTTTTGGATTTTGAATTTAGCGCCTTATATTTCACCGGGTAGTGTCGGGAGTTTTCCCTAATTAACTAGGCAAGCCAGTTAAGAACAAATTCTTATTTACAATGACGGCCTACTGGGTAACAGTGGGTTAACTGCCTTGTTCAGGGACAGAACGACAGAGTTCTACCTTGTCAGCTCAGGGATTCGATCCAGCAACCTTTCTTTTCCCCCTGGGGCTACCTTGGTCCCATCTCTCTCTCCCTCATCCCTCTCTACCTCTCTCCCTCCATCCCTCCATCACCCCAGGCGCATTCGCAGACACCCCGGGCAATGATTAGAAATGTAATTTCTGCAGAACATGCATTTATCTGGGCCGGGAGATTCATAACAGTTTTAATGCTTGCTTATAGCTAAATATAATATACAGCATCACTGCCCAGCATATAGCCCCAGCCAGAGACAATGTGCTCAGATCAGTGCGGATGGCAAATACAGAAAATCATAGCTTGAGGCAATTGAAAAATACAAATTAAACAGTGTAATATCATAATGTTGCAGTTAGAGACTAATTAACAGAAGTTAAGAGGGTCTCAGTGTTATTTTAAAAAGGGGCTCAGTGTTATTTGCAGTGAAGAGGGGCTCAGTGTTATTTGCAGTGAAGAGGGGCTCAGTGTTATTTGCAGTGAAGAGGGTTTCAGTGTTATTTACAGTGAAGAGAGTCTCAGTGTTATTTAAAGTGAAGAGGGGCTCAGTGTTATTTAAAGTGAAGAGAGTCTCAGTGTTATTTGCAGTGAAGAGGGTCTCAGTGTTATTTAAAGTGAAGAGAGTCTCAGTGTTATTTAAAGTGAAGAGGGTCTCAGTGTTATTTGCAGTGAAGAGGGGCTCAGTGTTATTTGCAGTGAAGAGGGTCTCAGTGTTATTTAAAGTGAAGAGGGTCTCAGTGTTATTTAAAGTGAAGAGGGGCTCAGTGTTATTTACAGTGAAGAGAGTCTCAGTGTTATTTAAAGTGAAGAGGGTTTCAGTGTTATTTAAAGTGAAGAGGGGCTCAGTGTTATTTGCAGTGAAGAGGGGCTCAGTGTTATTTGCAGTGAAGAGGGGCTCAGTGTTATTTGCAGTGAAGAGGGGCTCAGTGTTATTTAAAGTGAAGAGAGTCTGTGTTATTTAAAGTGAAGAGGGGCTCAGTGTTATTTACAGTGAAGTGAGTCTCAGTGTTATTTAAAGTGAAGAGAGTCTCAGTGTTATTTACAGTGAAGAGGGGCTCAGTGTTATTTACAGTGAAGAGGGCCTCAGTGTTATTTAAAGTGAAGAGGGTTTCAGTGTTATTTACAGTGAAGAGTGTCTCAGTGTTATTTAAAGTGAAGAGAGTCTCAGTGTTATTTACAGTGAAGAGGGGCTCAGTGTTATTTACAGTGAAGAGGGCCTCAGTGTTATTTAAAGTGAAGAGGGTTTCAGTGTTATTTACAGTGAAGAGAGCCTCAGTGTTATTTAAAGTGAAGAGGGTTTCAGTGTTATTTACAGTGAAGAGGGCCTCAGTGTTATTTAAAGTGAAGAGGGATTCCGTGTTATTTAAAGTGAAGAGGGATTCCGTGTTATTTAAAGTGAAAAGGGTCTGTGTTATTTGCAGTGAAGAGGGTCTCAGTGTTATTTAAAGTGAAGAGGGTCTCAGTGTTATTTAAAGTGAAGAGAGGCTCAGTGTTATTTAAAGTGAAGAGGGTTTCAGTGTTATTTAAAGTGAAGAGAGTCTCAGTGTTATTTAAAGTGAAGAGAGGCTCAGTGTTATTTAAAGTGAAGATGGGCTCAGTGTTATTTAAAGAGGGGCTCAGTGTTATTTGCAGTGAAGACGGTCTCAGTGTTATTTAAAGAGGGGCTCAGTGTTATTTAAAGTGAAGAGAGTCTCAGTGTTATTTAAAGTGAAGAGGGGCTCAGTGTTATTTGCAGTGAAGAGGGGCTCAGTGTCATTTAAAGTGAAGAGAGTCTGTGTTATTTAAAGTGAAGAGGGGCTCAGTGTTATTTACAGTGAAGAGAGTCTCAGTGTTATTTAAAGTGAAGAGGGATTCCGTGTTATTTAAAGTGAAGAGGGGCTCAGTGTCATTTAAAGTGAAGAGAGTCTGTGTTATTTAAAGTGAAGAGGGGCTCAGTGTTATTTACAGTGAAGAGAGTCTCAGTGTTATTTAAAGTGAAGAGGGATTCCGTGTTATTTAAAGTGAAGAGAGTCTCAGTGTTATTTAAAGTGAAGAGGGATTCCGTGTTATTTAAAGTGAAGAGGGTCTCAGTGTTATTTAAAGTGAAGATGGGCTCAGTGTTATTTAAAGAGGGGCTCAGTGTTATTTAAAGTGAAGAGGGGCTCAGTGTTATTTAAAGTGAAGAGGGGCTCAGTGTTATTTAAAGTGAAGAGGGGCTCAGTGTTATTTAAAGTGAAGAGGGCCTCAGTTTTATTTAAAGTGAAGAGGGGCTCAGTGTTATTTAAAGTGAAGAGGGGCTCAGTGTTATTTAAAGTGAAGAGGGCCTCAGTTTTATTTAAAGAGGGGCTCAGTGTTATTTAAAGTGAAGAGGGCCTCAGTGTTATTTAAAGAGGGGCTCAGTGTTATTTAAAGTGAAGAGGGCCTCAGTGTTATTTGCAGCAGGAGATGAGTGAGAGCTGCGTCCCTATTCAGTTCATTTCTTTATTTCTGTGCCTTGGTCAAAAGTACTACAGTATATGCATATGGATATATATACAGTTTATTCGGAAAGTATTTAAAGATTATTCATCATTTTCACTTCCTTTTAAGAATGATGGAGGCCACTGTGTTCTTGGGGACCTTCAATACTGCAGAAATGTTTAATACCCTTCCCAGATCGGTGCCTCGACACAATCCTGTCCCTGAGCTCTAAGGACAATTCCTTTGACCTCATGGCTTGGTTTTTGCTGTGGGACCTTATATAGACAAGTGTGTGCCTTTTCAAAATCGTGTCCAATCAGTTTAATTTACCACAGGTGGACTCCAATCAAGTTGTAGAAACATCTCAAGGATGATCAATGGAAACAGGATGCACCTGAGCTCAATTTTGTGTCTCAGCAAAGGGTCTGAATACTTATGTAAATAAGGTATTTCTGTTTTTTATTTGTAGTACATTTGCAAACTTTTCTTAAAACCAGTTTTTGCTTTGTCATTATGGGGTATTGTGTGTAAATTGAGGATTTTATTTATTTAATCCATTTTAGAATAAGGTCCGTAACGTAACAAAATGTGGAAAAAGGAAAGGGGTCTGAATACTTTCTGAATGCACTGTATACACTATAGGGTTAGAAGGTTACAATATGTAGGATCACATGGCCAGATGTCCATGTCTTCACTGTATAGGGTGCAATTTGGGATGCTGAAATGGACTGCAGTCCCCAGGAACTGTGAGATTCTTTATCTGATCTGTTTTGCCTTCTATAGTGTGGTACGGTGTATAGGAGGGTGTGGTATGGTGTATAGGCCAGCAGCATACCACCCTGCATCCCACTGCTGGCTTGCTTCTGAAGCTAAGCAGGGTTGAACCTGGTCAGTCCCTGGATGGGGGACCAGATGCTGCTGGAAGTGGTGTTGGAGGGCCAGTAGGAGGCACTCTTTCCTCAGGTCAAAAAAAATATCCCAATGCCCCAGGGCAGTGATTGGGGACATTGCCCTGTGTAGGGTGCTGTCTTTCAGATGGGATGTTAAACGGGTGTCCTGACTCTCTGAGGTCATTAAAGATCTCATGGCACTTGTGTTAACCCCGGTGTCCTGGCTAAATTCCCAAGCTGTCCCTCATACTATCACAGTCACCTAATCATCCCCAGCTTACAATTGGCTCTTTCGTCCCCCTCCTCTCTCCTGTAACTATTCCCCAGGTTGTTGCTGTAAATCAGAATGTGTTCTCAGTCAACTTACCTGGTCAAATAAATTGTGTGGACAAGCATCCTGTCTCTATTGTGTTTTGGAGAAAATGGGGGTCATGTTAGCAGTAACTACATAAAGTTACTGTGAAACCAAGGTAACTAAAACCAGTTTTCTCAGTTATATGCTATGAGGAGTTACTGACTCTTTAATTGGTATAGTGTATAGCATGGTATGGTGTATGGTGTATAGTATAGTGTGGTATGGTGTATAGTATAATGTGGTATGGTGTATAGTATAATGTGGTATGGTGTATAGTATAGTGTGGTATGGTGTATAGTATAATGTGGTATGGTGTATAGTAAAGTGTGTTATGGTGTATATTATGGTGTGTTATGGTGTATAGTATGGTGTGGTATGGTGTATAGTATGGTGTGGTATGGTGTATAGTGTGGTATGGTGTGTAGTATGGTGTGGTATGGTGTATAGTATGGTGTGGTATGGTGTATAGTATAATGTGGTATGGTGTATAGTGTGGTATGGTGTATAGTATAGTGTGGTATGGTGTATGGTATGGTGTATAGTATGGTGTGGTGTATATTATTGTGTGGTATGGTGTATAGTATGGTGTGGTATGGTGTATAGTATAATGTGGTATGGTGTATAGTGTGATGTGGTATGGTGTATAGTATGGTGTGGTATGGTGTATAGTATAATGTGGTATGGTGTATAGTATAATGTGGTATGGTGTATAGTATAATGTGGTATGGTGTATAGTATAATGTGGTATGGTGTATAGTATGGTGTGGTATGGTGTATAGTATAGTGTGGTATGGTGTATAGTATGGTGTCGTATGGTGTATAGTATAATGTGGTATGGTGTATAGTATGTTGTGGTATGGTGTATAGTATGGTGTGGTATGGTGTATAGTGTGGTATGGTGTGGTATGGTGTATAGTATGGTGTGGTATGGTGTATAGTATGGTGTGGTATGGTGTATAGTATGGTGTGGTATGGTGTATAGTGTGGTATGGTGTATAGTATGGTGTGGTATGGTGTATAGTATAATGTGGTATGGTGTATAGTATGTTGTGGTATGGTGTATAGTATGGTGTGGTATGGTGTATAGTGTGGTATGGTGTGGTATGGTGTATAGTATAGTGTGGTATGGTGTGTAGTATGTTGTGGTATGGTGTATAGTGTGGTATGGTGTGTAGTATGTTGTGGTATGGTGTATAGTGTGGTATGGTGTATAGTATGTTGTGGTATGGTGTATAGTATAGTGTGGTATGGTGTATAGTATAATGTGGTATGGTGTATAGTATGTTGTGGTATGGTGTATAGTGTGGTATGGTGTATAGTATAGTGTGGTATGGTGTATAGTATAATGTGGTATGGTGTATAGTGTGGTATGGTGTGTAGTATGGTGTGGTATGGTGTATAGTATGTTGTGGTATGGTGTATAGTATAGTGTGGTATGGTGTGTAGTATGGTGTGGTATGGTGTATAGTATAGTGTGGTATGGTGTATAGTGTGGTATGGTGTGTAGTATGTTGTGGTATGGTGTATAGTATAGTGTGGTATGGTGTGTTAAAGTCCACCTGTGTGCAATCTAAGTGTCACATGATCTCACTGTATATACACCTATCTGAAAGGCCACTAAGCAAGGGGCACCATGAGGACCAAGGAGCTCTCCAAACAGGTCAGGGACAAAGTTGTGGAGAAGTACAGATCAGGGTTGGGTTATAAAAAAATATCAGAAACATTGCACTTCCCACGGAGCACCATTAAATCCTTTATTAAAAAATTGAAAGAATATGGCACCACAACAAACTTGCCAAGAGAGGGCCGCTCACCAAAACTCACGGACCAGGCAAGGAGGGCATTAATCAGAGAGGCAACAAAGAGACCAAAGACAACCCTGAAGGAGCTGCAAAGCTCCACAGCGGAGACAGAAGTGCGCTGGTTTTCAAGGGGCAAAGTATTGACACGTTTTTTTAAATTGAGAGTGGAGCTTAAAGTTTTCTTTACTGACCATCATTTTCACTCTGACCGCTTGCATGATGACGTGTTTCTCACACGACTGGCCTATCTGGGTGATGTTTTTTCTCACCTGAATGATCTGAATCTAGGATTACAGGGACTCTCCGCAACTATATTCAATGTGCGGGACAAAATTTAGGCTATGAATAAGAAGTTGGAGCTCTTCTGTCTGCATTGACATATATTTTCCCCCTATATTTGTTGGCACAAAACTAAATCCCTGTCTCTATCTTAGTAAATGATGAACAAATGAATATATTTTTTTATGCTCAAACTGCAAAAACATTGTAAAAAAAAACATTTTGGGGAACCACAAACTCGCTATTCTCGCAAGCTAGCAATGATGGAACACTGGTGGTGGTCAGTAGTGTAAAGCACTTAAGCAAAAATACTTTAAAGTACTACTTAAGTATTTTTGGCGGCTATCTGTACTCTACTAATTATATTTTTGCCAACTTTTACTTCACTCTATTCCTAAAGAAAATAATGCACTTTTTTACTCCTTACGTTTACCCTGACACCCAAAAGTACTCGTTACATTTTGAATGGAAAATGGTCCAATTCACACACTTATCAAGAGAACATCCTTGGTCGTCCCTACAGCCTCTGATCTGGCAGACTCACTAAACACACATGGTTCGTTTGTAAATTATCTCTGAGTGTTGGAGTGTGCCCCTGGCTATCTGCTAATATACAGTATATATATATTTTTTTTTAATTGTGCCGTCTGGTTTGCTTTACATAAGGCATTTCAAATGGTTTTTTACTTTGACCTTTTACTTTTGATACTTAAGTACATTTGATCAATTCCATTGTCAGGAAGTGATGACCGACCAACACTTCAACTCTGAACAGCCATCTCCAGAAAAAGACTGCATACATCTCTCTAGGGTAAGTGACAAATATGTTTGTTTTGATTTGATGTTAGAATAGGTATGACATTGACACTGGGGGAAGCAGCCCTTAACAATATCTATTTATACTTCTCTGTGACCTGACATGGTCCTGCTCTATGTGCTTTGTGAAATCCTTTTTAAAACCCTCAGTACTGTTCACATCTGCCTCGCAGGCCACTCGGGATGAAACGCACACACACACACAGACACACACACACACGCGCGCACACACCAGGCCTCAGTGCTCTAGTGATCTGGAGGAATGCTTCGCTGTAACTCGGTATCTAGGTTAGCTAGTGTCTTGTCTGTGAGGAGTGAGGTTTTTATGCAGACTGAATGGGACTACACTAGCCATATTATCTACAGTGAGGGAAAAAAGTATTTGATCCCCTGCTGATTTACTACATTTGCCCACTGACAAAGAAATGATCAGTCTATAATTTTAATGGTAGGTTTATTTGAACAGTGAGAGACAGAATAACAACAAAAAAATCCAGAAAAACGCATGTGAAAAATGTTATAAATGGAATTGCATTTTAATGAGGGAAATAAGTATTTGACCCCTCTGCAAAACATGACTTAGTACTTGGTGGCAAAACCATTGTTGGCAATCACAGAGGTCAGATGTTTCTTGTAGTTGGCCACCAGGTTTGCACACATCTCAGGAGGGATTTTGTCCCACTCCTCTTTGCAGATCTTCTCCAAGTCATTAAGGTTTTGAGGCTGACGTTTGGCAACGCAAACCTTCAGCTCCCTCCACAGATTGTCTATGGGATTAAGGTCTGGAGACTGGCTAGGCCACTCCAGGACCTTAATGTGCTTCTTCTTGAGCCACTCCTTTGTTGCCTTGGCTGTGTGTTTTGGGTCATTGTCATGCTGGAATACCCATCCACGACCCATTTTCAATGACCTGGCTGAGGGAAGGAGGTTCTCACCCAAGATTTGACGGTATATGGCCCGGTCCATCATCCCTTTGATGCGGTGAAGTTGTCCTGTCCCCTTAGCAGAAAAACACCCCCAAAGCATAATGTTTCCACCTCCGTGTTTGACGGTGGGCATGGTATTCTTGGGGTCATAGGCAGCATTCCTCCTCCTCCTCCAAACACGGCGAGTTGAGTTGATGCCAAAGAGCTCCATTTTGGTCTCATCTGACCACAACAGCAGCTGAAAGCTGAAACGAGCGCTGAAACGAGGAACGACAGACAATTAATTCAGCGTCTCGCCAGTCAGCTGCCTTGGCTGCCTTCCTTCTCTAAGAGGAGATGTTGCAAGCAGTGGAGAAAGACTCTGGAGAAAGTACCGTATAAGCGATTCAAAGCTGTCGTTGTTTTAAAATGCTGCTCAAACTTAAAGCCGGAACAGCAAATAGGACACAGCAATATGTTACGAGTGTTCAGAGCCTATAGGTAAATGTTACTGAGAACTGTGTGTCGTTTTTAAGTGAAAATTATTTGAAACCGTTATCCATTTCAAAGCAATGCTCTGTGACGTGTGGACTGGTTTGGCGGCCACATTGTGTTTTCACCGTCCGACACACACACACCTGGATTGTACAATATTTGGCCATTGTTATTTCTTTGCCACATTTTTTTTTCAGTTTTACTGTAATGTCTGATTGCCAACAGGATGCATGTTTTGGAATATTTGTATTCTGTACAGGCTTCCTTCTTTTCACTATGTGTCACGACTTCCGCCGAAGTCGGTCCCTCTCCTTGTTCGGGCGGTGTTCGGCGGTCGACGTCACCGGCTTTCTAGCCATCACCGCTCTTTTTTCCCCGTTATCTATTAGTTTGTCTTGTGCCATTTTCACACCTGTTGCTCATTCCCCTAATCACGCTGTATGTATTTAATCCTCTGTCCCCCCTTATGTTTTGTGCGTGAGTAGTTAAAAACCTCTTAGGGATAACCGGGGCGCTAGCCGACACTACCCGGTGAAATGTAAAGCGCCAAATTCAAAATCCAAAAGTTGAATTATTAAACATTCATCAATATACAAGTGTTGCATAGTCATCAAAAGCTCTGATTCTTGGCAATATCACAGCGTTGTCAGATTTCAAAAAGGCTTTATGGCGAAAGCACAACATTTGATTGTTTGAGGATAGCACCTCCATAATTTTGCATTAGCATAAATTCATATCCAGCGCGGGTCACACAAAACCCATATCAGAGCTAAAATAAATCCCTTACGTTTGAAGAACTTCTGCTGAGAGCTTCCCAAGTGTCCAATGAAGACATCCAATGGTTCTTTTGTTAGAAAAAGTCATTTATTATATCCATAAATCTCAATTTGGTTGGCGCGTTATGTTCAGAAAATCCAACGTTGAATCGCCCATTGAACCGTGAAGAGAACGCGTTCAAATATACCTATCAACGTTTCCTAAACAAATCATAGATCATTTATAATGCATCCTTAGCTATCCTTTTATGAATATTAGTGATAATATTTAACTCGGATGGTAACCTAAACGTTATAAAAGGAAAATACAGTGGGCGCCCACTCGGTCTCGCGCCCGTAAAATCTTGTTGACATCTGAGCTACCTCGACTATTTCCTGTTCCTATCCATTCTGCTCAGGGCTACAGCTTCAAAACTCTGTATAAAGACTGTTGACATCTAGTGGAAGCCATAGGTACTGCAGTCTCAGTCTTAGTTAAAATAGAAATCAATAAGGAGAGTATCAAACAGAGCAAAGGTCACAAAAAAAAGATTTCTGGACAGAAATTTATCGGGTTCTCGCCTGCTATATCAGTTATGTTATACTCACATACATTATTTTAACACTTTTAGAACCTTCAGAGTGTTTCCTATCCACTAGTACTAATTATGTGCATATCCTAATTTCTGGGCCTGAGTGGCAGGCATTTTACTTTAGGCACGCCAGACTCTCCAAAACCGTCACCTATGCTGCCGCTCCCTAAGAAGTTAACAGGTGTGCCTTCTTAAAAGTGAATTTGTGGAATTTCTTTCCATCTTAATTCGTTTGAGCCTATCAATTGTGTTCTGACAAAGGAAGGTGTAGTTTGGGGCAGCAGGTAGCCTAGTGGTTAGAGCGTTGGATTTGTAACCGGAGGGTTGCAAGTTCGAATCCCCGAGCTGACAAGGTAAAAATAGGTTGTTCTGCCCCTGAACAAGGCACCCACTGTTCCCCGGGCGCCGAAGACGTGGATGTCGATTAAGGCAGCCCCCTGCACCTCTCTGATTCAGAGGGGTTGGGTTAAATGCGGAAGACACATTTCAGTTGAAGGCATTTGTTTGTACAACTGACTAATAATGGTGACTTTGACTTTACAGATAGACATTACCCTGTTAGAAGGTCAAAAGACCAAGATAATATTTACTCTTATTCCGGCATATGGTGATTAATACATAATTTGCATGTGTAGAAGATGGCGAAGATGACAACTCTGTCTCTGCATCTAGAGGAAAGAATAAACAGACAATGGTTTTTGTTAGTGTTCGTGTTCTCCCTGTTTGTGTTCTCCCCGTTAGTGTTCTCCCCGTTAGTGTTCTCCCTGTTCGTGTTCTCTCTGTTTGTATTCTCTCTGTTAGTATTCTCTCTGTTAGATTCTTGTACCGTTTGGAGTATAGAGTTTTTGGTAGTATTTGACAGATGTAATAGCCATTTCGGTTCTTTTGGTTAGGATTTCTGAGTTGTTATCTTTAATTCCTGTGGGGGAATTGGGATATTTAATGAAGAGGCTATACTATGGTGTCAGTGGTGAGGTGGGGGAGAAAGGATAGTTTAGAATGTGGATAAAAGATCATAAAGTGAAAATAAAGCAACATGGTGGATTAGCTGTGGGAGGTATTAAAGGATCCCAGTGAACAGGTAAAGCAACATGCTGGATTAGCTGTGGGAGGTATTAAAGGATCCCAGTGAACAGGTAAAGGAACATGGTGGATTAGCTGTGGGAGGTATTAAAGGATCCCAGTGAACAGGTAAAGGAACATGCTGGATTAGCTGTGGGTGGTATTAAAGGATCCCAGTGAACAGGTAAAGGAACATGGTGGATTAGCTGTGGGAGGTATTAAAGGATCCCAGTGAACAGGTAAAGGAACATGCTGGATTAGCTGTGGGTGGTATTAAAGGATCCCAGTGAACAGGTAAAGGAACATGGTGGATTAGCTGTGGGTGGTATTAAAGGATCCCAGTGAACAGGTAAAGGAACATGGTGGATTAGCTGTGGGTGGTATTAAAGGATCCCAGTGAACAGGTAAAGGAACATGCTGGATTAGCTGTGGGAGGTATTAAAGGATCCCAGTGAACAGGTAAAGGAACATGCTGGATTAGCTGTGGGAGGTATTAAAGGATCCCAGTGAACAGGTAAGGCCGGATCTTTCCTTGGCGCCGGTGCCCAGTCCAGGCACGGCGTTCAGCCCGGCTCCATGGCCGGATCCGCGGTCTGAGCGGGTGCTACGTCCTGCACCGGAGCCGCCACCCACGCTAGTTGCCCACCCGAACCCTCCCCATCTAGTTCATTTTTTGCATCCGTAGTCCGCACCTTTTGGGGAGGGGGTACTGTCACATCCTGATGTTTTAGATGAGGACGTGACTAGGTTTTTTTTTCTAGTTGTGTTATTTCTGTGTTGGTTGTGTATGGTTCCCAAATAGAGGCAGCTGTTATTTGTTACCGCTAATTGGGGATCATACTTAGCGTGTTCTGATCCCACCTGTGTTTGTGGGATATTGTTTTGTGCTAGTGCCATTGAGCGCTACTTATTGTCAGATCAGTTATTTCTTTGTTGTTTTTGTATGTTTCACATTTATTAAATATGTGGAACTCTACTCACGCTGCGCCTTGGTCCATTTATTATAACGGCGATCGTGACACAGAGATGTTACTCCTTTTCACTTCTTGTATGTTCTCTGATACCACATGGAGACCATGTCAGGCTAATATATGCAATATACAGTATTGGTCAAAAGTTTGGACACACCTACTCATTCAAGGGTTTTTCTTAATTTTTAAGATTTTCAGCATTGTAGAAGTGAATAGTGAAGACATCAAAACTATGAAATAACACATATGGAATCATTTAGTAACCAAAAAAGTGTTAAACAAATCAAAATATAGTTTTATATTTGTTCAAAGTAGCCACTCTTTGCCTTGATGACAGCTTTGCACACTCTTGGCAGCAGCCATTAGTCAAGGCAAAGCTCTCTCTGAGGAAGCAGCTTTGACTGTGCTCTAACTATGGCCTAATCACACAGGCACACACTATAAATAGAACATGTCCCAAATGGCACCCTATTCTCTATGTAGTGTGCTACTTTTAACCAGGGAACATTGGTCTGTGGTCAAAAGTGTTGCACTATGTAGGAGAAAGGGTGCCATTTGGGATACAGGTATGAAGTCATCATACAGATAGAGAGAGAGATGTTTATTTCTACCAATGTCAACAATCGGACAGATGGGAATCATGTTTGACTAGGTCTGGAAATAGCAGTAATAGCATGTCCATGTTTTCCACATTACAGAAAAAGAAGCATGGCTTCAAAGAGAGCTCAGATGAGGGGGAGAGAGGATAGTAGTAAGATGGTGTTCAGAGAGAGAGATGATAGTGGTAGGATGGTCTTCAGAGAGAGATGATAGTGGTAGGATGGTCTTCAGAGAGAGATGATAGTGGTAGGATGGTCTTCAGAGAGAGAGAGATGATAGTGGTAGGATGGTCTTCAGAGAGAGATGATAGTGGTAGGATGGTCTTCAGAGAGAGATGATAGTGGTAGGATGGTCTTCAGAGAGAGATGATAGTGGTAGGATGGTCTTCAGAGAGAGATGATAGTAGTAGGATGGTCTTCAGAGAGAGAGAGAGATGATAGTGGTAGGATGGTCTTCAGAGAGAGAGAGTGATGATAGTGGTTGCATGGTCTTCAGAGAGAGATGATAGGGATTGTATGGTCTTCAGAGAGAGATGATAATGGTAGGATGGTCTTCAGAGAGAGAGATGATGGTGGTAGGATGGTTTTCAGAGAGAGATGATAGTGGTTGGATGGTCTTCAGAGAGAGATGATAGTGGTAGGATGGTCTTCAGAGAGAGATGATAGTGGTAGGATGGTCTTCAGAGAGAGAGATGATGGTGGTAGGATGGTTTTCAGAGAGAGAGTGATGATAGTGGTTGGATGGTCTTCAGAGAGAGATGATAGTGGTTGGATGGTCTTCAGAGAGAGATGATAGTGGTTGGATGGTCTTCAGAGAGAGATGATAGTGGTAGGATGGTCTTCAGAGAGAGATGATAGTGGTAGGATGGTCTTCAGAGAGAGATGATAGTGGTAGGATGGTCTTCAGAGAGAGATGATAGTGGTAGGATGGTCTTCAGAGAGAGATGATAGTGGTAGGATGGTCTTCAGAGAGAGATGATAGTAGTAGGATGGTTTTCAGAGAGGGATGATAGTGGTAGGATCATAGGGTCCAATGAACAGCAATAGGTGAGCCAGGAGGCCGTTCGGTAGTCACTACTACGCTAGGCGAGCGGGGCACGCGGCGTTCAGAAAGCTAGCATGCCGGGGCTTTGGCGACATCGTTCTTTGGCGACATCGTAATGGAATAGCCTGTTGAGACCACATCGGACGATTACGTCGGCAGACCAGTCGTGATGGATCGGCGGGGCTCTGCGTCGACAATAAAGGGTCCAGGCCAATTGGCAAAAGATGTATTGTAGCCCTAGAATTAGCTGGTATATGGGCCTGGCTCAAGGCTAGCTGGTGCTTGCTTCGGGACATAGGCGTTAGCTAACAGCAGCCACTCGACTGCAGCTAGCTAGCTTTGATGATCCGGTGTAATGATCCTTTCTGTCGGCTTAAGGCGTCAAAATGCTTCAGTTCGGCAAGCATACTCCCTTAGGAGACCTTTGCTTAAAAAAAACAGAAAAAAGCGTCAGTAGTATTGTTTGTCCATTTTTGAGATGCTGTAGCCAGTACACATTTCCTAAAAATAGTCTGAATTAATCTAAGATAACTCAATAAATATTTCATTCATTTTGATATTTTGTTATCATGGATAACACTGTGACTAGAGGTGATAGTTAGATGTATTAATGTCACGGATAACACCTGTGGCAGCACAACAACAAAATATGAGACTTAATTTTGGAAGGACGTCATCGGATCCAGGGCTAGACCAGAGAAGGGGTTTATTTCGTTAGACTTTTCAGAAATAGACTGGAGCGTACTCTTCTCTCCTGTCCTCGTACGGAGAGATTGGCAGTGCAGTCGGGGAAAGTGATTTGAGTGCAGGAATTGAATTGCCGTGAGTGTTGGTTAAGCAAGCTGCTTTAATTTGGTCTGGAGCGTGCATTTCTCAAAGTGGGTCTGTGTCCGAAATGGCACCCTATTCCCTACATACAGTAGTGTACTATGTTTGACCACAGCCTTATGGACCCCTGGTCAAAACGAGTGCACTATACAGGGGATACAGGGTGCCATTTGGGACACAACACTGATACACCCTCCCTGTCTGCTTGCTGTAATTGGAGTCAGTACAAGTGCTTTCCATTTCCATCAGATGCTTTCCTGTAGTTCGAGACTTTTCCAAGTGAGCAGGAGCACCATCTAAGCACTATATTCATTTGATCCTGGGTGATTCAAAGGCAGCAACATCCCCAGTAAGGTCCACGTACCAAAATGAAACCCTATGCATTATATAGTGCACTACTCTTGACCAGAACAGTAGTGCACTGTAAAGGTGAATAGGGTGCTATTTGGCGCGTGTCCTAAAGGTGTTTGGTTCTATTGCTATGTTAAGGCAGCACAGTAAACACCCTATTCCCTATGTGGTGTACTACATTTAACCACAACCCTGTGGGCTGGTTGAGGGAGAGGGAAGGAGGGAGTCAGGGGCCTTTTCACAATTGGATTTGCTCAACTTCAGTGTCCTCTCCTCCTTTTTCTCTCGCCTCCTTTTGAAATTGAGAGGCAGCGAAGAGAGGGAACGCGGACAAAAAAAATGATCTTGTATGAAATGAGACTCTCCTCTCCACTCGCCACTCAGGCAAATTGCGGTTTACAGGGGTGGAATCGCAAAATAAATGACATTTGCAGGGGTGGAATCGTAAAACAAATGATGTTTACAGGGGTGGAATCGCAAAACAAATGATGTTTACAGGGGTGGGATGGGAGGAGGAGGGGGATGGGAGGAGGGGGAGGACGATGGGGGGATGGGAGGAGGGGAGGGGGATGGGAGGAGGGGAGGAGGATGGGGGATGGGAGGAGGTGGAGGGGAGGACGATGGGGGATGGGAGGAGGGGAGGGGATGGGAGGAGGGGAGGAGAAGGGGGATGGGGGATGGGAGGAGGGGGGAGGAGGAGGGGAGGAGAAGGAGGGGATGGGAGGAGGGGGAAGGGGAGGAGGGGGGTTTCCCCTTGTCTCTTTTCATCCCAGCGGTTCTCTCCATTTCTCACTGTCTGAGCGCCACTGCGATGTAAGGAATCAAAAACAGCAGTGAGGATCCCTGATCTCCCGGGGAGACCAAATGAATAAATAAATAATAATAAAACACAGTAGCTCCATCTCACACTTCCTCCCCCTTTGTTTTTACACTGCTGTTACTCGCTGTTTATTATCTATGCATAGTCTCTTTACCCCTACCTACATGTGCAAATTACCTCAACTAACCTGTAGCCCCGTACACTGACTCGGTACCGGGATCCCCTGCATATAACCTCATTATTTTAATTTTTGACTTTAATTTATTTAGTAAATATTTTCTTAACTCTATTTCTTGAACTGCGTTGTCGGTTAAGGGCTTGTAAGTCAGCATTTCACTGTATGGTCTACACCTGTTGTATTCAGCATTTCACTGTGAGGTCTACACCTGTTGTATTCAGCATTTCATTGTAAGGTCTACACCTGTTGTATTCAGCATTTCACTGTAAGGTCTACACCTGTTGTATTCAGCATTTCACTGTAAGGTATACACCTGTTGTATTTGGGCTCATGTGACAAATACAATTTGATTTGAAGACTTCATCTTACACTGGGCTTTACTGAACGTCAAGAGTCTGGTGAGGATGTCATCACATGGGCATCTACTCAGTCTGTATTGATTGGTACCGAGCTGCATCCATAGAAATATAATCTGTAGTTTGATTTGACTCAACAAATCACAAGGCTGCTTTTACTTCCTGCTTTGCTCCTACGGCGATGGCCACCAGTCCACCTACAGTGGCTTGCGAAAGTATTCACCCCCCCTTGGCATTTTTCCTATTTTGTTGCCTTACAACATGGAATTAAAATAGATTTTTGGGGGGATTGTATCATTTGATTTACACAACATACCTACCACTTTTTTGTGAAACGAACAAGAAATAAGACAAAAAAACAGAAAACTTGAGCGTTGAGTAACTATTCACCCCCCCAAAGTCAATACTTTGTAGAGCTACCTTTAGCAGCAATTACAGCTGCAAGTCTCTTGGGGTATGTCTCTATAAGCTTGGCACATCTAGCCACTGGGATTTTTGCCCATTCTTCAAGGCAAGACTTCTCCAGCTCCTTCAAGTTGGATGGGTTCTGCTGGTATACAGCAATCTTTAAGTCATACCACAGATTCTCAACTGGATTGAGGTCTGGGCTTTGACTAGGTCATTCCAAGACATTTAAATGTTTCCCCTTAAAACTACTTAGGGCTAGGCAGCAGTATCCTGAATTTCCGCCTGTCTGACGTGCCCAAAGTAAACTGCCTGTTACTCAGTCCCACAAGCTACATAATTGGTAGCATTGGATAGAAAACACTCTGAAGTTTCTAAAACTGTTGAAATGATGTCTGTGAGTGTAACAGAACTGATATGGCAGGTTATCCCTAAGAGTGGTCCTTTGCAGCTCCTTCAGGGTTATCTTTGGACTTGTTGCCTCTCTGAATAATGCCCTCCTTGCCTGGTCCGTGAGTTTTGGTGGGCGGCGCTCTCTTTGCAGGTTTGTTGTGGTGCCATATTCTTTCATTTTTTTTATAATGGATTTAATAGTGTCCGTGGGATGTTCAAAGTTTCTGATATTTTTTTATAACCCAACCCTGATCTGTACTTCTCCACAACTTTGTCCCTGACCTGTTTGGAGAGCTCCTTGGTCTTCATGGTGCCGCTTGCTTGGTGGTGCCCCTTGCTTGACTCTGGGGCCTTTCAGAACAGGTGTATATGTACTGAGATCATGTGACACTTAGATTGCAAACAGGTGGACTTTATTTAACTTTTATGTGAGTTCTGAATGTAATTGGTTGCACCAGATCTTATTTAGGGGCTTCATAGCAACGGGGGTGAATACATACGCACCCACCACTTTTCCAAATATTTTTTTAAGAAAAAGAAAATCATTTCACTTCACCAATTTGAACCATTGTGTGTATATCCATTATATGAACCCCATCTATTTAACTTAGGGATCGCTAGCGGCCCACCTGCGACAACCTGCGAAATCGTAATATTAAAACATTTAATGTTAAAACATTTAATGTTAAAACAATGTTACAGCAGTCAAAAGCTTAGAATCTTGGTAACTAACTGCGTTGTCAGATTTCAAAAAGGCTTTACGGCGAAAGCAGAACATTCGAGTATCTGAGGACAGCGCCCCACAACAACATATTATTCAAACCAGCACAGGCGTTACAAAATCAAATATAGCGATAAAATTAAGTCACTTACCTTTGAAGATCTTCCTCTGTTTGCAATCCCAAGGGTCCCAGGAATACAAAGAATGGTCGTTTTGTTCGATAAAGTCCTTCTTTATATCCAAAAAAGTCTGTTTAGTTGGCGACATGGAGTTCTGTAATCCAGTCGTTCAACATGCAGACAAAGAAATCCCCAAAGTACCGGTAAAGTTCGTCCAAACAAGTCAAACAATGTTTCTAATTAATCCTCAGGTTGTCAAATATCTTCAGGTTGCTCAAAACAGTAGTGTCAGTTTCAACAGCCACTTGGTAGAATAACTATTTATTTTTCAAAAAACAAGCCTTAAACCATTGTCTAAAGACTGTTGACATCTAGTGGAAGCCATAGGAACTGCAATCCGGGAGCTAATTCCCTCTGTAGTCAATAGCAAGTCAATTGAAAAACTGTGACATAAAAAAACAAACACCTTTTCCGGATGGATTTTCCTCTGGTTTTCGCCTGCCATATCAGTTCTGTTATATTCACAGACATTATTTTAACTTTTTTTTAAACTTCCGAGTGTTTTCTATCCAATACTACCTATTATATGCATATCCTAGCTTCTGGGCCTGAGTAACAGGCAGTTTACTTTGGGCACGTCAGACTCTCCGTACTTCCGAACACTGCCCCCTAGCCCGGAGAGGTTAAATTACAGGTTGCAATGCAACAAAACAGGAAAAAACGCCAAGGGGGATGAATACTTCTGCAAGGCACTGTATTATGTCATCATTGACTTGAATGGGGAGACCCGTTGTCTAGATGCTATTTCTTTGGGTTCATCTTCAGTGTTTAATAAGTCAATTACTTTGTATGTTTATGTTCAAGTGTTTATTCAACTGAGGTACTCGGAGCACGTATCATGCTTTTATGTTTTGCTATAAATCAGTGGTGTACGTGGTAGTATATCTTAACTAATAAGTCATTCAGCTGTGTGTTGGTTAGATCTAGAGAGGAAACTGCTTCATTATGTTTGTCTTGTATTTGCTATCCAGTAATATGTGTGCCCTCTGCACACCTAACACAACTCTCCCTAAATATTTCATTTGCGGAAATAAAGAGACGTTGAGGATTTAAAACAAAAAACCCATTGGATGATTTGAGAGACCTCAGTCCTTTAAGACCATTCAGTGGAGTTAAGAGATGAGTCCTCTTAAAGGTGAAGTCCAAAGAGATGAGTCCTCTTAAAGGTGAAGTCCAAAGAGATGAGTCCTCTTAAAGGTGAAGTCCAAAGAGATGAGTCCTCTTAAAGGTGAAGTCCAAAGAGATGAGTCCTCTTAAAGGTGAAGTCCAAAGAGATGAGTCCTCTTAAAGGTGAAGTCCAAAGAGATGAGTCCTCTTAAAGGTGGTCCAAAGAGATGAGTCCTCTTAAAGATGAAGTCCAAAGAGATGAGTCCTCTTAAAGGTGAAGTCCAAAGAGATGAGTCCTCTTAAAGGTGAAGTCCAAAGAGATGAGTCCTCTTAAAGGTGAAGTCCAAAGAGATGAGTCCTCTTAAAGGTGAAGTCCAAAGAGATGAGTCCTCTTAAAGGTGAAGTCCAAAGAGATGAGTCCTCTTAAAGGTGAAGTCCAAAGAGATGAGTCCTCTTAAAGGTGAAGTCCAAAGAGATGAGTCCTCTTAAAGGTGAAGTCCAAAGAGATGAGTCCTCTTAAAGGTGGTCCAAAGAGTTGTGACATCACTGAGATAGAACACACACACACACTTCAGATTCATTTTATCCTGCCAGTGTCTGGTATGGCTCTAGCTATTGATTAGGCGAAAGGGGGGAAAAAAGTGTTTCCACTTGACACGGTTGAATACATTTTCTGTGTGACCGGTGTGTTAGTTAGGGTGACAGCACCATGCTGTGTGGCAGTACCAGTCAGGAGATGCCCCGAGGGTACAGAGAGAGGCCCTATTACCCTTACCCTTCCCTGGGTACACCAGCTGTCTGTCAGACCTTGGGCCTAGGTGGGGCTGGTGGACTGGGGCCAGCCATGGTTTATCTCGAGAAACCAGAGCCCTATAGAACCCTATTCCCTATACAGAGCACTATTTTAGACCAGAGCCCTATGTAGGGAATAGGGTGCTATTTGGGATGCGTTTGGTTCTAGGAGGGTGACAGATGGACTCTACTCTAAGATACGATCTCCCTCCTCTGATCTAATCAGGAAGGTTCAAGGGAAGATGGGCTGGGAGGATAAGGAAGTTACTGTTGGTGGACAGAAATGGGAAAAAAGAAGAGGGGGAGGGAAGAATGCGAAAGACAGGCAAGAGCGAGGGGGAGAGAGAGAGCAGGCGGGAGGTGGGAAGAGATATAGAGAGAGGTGGAGAGGTGTGGAGAGAGGTGGAGAGAGAGGTGGAGAGGTATATAGAGAGGTGGGGAGGTATACAGTGGGGAAAGAAAGTATTTAGTCAGCCACCAATTGTGCAAGTTCTCTCACTTAAAAAGATGAGAGAGGCCTGTAATTTTCATCATAGGTACACTTCAACTATGACAGACAAAATGAGGAAAAAAAAATCCAGAAAATCACATTGTAGGATTTTTAATGAATTTATTTGCAAATTATGGTGGAAAATAAGTATTTGGTCACATACAAACAAGCAAGATTTCTGGCCCTCACAGACCTGTAACTTCTTCTTTAAGAGGCTCCTCTGTCCTCCACTCATTACCTGTATTAATGGCACCTGTTTGAACTTGTTATCAGTATAAAAGACACCTGTCCACAACCTCAAACAGTCACACTCCAAACTCCACTATGGCCAAGACCAAAGAGCTGTCAAAGGACACCAGAAACAAAAGTGTAGACCTGCACCAGGTTGGGAAGACTGAATCTGCAATAGGTAAGCAGCTTGGTTTGAAGAAATCAACTGTGGGAGCAATTATTAGGAAATGGAAGACATACAAGATCACTGATAATCTTCCTCGATCTGGGGCTCCACGCAAGATCTCACCCCGTGGGGTCAAAATGATCACAAGAACGGTGAGCAAAAATCCCAGAACCACACGGGGACCTAGTGAATGACCTGCAGAGAGCTGGGACCAAAGTAACAAAGCCTACCATCAGTAACACACTCGCCGCCAGGGACTCAAATCCTGCAGTGCCAGGCGTGTCCCCCTGCTTAAGCCAGTACATGTTCAGGCCCGTCTAAAGTTTGCTAGAGAGCATTTGGATGATCCAGATGAGGATTGGGAGAATGTCAGATGAAACCAAAATAGAACTTTTTGGTAAAAACTCAACTCGTCGTGTTTGGAGGACAAAGAATGCTGAGTTGCATCCAAAGAACACCATACCTACTGTGAAGCATGGGGGTGGAAACATCATGCTTTGGGGCTGTTTTTCTGCAAAGGGACCAGGGCTGACTGATCCGTGTAAAGGAAAGAATGAATGGGGCCATGTATCGTGAGATTTTGAGTGAAAACCTCCTTCCATCAGCAAGGGCATTGAAGATGAAACGTGGCTGGGTCTTTCAGCATGACAATGATCCCAAACACACCGCCCGAACCTTGAAGGAGTGGCTTCTGTAAGAAGCATTTCAAGGTCCTGGAGTGGCCTAGCCAGTCTCCAGATCTCAACCCCATAGAAAATCTTTGGAGGGAGTTGAAAGTCCGTGTTGCCCAGCGACAGCCCCAAAACATCACTGCTCTAGAGGAGATCTGCATGGAGGAATGGGCCAAAATACCAGCAACAGTGTGTGAAAACCTTGTGAAGACTTACAGAAAATGTTTGACCTCTGTCATTGCCAACAAAGGGTATATAACAAAGTATAGAGATAAACTTTTGTTATTGACCAAATACTTATTTTCCACCATAATTTGCAAATAAATTCATAAAAAATCCTACAATGTGATTTTCCGGATTTTTTTCCCTCATTTTGTCTGTCATAGTTGAAGTGTACCTATGATGAAAATTACAGGCCTCTCTCATCTTTTTAAGTGAGAGAACTTGCACAATTGGTGGCTGACTAAATACTTTTTTTCCCCACTGTATAGAGAGGTGGAGAGAGAGGTGGGGAGGTATAGAGAGGTGGAGAGGTATAGAGAGAGGTGGAGAGGTATAGAGAGAGGTGGAGAGGTATATAGAGAGGTGGGGAGGTATAGAGAGAGGTGGAGAGGTATAGAGAGGTGGAGAGGTATAGAGAGGTGGAGAGGTATAGAGAGAGGTGGGGAGGTATATAGAGAGGTGGGGAGAGGTGGAGAGAGAGGTGGAGAGGTATAGAGAGGTGGAGAGGTAGAGAGAGGTGGAGAGGTATAGAGAGAGGTGGGGAGGTATATAGAGAGGTGGGGAGGTGGAGAGTGGTAGAGAGAGAGGTGGAGAGGTATATAGAGAGGTGGGGAGGTATAGAGAGAGGTGGGGAAGTATAGAGAGAGGTGGAGAGGTATAGAGAGAGGTGGAGAGGTATATAGAGAGGTGGGGAGGTATATAGAGAGGTGGGGAGGTATAGAGAGAGGTGGAGAGGTATAGAGAGAGGTGGAGAGGTATAGAGAGAGGTGGAGAGGTATAGAGAGAGGTGGAGAGGTATAGAGAGAGGTGGAGAGGTATAGAGAGAGGTGGAGAGGTATAGAGAGAGGTGGAGAGGTATATAGAGAGGTGGGGAGGTGGAGAGAGAGGTGGAGAGGTATATAGAGAGGTGGGGAGGTATATAGAGAGGTGGAGAGGTATATAGAGAGGTGGAGAGAGGTGGAGAGTGGTAGAGAGAGAGGTGGAGAGGTAGAGAGAGAGGTGGAGAGGTATGTGGAGAGGTATATAGAGAGGTGGGGAGGTATATAGAGAGGTGGGGAGGTATATAGAGAGGTGGGGAGGTATATAGAGAGGTGGAGAGGTATAGAGAGAGGTGGAGAGGTATAGAGAGAGGTGGGGAGGTATATAGAGAGGTGGGGAGGTATATAGAGAGGTGGAGAGGTATAGAGAGAGGTGGAGAGGTATATAGAGAGGTGGGGAGGTATATAGAGAGGTGGGGAGGTATATAGAGAGGTGGAGAGGTATAGAGAGAGGTGGAGAGGTATAGAGAGAGGTGGAGAGGTATAGAGAGAGGTGGGGAGGTATATAGAGAGGTGGAGAGGTATAGAGAGAGGTGGAGAGGTATAGAGAGAGGTGGAGAGGTATAGAGAGAGGTGGGGAGGTATATAGAGAGGTGGAGAGGTATAGAGAGAGGTGGAGAGGTATATAGAGAGGTGGGGAGGTATATAGAGAGGTGGAGAGGTATATAGAGAGGTGGAGAGGTATATAGAGAGGTGGAGAGGTGGAGAGGTATATAGAGAGGTGGGGAGGTATATAGAGAGGTGGGGAGGTATAGAGAGAGGTGGAGAGGTATAGAGAGAGGTGGGGAGGTATATAGAGAGGTGGAGAGAGGTATATAGAGAGGTGGGGAGGTATATAGAGAGGTGGAGAGGTATAGAGAGAGGTGGAGAGGTATATAGAGAGGTGGGGAGGTATATAGAGAGGTGGGGAGGTATATAGAGAGGTGGAGAGGTATAGAGAGAGGTGGAGAGGTATATAGAGAGGTGGGGAGTGGTAGAGAGAGAGGTGGGGAGGTATATAGAGAGGTGGGGAGGTATATAGAGAGGTGGAGAGGTATATAGAGAGGTGGGGAGGTATATAGAGAGGTGGAGAGGTATATAGAGAGGTGGGGAGGTATATAGAGAGGTGGGGAGGTATATAGAGAGGTGGAGAGGTATAGAGAGAGGTGGAGAGGTATATAGAGAGGTGGGGAGGTATATAGAGAGGTGGAGAGGTATATAGAGAGGTGGTGAGGTATATAGAGAGGTGGAGAGGTATAGAGAGAGGTGGAGAGGTATATAGAGAGGTGGGGAGGTATATAGAGAGGTGGGGAGGTATATAGAGAGGTGGAGAGGTATAGAGAGAGGTGGAGAGGTATATAGAGAGGTGGGGAGGTATATAGAGAGGTGGAGAGGTATATAGAGAGGTGGGGAGGTATATAGAGAGGTGGAGAGGTAGAGAGAGAGGTGGAGAGGTATATAGAGAGGTGGAGAGAGGTGGAGAGGTAGAGAGAGAGGTGGGGAGGTATATAGAGACGTGGAGAGGTATAGAGAGAGGTGGAGAGGTATATAGAGAGGTGGAGAGGTATATAGAGAGGTGGAGAGGTATATAGAGAGGTGGAGAGGTAGAGAGAGAGGTGGAGAGGTAGAGAGAGAGATGGAGAGTGGTAGAGAGAGAGGTGGAGAGGTAGAGAGAGAGGTGGAGAGGTATAGAGAGAGGTGGAGAGGTATATAGATAGGTGGGGAGTGGTAGAGAGAGAGGTGGAGAGGTAGAGAGAGAGGTGGAGAGGTATAGAGAGAGGTGGAGAGGTATAGAGAGAGGTGGAGAGGTATAGAGAGAGGTGGAGAGGTATAGAGAGAGGTGGAGAGGTAGAGAGAGATGGAGAGGTATATAGAGAGGTGGGGAGGTATAGAGAGAGGTGGAGAGGTATAGAGAGAGGTGGGGAGAGGTGGAGAGGTAGAGAGAGAGGTGGAGAGGTATATAGAGAGGTGGAGAGGTATATAGAGAGGTGGAGAGGTATATAGAGAGGTGGGGAGGTATAGAGAGAGGTGGAGAGGTATATAGAGAGGTGGGGAGGTATATAGAGAGGTGGAGAGGTATAGAGAGAGGTGGAGAGGTATAGAGAGAGGTGGAGAGGTATAGAGAGAGGTGGATAGGTATAGAGAGAGGTGGAGAGGTATAGAGAGAGGTGGAGAGGTATATAGAGAGGTGGGGAGGTATAGAGAGAGGTGGGGAGAGGTGGAGAGGTAGAGAGAGAGGTGGAGAGGTATATAGAGAGGTGGGGAGAGGTGGAGAGGTAGAGAGAGAGGTGGAGAGGTATATAGAGAGGTGGAGAGGTATAGAGAGAGGTGGAGAGGTATAGAGAGAGGTGGAGAGGTATATAGAGAGGTGGAGAGGTATAGAGAGAGGTGGGGAGGTATATAGAGAGGTGGAGAGGTATATAGAGAGGTGGAGAGGTATAGAGAGAGGTGAGGAGGTATAGAGAGAGGTGGGGAGGTATATAGAGAGGTGGAGAGGTAGAGAGAGGTGGAGAGGTATAGAGAGAGGTGGAGAGGTATAGAGAGGTGGAGAGGTAGAGAGAGAGGTGGAGAGGTAGAGAGAGAGGTGGAGAGGTAGAGAGAGAGGTGGAGAGGTATATAGAGAGAGATGGAGAGGTATAGAGAGAGGTGGGGAGGTATATAGAGAGGTGGAGAGGTAGAGAGAGGTGGAGAGGTATAGAGAGAGGTGGAGAGGTATAGAGAGAGGTGGAGAGGTAGAGAGAGAGGTGGAGAGGTAGAGAGAGAGGTGGAGAGGTATAGAGAGAGATGGAGAGGTATAGAGAGAGGTGGAGAGGTATAGAGAGAGGTGGAGAGGTAGAGAGAGAGGTGGAGAGGTATAGAGAGAGGTGGAGAGGTATAGAGAGAGGTGGAGAGGTATATAGAGAGGTGGAGAGGTATAGAGAGAGGTGGAGAGGTATAGAGAGAGGTGGAGAGGTATATAGAGAGGTGGAGAGGTATATAGAGAGGTGGAGAGGTATAGAGAGAGGTGGGGAGGTATATAGAGAGGTGGAGAGGTATAGAGAGAGGTGGAGAGGTATAGAGAGAGGTGGAGAGGTATAGAGAGAGGTGGAGAGGTATATAGAGAGGTGGGGAGGTATAGTGAGAGGTGGGGAGAGGTGGAGAGGTAGAGAGAGAGGTGGAGAGGTATATAGAGAGGTGGGGAGAGGTGGAGAGGTAGAGAGAGAGGTGGAGAGGTATATAGAGAGGTGGAGACGTATAGAGAGGTGGGGAGGTATAGAGAGAGGTGGGGAGGTATATAGAGAGGTGGAGAGGTAGAGAGAGGTGGAGAGGTATAGAGAGAGGTGGAGAGGTATAGAGAGGTGGAGAGGTATAGAGAGGTGGAGAGGTAGAGAGAGAGGTGGAGAGGTAGAGAGAGAGGTGGAGAGGTATAGAGAGAGGTGGAGAGGTAGAGAGAGAGGTGGAGAGGTAGAGAGAGAGGTGGAGAGGTATAGAGTAAGATGGAGAGGTATAGAGAGAGGTGGAGAGGTATAGAGAGAGGTGGAGAGGTAGAGAGAGAGGTGGAGAGGTATAGAGAGAGGTGGAGAGGTAGAGAGAGAGGTGGAGAGGTATAGAGAGAGGTGGGGAGGTATATAGAGGTGGAGAGGTATAGAGAGGTGGATAGGTAGAGAGAGAGGTGGAGAGGTAGAGAGAGAGGTGGAGAGGTATAGAGAGAGGTGGAGAGGTAGAGAGAGAGGTGGAGAGGTATAGAGAGAGATGGAGAGGTATAGAGAGAGGTGGAGAGGTATAGAGAGAGGTGGAGAGGTAGAGAGAGAGGTGGAGAGGTATAGAGAGAGGTGGAGAGGTATAGAGAGAGGTGGAGAGGTATATAGAGAGGTGGAGAGGTATAGAGAGAGGTGGAGAGGTATAGAGAGAGGTGGAGAGGTATATAGAGAGGTGGCGAGGTATATAGAGAGGTGGAGAGGTATAGAGAGAGGTGGGGAGGTATATAGAGAGGTGGAGAGGTATAGAGAGAGGTGGAGAGGTATAGAGAGAGGTGGAGAGGTATAGAGAGAGGTGGAGAGGTATAGAGAGAGGTGGAGAGGTATATAGAGAGGTGGGGAGGTATAGAGAGAGGTGGGGAGAGGTGGAGAGGTAGAGAGAGAGGTGGAGAGGTATATAGAGAGGTGGGGAGAGGTGGAGAGGTAGAGAGAGAGGTGGAGAGGTATATAGAGAGGTGGAGAGGTATAGAGAGAGGTGGAGAGGTAGAGAGAGGTGGAGAGGTATAGAGAGAGGTGGAGAGGTAGAGAGAGAGGTGGAGAGGTAGAGAGAGGTGGAGAGGTAGAGAGAGAGGTGGAGAGGTAGAGAGAGAGGTGGAGAGGTATATAGAGAGGTGGAGAGGTATAGAGAGAGGTGGAGAGGTATATAGAGAGAGGTGGAGAGGTATAGAGAGAGGTGGAGAGGTATAGAGAGAGGTGGAGAGGTAGAGAGAGAGGTGGAGAGGTATAGAGAGAGATGGAGAGAGATGCAAAGCAATTTCTAACATTTTTCACATGCGTTTTTCTAGATTTTGTTGTTGTTATTCTGTCTCTCACTGTTCAAATAAACCTACCATTAAAATTATAGACTGATAATTTCTTTGTCAGTGGGCAAACGTACAAAATCAGCAGGGGATCAAATACTTTTTTCCCTCACTGTATGTACACAGGGAGAGGACAGGCCACCTGGTGCAGGTATGTATACAGGGAGAGGACAGGCCACCTGGTGCAGGTATGTATACAGGGAGAGGACAGGCCTCTTGATGCAGGTATGTATACAGGGGTAGGACAGGCCACCTGGTACAGGTATGTTTTCAGGGAGAGGACAGGCCCCCTGGTGCAGGTATGAATACAGGGAGAGGACAGGCCCCTTGGTGCAGGTATGTATACAGGGAGAGGACAGGCCTCCTGGTGCAGGTATACAGGGAGAGGACAGGCCCCCTGGTGCAGGTATACAGGGAGAGGATAGGCCCCCTGGTGCAGGTATACAGGGAGAGGATAGGCCCCATGTGCAGGTATACAGGGAGAGGATAGGCCCCCATGTGCAGGTATACAGGGAGAGGATAGGCCCCCTGGTGCAGGTATACAGGGAGAGGATAGGCCCCCTGGTGCAGGTATACAGGGAGAGGATAGGCTGGTCTAGTCGGTCGGTGTTTGTTGTGTTAGGATTAGGTAGACAGGGTGCTGGTCTGGTCTGTGTGTGTGTGTGCGTGTGTGCGTGTGTATGTGTGTGTGTGTGTGTGTGTGTCTGTGTGTGTGCGTGTGCGTGTGCGTGTGTGGAGATAGAACAAACACTGTTTTATTGAAATTGAGAGGATTTCTCCCTCTGAAGCCAAACAAAGACTGCCAGATTGTCAGCATGAGGGGCAGAGAAGGAGCCCTTGATGAAACCAACAAACCAGATGTTTACAGATGGAGACGTAAACACTGAACCTCCCCTACTCTCCTCCACTCATCTCTTTCTAAATCAGCCTGGTGAGTTGGGTAGGGCATGGTGCTACAATACAGAACCAGACAATTTGTGACGATAATGATACGAGGCGGCAGGGTAGCCTAGTGGTGAGAGCGTTGGGCCAGTAACCGTAAAGGTTGCTGGATCGAATCCCCGAGCTGACAAGGTTAAAAATCTGTTGTTCTCCCCATGAACAAGGCAGTTAACCGGTAGGCCGTCATTGTAATTATGAACGTGTTCCTAACTGATTTTGCCTATTTAAATAATACCACATTTTTTTTTATATTTCTTTCTATTGAAGTTCCTAGACGGTTTCTTAGTTGACTTTACGGGTTGGCGTGGTAACACTCACTCAATATGAGGAACTTCGAAGACCTGTGGAATCAGCGGGTGCGCTCACAAATGGTGTTCCCGTTTACCGGAACCCTCCACAGAGGGAGGAAAGCGTTCTAACCCGCACACACATAATTATTACGATTATTTCCACTGTTTAGTTCTCTATCACGTTGGGGAGAACTGTTACCACAGACCCCGTTATCATGGAAACAGTTATTTAGAAACAAACAAACAAACCTAAAACTTCACGGTAGAGACCATTATTTAATAGGAGGATACAGTGATGCAGGTCAAGAATACCAAACCCCAGAGGATGTTTTCCATGTTCTATGTTCTATGTTCTATGCCATAAAGTTCTACAGCTGATGTTATGTGAGGAGAGAGCAAAAAATATTTCCGGTGTTTGAAAAGATGTGACAGCTGGAGGGGAGGGCGGAGAGGCAACGGATCAGACCCACAGCTTGGAGAGCAACGTCTGTCCAGAACTGATACATCTCTTCCACCTTCCAGCTACATTTCATATTAATCATTTCTATTACAAAAAGAGCGATTGTCAAATGTAATAGCTGTGATTGCCAACAATGCGTTTTTGCCACCAAGTACTAAGTCATGTTTTGCGGAGGCATCAAATACTTATTTACCTGCAATCAGTAGTTTTTCCTTATACCTACTAACCCTCTCCCCCTCTCTCTCTTTATTGTTACAGAGAAACTGTGTTATTCTGTTCATCAGACGGCGGACATGATGAAATAAATACTTCTTTCTCTCATTAAAATGCAAATCAATTTCTAACATTTTTCACATGCGTTTTTATGGATTTTTTTGTTGTTGTTATTCTGTCTCTCACTGTTCAAATAAACCTACCATTAAAATTATAGACTGATCATTTCTTTTATCAGTGGGCAAACGTACAAAATCAGCAGGGGATCAAATACTTTTTTCCCTCACTGTAACAATAATAGTAATAATTAGTGAACCCTCACCCACGGACAGATTGATCGCTGACCTCAGAAGCGATATGAACCCAAACTGTGCATAAGCGAAAAAACAGCAGAAATTTCAACAGACGCCCCCCCCAAAATAAACCATCAGGCATTGTAATGGCTTTCTCCAGTTTAGCCTCCAGCAGAGATTGACATCGATCCAGTACTTCCCCACGAGAACAGAGAGGAACGGAACAGCCCCTCGACTGAGATAACCTTTACAATACATCTGAGATATCACTGAGGTGTCCCACACTGGGATAACCTTTACAATACATCTGAGATATCACTGAGGTGTCCCACACTGGGATAACCTTTACAATACATCTGATATATCACTGAGGTGTCCCACACTGAGATAACCTTTACAATACATCTGAGATATCACTGAGGTGTCCCACACTGGGATAACCTTTACAATACATCTGAGATATCACTGAGGTGTCCCACACTGGGATAACCTTTACAATACATCTGAGATATCACTGAGGTGTCCCACACTGGGATAACCTTTACAATACATCTGAGATATCACTGAGGTGTCCCACATAGGGATAACCTTTACAATACATCTGAGATATCACTGAGGTGTCCCACACTGGGATAACCTTTACAATACATCTGAGATATCACTGAGGTGTCCCACACTGGGATAACCTTTACAATACATCTGAGATATCACTGAGGTGTCCCACACTGGGATAACCTTTACAATACATCTGAGATATCACTGAGGTGTCCCACACTGGGATAACCTTTACAATACATCTGAGATTTCACTGAGGTGTCCCACACTGGGATAACCTTTACAATACATCTGAGATATCACTGAGGTGTAAGACACATTGACTTGTAGTAAAACCACTACAGGCTCCCTTATGGCATGAGGTCGGCACCGACTCTTACTGACACACGGTCATTGACGGTCATTGACATGGAACTTATCTGATGACGTTAGACTCATTCTGCCCAGGTTGCAGCCTACCAGGATACTTGGATTTCTTCCCCATAAACGCACATGTACAACGGAACATTTAGTGAGGATACTAGGATCACTTAAGGGTCCGAGCAAAATATCAGTCTTGGTAAAGTTGAAATTAGACCCGGAAGCCTCTTTGACTTAAAATTATAGACTGATCATTTCTTTTATCAGTGGGCAAACGTACAAAATCAGCAGGGGATCAAATACTTTTTTCCCTCACTGTAACAATAATAGTAATAATTAGTGAACCCTCACCCACGGACAGATTGATCGCTGACCTCAGAAGCGATATGAACCCAAACTGTGCATAAGCGAAAAAACAGCAGAAATTTCAACAGACGCCCCCCCCAAAATAAACCATCAGGCATTGTAATGGCTTTCTCCAGTTTAGCCTCCAGCAGAGATTGACATCGATCCAGTACTTCCCCACGAGAACAGAGAGGAACGGAACAGCCCCTCGACTGAGATAAACTTTACAATACATCTGAGATATCACTGAGGTGTCCCACACTGGGATAACCTTTACAATACATCTGAGATATCACTGAGGTGTCCCACACTATCTCAGATGTATTGTAAAGGTTATCCCAGTGTGGGACACCTCAGTGATATCTGAGGTGTAAGACACATTGACTTGTAGTAAAACCACTACAGGCTCCCTTATGGCATGAGGTCGGCACCGACTCTTACTGACACACGGTCATTGACGGTCATTGACATGGAACTTATCTGATGACGTTAGACTCATTCTGCCCAGGTTGCAGCCTACCAGGATACTTGGATTTCTTCCCCATAAACGCACATGTACAACGGAACATTTAATGAGGATACTAGGATCACTTAAGGGTCCGAGCAAAATATCAGTCTTGGTAAAGTTGAAATTAGACCCGGAAGCCTCTTTGACTCTACAGCCACATTAATCCCCAGTCTCTCCCCAGAGGTCCATAGGTCATCCCAGTAGACATGTCCGAAGCTGGTGTCTTCCAGCTGTAGACTCCTCATGTACTTATCAACTTAGGAGAGTGCCCTGAGCAACACACCACTAAGTAGGATCACCCTAGATATGAAATTAGACAAAATGTCATGATAGAGTCATTTAGCCAAGACCGTGGGCATACAGTTGAAGTCGGAAGTTTACATTCACTTAGGTTGGAGTCATTAAAACTCGTTTTTCAACCTCTCCACAAATTTCTTGTTAACAAACTATAGTTTTGGCAAGTCGGTTAGGACATCTACTTTGTGCATGACACAAGTAATATTTCTACCAATTGTTTACAGACAGATTATTTCACTTATAATTCACTGTATCACAATTCCAGTGGGTCAGAATTTTACATACACTAAGTTGACTGTGCATTTAAACAGCTTGGAAAATTCCAGAAAATGATGTCATGGCTTTAGAAACTTCTGATAGGCTAATTGACATAATTGGAGTCAATTGGAGGTGTACCTGTGGATTTATTTCAAGGCCTACCTTCAAACTCAGTGCCTCTGCTTGACATCATGGGAAAATCAAAAGAAATCAGCCAAGACCTCAGCAAAAAAATTGTAGACCTCCACAAGTCTGGTTCATCCTTGGGAGCAATTTCCAAAAGCCTGAAGATACCACGTTCATCTGTACAAACAATAGTATGCAAGTATATACACCATGGGACCACGCAGCCTTCATACCGCTCAGGAAGGAGATATGTTCTTTCTCCAAGAGATGTAAAACGAGTCCTACATCGACATATCCTGAAAGGACGCTCAGCAAGGAAGAAGCCACTGCTCCAAAACCGCCATAAAAAAGCCAGACTACGGTTTGCAATTGCACATGGGGACAAATATTGTACTTTTTGGAGAAATGTCCTCTGTTCTGATGAAACAAAAATAGAACTGTTTGGCCATAATTACCATTGTTATGTTTGGAGGAAAAAGGGGGAGGCTTGCAAGCCGAAGAACACCATCCCAACCTTGAAGCACGGGGGTGGCAGCATCATGTTGTGTGGGTGCTTTGCTGCAGGAGGGACTGGTGCACTTCAGAAAATAGATGGCATCATGAGGAAAGAAAATTATGTGGATATATTGAAGCAACATCTCAAGACATCAGTCAGGAAGTTAAAGCTTGGTCGCAAATGGTCGCATACTTCCAAAGTTGTGGCAAAATGGCTTAAGGACAACTAAGTCAAGGTATTGGAGTGGCCATCACAAAGCCCTGACCTCAATCCCATAGAACATTTGTGGATAGAAAAAGCGTGTACGAGCAAGGAGGCCTACAACCTGACTCAGTTACACCAGCTCTGTCAGGAGGAATGGGCCAAAATTAACCCAACTTATTGTGGGAAGCTCGTGGAAGGCTACCCGAAACGTTTGACCCAAGTTAAACAATTTAAAGGCAGTGCTACCAAATACTAATTGAGTGTATGTACACTTCTGACCCACTGGGAATGTGATGAAATAAATAATAGCTGAAACAAATAATTCTCTCTACTATTACTCTGACATTTCCCATTCTTAAAATGAAGCGGTGATCCTAACTGACCTAAGACAGGGACATTTTACTTGGACTAAATGTCAGGAATCGTGAAAAACTGAGTTTAAATGTATTTGGCGTATGTAAACTTCTGACTTCCACTGTATATAGAGCCAATTAGATGAATAAGGTGTGTTAACTATATTTTATATATCTTTTTGTTTGTGTTTTTATTTAAAAAAAAACATTTTCTTTGACGTTTAGGAAATGATAGTGCCACAAACATGATGTTACCAGTTAGTGCCACAAACATGTTCCCCATTCCCCTACCAGTTAGTGCCACGAACATGTTCCCCATTCTCCTACCAGTTAATGCCACAAACATGTTCCCCATTCCCCTACCACATAGTTCCACCATATGTTCCCCATTCCCCTACCAGTTAGTGCCACAAACATGTCCCCCATTCCCCTACCAGTTAATGCCACAAACATGTTCCCCATTCCCCTACCACATAGTTCCACCATATGTTCCCCATTCCCCTACCAGTTAGTGCCACAAACATGTCCCCCATTCCCCTACCAGTTAATGCCACAAACATGTCCCCCATTCCCCTACCAGTTAATGCCACAAACATGTCCCCCATTCCCCTACCAGATAGTTCCACCATATGTTCCCCATTCCCCTACTTGTTAGTACCACAATGCCGCTTATTTGGAGAATAAATGTAATGATGTATTTTGTGAGTGTTGTGCCTTATAAACGTCTCTCTAAGTTACTGCCGAGATCCACCAGCCTGGACAACCGGACAACGGGTCCGGAACGATGATCCACAACCAGGACATCCCATGGCCATTCTTGTGAGGGTCTGCAGCTTGCAGAAATCCTACCAGGTTAAACCACCAGGAAAAGACTGTCATGATCATCCACAAACCAGGACACCACGTCGTTATTCTTGTAGTGGGTTGCAACTTGCAGAATCCTTCCCAGACTGTCACGACTGTCCTATAAGGATCCAAGTAGGGGGCGAAGTATACTGGTGGGGGTTGACAGTACACCCTGTTTTAAATCAAGGACAGAACATTCAGCTATCTCCAAATCCAATTTCACCCAAGTGGGCTCCCGAGTGGCGCAGCAGTCTAAGGCTGCATCTCAGTGCAAGAGGCGTCACTACAGACACCCTGATTTGAATCCAGGCTGTATCACAACCGGCCGTGATTGGGAGTCCCGAAGGGCAGCGCACAATTGGTGCAGCGTCGTCCGGGTTTGGCCGGTGTAGGCCGTCATTGTAAATAAGAACAAGAATAAGAAGATTGTGCCTTTGCTACACAGACCTTTCCCGCTGAAACTCTAACACGTTCTAAAGTGAATACTGGAACAATATTTCTAACATATAACGTGGGGAATAAAACACTGGTGACGTTTCGGGTGTTGTTTTGTGATGTCATTAATTGTGATGTTAGAAAGGAAATACTGTAACTTGGAAAGTATACCCACTACATGGATGACGTGTCCATCCGATGCATTGAAATATGATGAAAGTGTTTTTGTTAAGATTTTAAGAGCCATAGATAATGGGTACCAGTACCAATGAGATAATAGTTTCACATAACTTTGTACAAGTGACAAGCCATGCCCCTGAGTGAGGTCAGAGAGCGTGTCAGCCTGACGGAACCGCCTCTTTTGAATGAAGTGTATAAAATGATAGGTTAGAATTCACATATCAGACCAGAGAGACGTTGAGCTGCAGCTCACGTTTAAACTGTTTTGAAATCTGAAATCTCAACACGCGGTAGAGACAATAAAGTCACCTCCCGGACAATCGCTGGCACGGCTGATTAGCTGTCCTAAGTAAAGTATCTAGAAAAGCGAATTTAAGTGGGACCATTCTACAACTCTTCTCAAATCACCGTAGTATGCTCTCATCACCCCACTGAGAACCATCGACACGACCTATCTTCAAATAAGCATCTTCCAGAGCAAATGGATGTAGAACGAACTATGTAGTTATTTTTAGGACTACACGACAAGTCACCGGATAACGGACGACAGCAGAGGAGAACAACGGTAGTAGAAGACGGGTGGCGACCCTTTTTGGACAATCAGAGCCTTACAAGCGTGCAGCAAAAAGGCCCAACACCCTTTTCCAAGAAGGCCTAGTTTCCGACAGAAATACACGAACAACCAAGACATTTCACATAGATACATTCATGATGTCTTACTCAAAGAGGGCGACAGTTCGTGTGCAAAGTACATGATTATTGTGAGAGTAGTTTCTAAAATGTACCAACATTAAGTGTCTCTGTCTCTCTCTCTCTCTCGTCCTCTCCATGTCTTTCGTAACAAGCAGCCATATTGTTGTCAGTCCACTAGGGACCTGTTTCTAATGTATTAAGCGTGCATGTTTATGCTGTGTTACCATTTAGTTAGCTAGTAAATAAATTATTAAACCAATTTGTGTAGTACTGGATCATAAGATGCAAGGAGGTTACCACTGTTCAGAATGATGATATGATACAAGGTTATGATTAATAAGTAGACTGTTTATAGATGTGATGGGTAAAGACCTTTCAGAGTTTAATTCGGGAGATGGTAACTCTTTAAAGAACCGCTCTCGTGGTGCCCCAGATCCTAATTAGTTAATTGTTACACGATGAATTTAATCCGATAACAATTAAACATAGTTAGTTGATTAGATAAATAACAGTCATCAGTCTAATGAAAGTAAAGTCACAACAAAAGATAAAGGTACACAGGGTGAAAGAGAGTTGGAGAGAGAAGATCGAGAATGAGAGGGAGAGAGAGAGATATCGAGAGAGAGATATGATGAAGCCTTTACCTCCAAGGTGCCCTCTGTTGAAAAGTAGCATCAGCAGCAAATTACAGTCCACATTAAATTACATCTGCACTAGGTCTCCACTGAAGATTATTTACCTCTGTTTATTTAGAGTATTGATTGAGAGTTGCAATCAGTAGTTCTTCCTTATACCTACTTTCCCTCTCCCCCTCTCTCTCTTTATTGTTACAGAGAAACTGTGTTATTCTGTTCATCAGACGGCGGACATGATGAAATAAATACTTGTTTCTCTCATTAAAATGCAAATCAATTTCTAACATTTTTCACATGCGTTTTTCTGGATTTTTTTGTTGTTATTCTGTCTCTTACTGTTCAAATACACCTACCATTAAAATTATAGACTGATCATTTCTTTGTCAGTGGGCAAACGTACAAAATCAGCAGGGGATCAAATACCTTTTTCCCTCACTGTAGGTGCCAGGCGCACCATTTTGTGTCAAGAACTGCAACGCTGCTGGGTTTTGTACGCTCAACAGTTTCCCTGTGTGTATCAAGAATGGTCCACCACCCAAAGGAATTCCAGCCAACTTGACACAACTGGGGGGGGGGTTGCAACTCGATATTAGAAGGTGTTCGTAATGTTTTGGTATACGCAGTGTATGCACATATAACTAGGAATAAAGTGACCGATTGTAAACAGTAGCAACAGCGTGTGTGATGAGTCATATAAAGATATTCCAAAAAAGGTCAATGCAGATAGTCCGGGTAGCTATTTGGTTAACTATTTAGCAGTCTTATGGCTTGGAGGTAGAAGCTGTTCAGGATCCTGTTGGTGATGCAATAATTTCCATGGTAATGTAGAATGTTGTTCATTCATATGATGCTAACTGATGTGGCTCACGCAATGGAATGTATTTTTTGTAATGTCTGTTGAGTTGATTCAACAAATCACAGCAGAGATTGATGGGTACACCTCCTGATTTTAATTATTGCTTTGCTCCTGTATTATTGCTTTGCTCCCGGTACACTCGCACGTCCACCCATTATGACATTATTGTCTTGAATGGCGACACTCGTTCTGTTCAATGAGGGGGATTTGATTAATCTGTCCCGGGTAGGCTTGTTTTGCACTGCGTTACGTTTTGGAACCGGAGTAATGGAGTAATGAGTAGGATTCTGTGGGGGATTTCAAATGAATACTTCTCATGTCCTCTCTCCTCGTCACCTTATCAAAACACATTGCATGAGAAAGCCAGAGGAGACATCGATTGCAAGATATTAGCTCCATGTTCCCCAGCCTCTTAATAATTGCATAACGGTAAACCTAGACACGTGCATCTTATAGTATTCCGACAAGGCTCACTAACCTTGGCCATACCCACTGGATACGATCATAGACCAGCAGTCACTTACGAGCTATTCAACAATGCTGAGTTAAAAAATTATACAGAACAAAATAATAACAGTAAAATAAATACACAAGAATGTAGCTATATACAGGATGTACCAGTACCAGATCAATGTGGAGCTATATACAGGGAGTACCAGTACCAGATCAATGTGGAGCTATATACAGGGAGTACCAGTACCAGATCAATGTGGAGCTATATACAGGGAGTACCAGTACCAGATCAATGTGGAGCTATATACAGGAGTACCAGTACCAGATCAATGTGGAGCTATATACAGGAGTACCAGTACCAGATCAATGTGGAGCTATATACAGGGAGTACCAGTACCAGATCAATGTGGAGCTATATACAGGGAGTACCAGTACCAGATCACTGTGGAGCTATATACAGGGAGTACCAGTACCAGATCAATGTGGAGCTATATACAGGGAGTACCAGATCAATGTGGAGCTATATACAGGGAGTACCAGTACCAGATCAATGAGTAGCTACATACAGGGAGTACCAGTACCAGATCAATGTGGAGCTATATACAGTGAGTACCAGTACCAGATCACTGTGGAGCTATATACAGGGAGTACCAGTACCAGATCAATGTGGAGCTATATACAGGGAGTACCAGTACTAGATCAATGTGGAGCTATATACAGGGAGTACCAGTACCAGATCAATGTGGAGCTATATACAGGGAGTACCAGTACCAGATCACTGTGGAGCTATATACAGGGAGTACCAGTACCAGATCAATGTGGAGCTATATACAGGGAGTACCAGATCAATGTGGAGCTATATACAGGGAGTACCAGTACCAGATCAATGAGTAGCTACATACAGGGAGTACCAGTACCAGATCAATGTGGAGCTATATACAGTGAGTACCAGTACCAGATCACTGTGGAGCTATATACAGGGAGTACCAGTACCAGATCAATGTGGAGCTATATACAGGGAGTACCAGTACTAGATCAATGTGGAGCTATATACAGGAAGTACCAGTACCAGATCAATGTGGAGCTATATACAGGAAGTCCTAGTACCAGTACCAGCAAAATAAATAAATACAGTATAGGGATGAGGTAGTTGGATGGGCTGTTTACAGATGGGCTATGTACAGGTGCAATGATCTGTGAGCTGCTCTGACAGCTGGTGCTTGAAGTTAGTGAGGGAGATATGAGTCTCCAGCTTCAGTGATTATTGCAGTTCGTTCCAGTCATTGGCAGCAGAGAACTGGAAGGAAAGGCGGCCAAAGGAGGAATTGGCTTTAGGGGTGACCAGTGATATATATACCGTCTGGAGCACGTGCTACAGGTGGGTGCTGCTATGGTGACCAGTGAGCTGAGATAAGGCGGGGCTTTACCAAGCAAAGACTTGTAGATGACCTGGAGCCAGTGGGTTTGGCGACGAGTATGAAGCGAGGGCCAGCCAACGAGAGCGTACAGGTCGCAGTGGTGGGTAGTATATGGGGCTTTGGTGACAAAACGGATGGCACTGTGATAGACTGCATCCAATTTGTTGAGTAGAGTGTTGGAGGCTATTTTGTAAATGACATCGCCAAAGTCAAGGATTGGTAGGATAGTCAGTTTTGTTGTGAAATAGGAAGCCGATTCTAGATTTAATTTTGAATTGGAGATGCTTAATGTGGGTCTGGAAGGAGAGTTTACAGTCTAACCATCCAGAGTAGTGATGCTAGACGGGCGGGCAGGTGCGGGCAGAAATCAGTTGAAAAGCATGCATTTAGTTTTACTTGCGTTTAAGAGCAGTTGGATGCCACGGAAAGAGAGTTGTATGGCATTGAAGCTTGTCTGGAGGTTTGTTAACAGTGTCCAAAGAAGGGCCAGAAGTGTACAGAATGGTGTCGTCTGCGTAGAGGTGGATCAGAGAATCCCCAGCAGCAAGAGCGACATCATTGATGTATATAGAGAAGAGAGTTGGCCCGAGAATTTAACCCTGTGGCACCCCCATAGAGACTGCCAGAGGTCCGGACAACAGGCCCTCCGATTTGACACACTGAGCTCTGTCTGAGAAGTAGTTGGTGAACCAGGCGAGGCAGTCATTTGAGAAACCAAGGCTAAGAATGATAAGAATGTGCTGATTGACAGAGTCGAAAGCCTTGGCCCGGTTGATGAATACGGCTGCACAGTATTGTCTTTTATCGATGGCGGTTATGATATTGTTTAGGACCTTGAGTGTGGCTGAGGTGCACCCATGACCATCTCGGAAACCAGATTGCATAGCGGAGAAGGTACGGTAGGATTCGAAATGGTCGGTGATCTGTTTGTTAACTTGGCTTTCGAAGACCATAGAAAGGCAGGGTAGGATAAATATAGGTCTGTAGCAGTTTGGGTCTAGAGTGTCTCCCCTTTGAATAGGGGGATGACCGTGGCAGCTTTGCAGTCTTTGGGGATCTCAGACGATACGAAAGAAAGGTTGAACAGGCTAGTAATAGGGGTTGCAACAATTTCAGCAGATCATTTTAGAAAGAGAGGGTCCAGATTGTCTAGCCCGGCTGATTTGTAGGGGTCCAGATTTTGCTGCTCTTTCAGAACATCAGCTATCTGGATTTGGGTGAAGGAGAAATGGGGGAGGCTTGGGCGAGTTTCTGTGGGGGGTGCAGGGCAGTTGACCGGGGTAGGGGTAGCCAGGTGGAAAGCATGGCCAACCGTAGAAAAATGCTTATTGAAATTTTCAATTATCGTGGATTTATCGGTGGTGACAGTGTTTCCTAGCATCAGTGCAGTGGGCATCTGGGAGGAGATGCTCTTATTCTCCATGGACTTTACAGTGTCCCAGAACTCTTTGAGTTTGTGCTGGAGGATGAAAGTTTCTCTTTGAAAAAGCTAGCCTTGGCTTTCCTAACTGCCTGTGTATATTGGTTCCTAACTTCCCTGAAAGGTTGCATATCACGGGGGCTATTCGATGCTATTGCAGTACGCCACAGAATGTTTTTGTGCTGGTCAAGGGCAGTCAGGTCTGGAGTGAACCAAGGGCTATATCTGTTCCTGGTTCTACATTTTTTGAATGGGGCATGCTTATTTAAGATGGTGAGGAACGCACTTTTAAAGAATAACCTGGCATCCTCTACTGACTGGATGAGATCTATATCCTTCCAGGATACCCGGGCCAGGTCGATTAGAAAGGCCTGCTCGCTGAAGTGTTTTAGGGAGCGTTTACAGTGATGAGGGGTGGGCGTTTGACCACAAACCCATTACGGATGCAGGCAATGAGGCAGTGATCGCTGAGATCTTGATTAAAGACAGCAGAGGTGTATTTGGAGGGCAAGTTGGTTAGGATGATATCTATGATGGTGCCTGTGTTTACGGATTTGGTGTTGTACCTGGTAGGTTCATTGATAATTTGTGTGAGATTGAGGGCATCAAGCTTAGATTGTAGGATGGCCTGGGTGTTAAGTCTGTCCCAGTTTAGGTCACCTAGCAGCATGAGCTTTGAAGATAGATGGGGGACAATCAATTCACATATGGTGTCCAGGGCACAGCTGAGGGCAGAGGGTGGTCTATAGCAAATGGCAACGGTGAGAGACTTGTTTCAGGAAAGGTGGATTTTTTTAAAGTAGAAGCTTGAATTGTTTTGGTAAAAACCTGGATAGTAAGACAAAACTCTGCAGGCTATCTCTGCAGTCGATTGCCACTCTGATGGACCTATTCAGCTAACAGTTGTCACGTCCAGGCCTGAGAAGACAGGCTGGTGTGTTTAGTTTTGGTTTTGGTGTAGGGTTTTTTATGTTCTAGGTGTTATATTTCTATGTTGGGGTAATGGTTCCCAAATTCGAGGCAGCTGTGTGTCGTTGTCTCTAATTGGGAACCATATATATGTTTGGGGTTTTCATATAGGTTTTGTGGGTTATTGTTTGAGCATAGCTTCATTGTGTTTCATGTTATGTTTTCAACGTTACAATCTTCGTTTTGTTTGTTGTTTTGTCCCAGTTACGTTGTTTCAATAAAATAATGTATACTGGATAACTCGCTGCGCCTCTGTCTGTCCTTTCCGAAGATCGTGACAGAATAACCCACCATAAAAAGACCAAGCAGCGAGAGACCCGGGAGTTCTGGACTTGGGAGGAGATTTTGGATGGAAAGGGGTCCTGGTCATGGGATGAGATTTTGGCTGGAAAGGGACCTTGGGAGAAGACGGCGGAGCATCGTCACCCCAGGGAGGGAAAAGTAGCGGGGACTGAGTGGAGCAGGTGTGAGGAATATTATGGAGCATGGAGTCCAGAGAGAGAGAAGTTTGTTGGGACTCGCCTGGCTAGGAAGCCCGAAAGGCAGCCCCAAAAACCTTTGGGGGCACACGGGGAGTTTGGCCGGTTCAGGATGGACTCCTGAGCCAACTCCTCGTGCTCTCTGGAGGGAGCGTCGGAGGGAGCGTCGCACTGGTAAGACGCCATGCTATGCAGTTTTGCGCACGGTGTCTCCAGTGCGCGTTCACAGCCCGGTGCGAGAGATTCCAGCGCCACTCATCTGTCAGGGGAGGGTGAGTGTGCAGCCTTGAAGAGTGGTGCCGGCTCAGCACTCCTGGTCTCCGGTGCGCCTCCTTGGACCAGGATATCCTGCACCGGTTCTGCGTACTGTGTCTCCAGTGCGTGTCCACAGCCCTGTGCGAGAGATTCCAGCTCCACTCATCTGTCAGGCTACGGTGAGTGTGCTACCTGGTAGAGTGGTGCCGGCTCTGCGCGCTAGGTCGCCAGTACACCTTCTGGGACCGAGATATCCTGCACTGGTTCTGCGTGTGGGTTCTCCGGTTCGGCATCCACAGCCCAGTAGGTCCTGTTCCGGATCCGCGCACCAGGCCCCCTGTGCGCTTAGAGAGTCCAGCACGTCCTGTCCTGGCTCCGCGCACCAGGCCCCCTGTGCGCTTAGAGAGTCCAGCACGTCCTGTTCCGGCTCTGAGCACAAGGATCCCTGTGCCTGTCGTTGACCCAGCACGTCCTGTCCCTGTTCCACGCTCCAGGATTCCTGTGCGCGTAATGAGCCCAGTACGGTCGGTTCCTGCTCCCCGCACCAGAGTGCCAGTGCGCTTAGTGAGCCCAGTACGGCCGGTTCCTGCTCCCCGCACCAGAGTGCCAGTGCGCTTAGTGAGCCCAGTACGGCCGGTTCCTGTTCCACGCTCCAGGATCACTGTGCCCGTCGTGGACCCAGCACGTCCAGTCCCTGCTCCACACTCCAGGATTCCTGTGCCCGTCGTGGACCCAGCACGTCCTGTCCCTGCTCCACGCTCCAGGATCCCTATGCCCGTTGTGGACCCAGCACGTCCTGTCCCTGCTCCACGCTCCAGGATCCCTGTGCCCGTCGTGGACCCAGCACGTCCTGTCCCTGTTCCACGCTCCAGGATTCCTGTGCCAGTCGTGGATCGAGTACGGCCGGTTCCTGCACCCCGCACCAGAGTGCCAGTGCACGTAATGAGCCCAGTACGGCCGGTTCCTGCTCCCCGCACCAGAGTGCCAGTACGCGTAATGAGCCCAGTACGGCCGGTTCCTGCCCCCCGCACCAGAGTGCCTGTGCGTTTATTGAGCCTAGTACCGCCGGTTCCTGCTCCCCGCACCAGAGGGCCAGTGCGCGTCCCCTGTCCGGGACCTCCAGAGAAGGTCCCCTGTCCGGGATCTCCAGAGAAGGTCCCCTGTCCGGGATCTCCAGAGAAGGTCCCCTGTCCGGGACCTCCAGAGAAGGTCCCCAGTCCGGAGCCGCCAGTGAGGGTCCCCAGTCCGGAGCTGCCAGAGATGGTCCCCAGTCCGGGGCCGCCAGAGAGGGTCCCCAGTCCGGGGCCGCCAGAGAAGGTCCCCTGTCCGGGACCTCCAGAGAAGGTCCCCTGTCCGGGATCTCCAGAGAGGGTCCCCTGTCCGGGATCTCCAGAGAGGGTCCCCTGTCCGGGACCTCCAGAGAAGGTCCCCAGTCCGGAGCCGCCAGTGAGGGTCCCCAGTCCGGAGATGCCAGAGAGGGTCCCCAGTCCGGGACCGCCAGAGAGGGTCCCCTGTCCGGGACCTCCAGAGAAGGTCCCCTGTCCGGGACCTCCAGAGAAGGTCCCCTGTCCGGGATCTCCAGAGAGGGTCCCCTGTCCGGGATCTCCAGAGAGCGTCCCCTGTCCGGGATCTCCAGAGAGGGTCCCCAGTCCGGGGCCGCCAGAGAAGGTCCCCAGTCCTGCAAATGGCCCAGGGCCTCCAGTGCGTGACCATGGGAGATGGGCCTAGGTGCAAGCTAATTGATGCTAGCCAGGAGTAGCCACAGATTGCAGCTAGCTAGCTGTAATGATCTAGGTGAAAAGGTTCAGAGCTTGAGGTAGGAATCCGGGGATATGGAGAGAAAATAAGTTTGGTATGCTCTGGTTTGAGTCGCATTGTGCAAACTGACGAGAGTTTGTATGAGTCCCAGCAAGAGGTTAGCTGATGACCGCTAGCAGTGGGGGTTCCGGTTTGAAAGTAAAGAAAAATACTTTAGGAAATAGCAGATCCACATTGGGTGAGGCGGGTTGCAGTTAGGAGAGTATTTTGAAGTTGAGGTTTCAAAAAATATAAAAAAAGAATTGCGAAGAAAAAATATATTAAAATATATATACACGGGACACAACAAGACGAGGACAAAGACATCTGACTGCTATGCCATCTTGGATTTTTGGTCACATACACATGGTTAGCAGATTGTGTTATTGTGTTATTGTGAGGGTAGCGAAATGCTTGTGCTTCTAGTTCCGACAGTGCAGCAATATCTAACAATTTCACAGCAAATACCTAATACACACAAATCTAAGTAAGGAATGGAATTAAGGATATATAAATATATGGACAAGCAATGTCAGAGCGACATAGACTAAGATACAGTAGAATTGAATACAGTATATACATATGAGATGAGTAATGCAAGATATGTAAACATTATTAAAGTGGCCAATGACTTCAAGTCTGTGTATATAGGCAGCAGCCTCTCTGTGCTAGCTGTAGTCTGTGAACAGCATTCTCACATAGTTATTTCCCCTTGTCCAGGTGGGAGAGGGCAGTGTGAAGTGCAATTGAGATTGCGTCATCTGTGGATCTGTTGGGGCTGTATGCGTGGAGATGATGTGTATGTGTGTCATGACCAGCCTTTCAAAGCACTTCATATTTACAGATGTGAGTGCTACATTGTGGTAGGCATTTAGGCAGGTTATCTTGGGGCTCTTGGGAACAGGGGCAATGGTAGTCAGCTTGAAAATTGTTGGGAACACAGACTGAGACAAGGAGAGATTGAACATGTCTGTGAAGACATTTGCCAGCTGATCATGCTTTGAGAACGTGCCCTGTTATTCCATCTTGTGATTGTTAGCCTGCAATATGACTGTCACCAAGGGAGTACCCCAAGGCTCAATCCAAGGCCCCACGCTCTTCTCAATTTACATCAACAACATAGCTCAGGCAGTAACTGATTTTCAGCTGGCCACTCCCCGGATTTTGTGTTAAACGCTCTACAACAAAGCTTTCTTAGTGTCCAACAAGCTTTCTCTACCCTTAACCTCGTTCTGAACACCTCCAAAACAAAGGTCATGTGATTCGGTAAGAAGAATGCCCCTCTCCCCAACTGATGTGATTACTACCTCTGAGGGTTTAGACCTTGAGGTAGTCAGCTCATACAAGTACTTGGGAGTATGGTTAGATGGTAGACTGTCTTTCTCTCAGCACATATCAAATCTGCAGGCTAAGGTTAAATCTAGACTTGGTTTCCTCTATCATAATCGCTCCTCTTTCACACCAGCTGCCAAATTCTGCCTGATTCAGATTACCATCCTACCCATGCTAGATTACGGAGACGTAATTTATAGATCGACAGGTAAGGGTGCTCTCGAGCGGCTAGGTGTTCTTTACCATTCGGCCATCAGATTTCCCACCGATGCTCCTTATAGGACACATAACTGTACTCTATACTCCTCTGTAAACTGGCCATCCCTGTATACCCAACGCAAGACCGACTGGTTGATGCTTATCTATAAAACCCTCTTAGGCCTCACTACCCCGTGTCTGAGATACCTACTGCAATCCTCATCCTCCACATACAACACCCGTTCTGCCAGACATTCTGTTAAAGGTCCCCAAAGCACACACATCCCTGGGTCGCTCCTCTATCAGTTCTCTAGCTATCTTCTAGCTATCATCTAGCTATCCTCTACCAGTTCTCTATCTATCCTCTACCAGTTCTCTAGCTATCCTCTAGCTGTTCTCTAGCTACCCTCTAGCAGTTGTCTAGCTATCCTCTAGCTATCCTCTAGCAGTTCTCTGGCAGTTCACCAGCTATCCTCTAGCAGTTGTCTAGCTATCCTCTAGCAGTTGAGAACTATCCTCTAGCTTTTCTATAGTTTTTCTCTAGCTGTCCTCTTGCTATTCTATAGTTATTCTCTAGCTATCCTCTAGCTATCCTCTAGCAGTTGAGAACTATCCTCTTGCTATTCTATAGTTATTCTCTAGCTATCCTCTAGCTATCCTCTAGCAAATTCGGTGACAGTTGCAGGGTCCCTGTGGCAGTGACTTGTCACAGATGTCAAGCGGAGCAGACCCAGTAGCCAACGTCAGTACCACAGTGTGTGTGTGTGTGTCAGTGTGTGTGTGTGTTGGAGCCAGCTGTCACCCCACCATGGGACCTGCCTGTCATTCTTTCTATCCTACATACAGAGCAGAGAGAACATATCAACACCCACAGCATGGCCAATCAGAACGTGGCCAAACCAAGTCACTTAGGACAAATCACGTGTCTGTTCCGTCTCCCTCCAGTGTATTTATAAGTATGTCTGTTTGGAAGCAGGAATGTTGTCCTCATAAGTAATGTCTCCAGGAAGAAATTGGGATCCCAATAAAATACTAAACACCAAATAATTAACCGTCCAGCTGATGTGTTAAAGGAGTGTGTGTGTGTGTTCCCAGTGCAGCTCCAAAGGCAGACGGATGGAGCGATTAAATAGTAATAAAGTGTGCAGATGTCTGTCTGTCTGTCTGTCTGTCTGTACTACAGTGTCTGTCAGTCTGTCTGTACTACTGTCTCTGTCTGTCAGTCTGTCTGTACTACAGTGTCTGTCAGTCTGTACTCCTGTGTCTGTCTGTCTGTCTGTTCTACTGTGTCTGTATGTCTGTCTGTCTGTTCTACCGTGTCTGTCTGTCTGTCTGTACTACTGTCTCTGTCTGTCTGTTCTACTGTGTCTGTCTGTACTACTGCGTCTGTCTGTCTGTCTGTCTGTACTACTGTGTCTGTCTGTCTGTAATACTGTGCCTGTCTGTCTGTTCTACTGTGTCTGTCTGTCTGTCTGCCTGTCTGCCTGTACTACTTTGTCTGTCTGTCTGTTCTACTGTGTCTGTCTGTCTGTACTAATTGATCTGTCTGTCTGTTCAACGGTGTATGTCTGTCTGTCTGTCTGTGCTACTGTGTCTGTATGTCTGTACTACTCTGTCTGTCTGTCTGTCTGTCTGTCTGTACTACTGCGTCTGTCTGTCTGTCTGTCTGTTCAACTGCGCCTGCCTGTCTGTCTGTTTCTACTGTGTCTGTCTGTCTGCCTGTCTGTGCTACTGTGTCTGTCTGTCTGTCTGTCTGTTTGTAAGTTTGTCTGTACTACTCTGTCTGTCTGTCGATACGTCTGTCTGTCTCACCGTCCGTCGGTCTGTCAGTCCCACTGTGTCTCTCCGTCTGTCTCCCCGTCCATCTGTCTCTCTGTGTCTCCGTCCGTCCGTCTGTCTGTCTGTATTCCTCAGTGTGTTTTAAAGTACGCCCCACTTGGAAGTTGGAATGTCCTCCTCATAATTCACGTCTTAAGCAGGAAGCAGAAATGTCCTGCTCGTAATTCTTCTGCCTTAATAATTACCCCAACAGCTGATGTGTTGTTTCAAAGTGCACAATGTGTGTGCGTGTGCATGAGTATGTGTGTGTGTGCGTGTTCCTATGTTCCCAGTGAAGCTCCAGAGACAGACGGATGGAGGTATGAATCAGTAAGAAAAGTTATTAATGAGGACCCATATTTATATTTCTGTACTTTAAATATCTGATGAAAACACAGCACAGCATATTATTTAATATTCCTCTTTGTATTTTAAAGCATACAATTAAAACCCTTCACAGTTAATTGATCTCTTCATTAGTTACACAGGGTAGTGGGGCAACTGCTAGAGGATAGCTAGAGGATAGCTAGATGAAAGCTAGAGAATAGCTAGAGGATAGCTAGAGAACTGCTAGAGGATAGCTAGAGGATAGCTAGAGAATAGCTAGAGGATAGCTAGAGAACTGCTAGAGGATAGCTAGAGGATAGGTAGATAATAGCTAGCGAAGAGCTAGAAAATAGCTAGAGAATAGCTAGAGGATAGCTAGAGAATAGCTAGAGAACTGCTAGAGGATAGCTAGAGGATAGCTAGATGATAGCTAGAGAATAGCTAGAGGATAGCTAGAGAACTGCTAGAGGATAGCTAGAGAACTGCTAGAGGATAGCTAGAGGATAGGTAGAGGATAGGTAGAGAACTGCTAGAGGATAGCTAAAATATAGCTAGGGAATAGCTAGAGGATAGCTAGAGGACAGCTAGAGGATAGCTAGAGGATAGCTAGAGAACTGCTAGAGGATAGCTAGACAACCACTAGAGAATAGCTAGAGGATAGTTAGAGGATAGCTGGAGAATGGCTAGAGAATAGCTGGAGAATAGCTAGAGAACTGCTATATGATAGCTGGAGAATGGCTAGAGAACTGCTAGAGGATAGCTAGAGGATAGCTAGAAGATTTCTAGAGGATAGCTCGACAACTGCCAGAGGCTAGCTAGACAACTGCTAGAGGATAGCTAGACAACTGCTAGAGAATAGCTGTAGAATGGCTAGAGAACTGCTAGAGGATAGCTAGAGAATAGCTGGAAGATATCTAGAGGATAGCTAGACAACTGCCAGAGGATAGATAGACAACTGCTAGAGGATAGCTAGACAACTGCTAGAGGATAGCTAGAGAACAGCTAGAGAATAGCTAGCGAACTGCTAGAGGATAGCTAGACAACTGCTAGAGGATAGCTAGAGAATAGCTAGCGAACTGCTAGAGGATAGCTAGAGGATAGGTAAATAATAGCTAGCGAAGAGCTAGAAGGTAGCTAGAGGATAGCTAGGGAATAGCTAGAACGTAGCTATAGGATCGCTAGAGAATAGCTAGGGAATAGGTAGAAGATAGCTAGAGGATAGATTTAAAACTGCCAGAGGATAGCTAGACAACTGCTAGAGGATAGCTAGACAACTACTAGAGGATAGCTAGAGAATAACTAGAGGATAGCTAGACAACCGCTAGAGAATAGCAACAAGATAGCTAGACAACTGCTAGAGAATAGCTGGAGAATAGCTAGACAACAGCTAGAGAATAGCTAACAATTACTAGAGGATAGCTTTAAAACTGCCAGAGGATAGCTAGAGGATAACTAGAGAATAGATTGAGAATAGCTAGAGAATAGCTAGAGGATAGCTAGACTACTGCTATAGATTAGCTAGAGGATAGCTAGAGGATAGGTAGAGAATAGATAGAGGATAGCAAGAGGATAACTGGAGGATAGCTAGAGAACAGCTAGAGGATAGCTAGACAACTGCTAGAGAATAGCTAGACAACTGCTAGAGGATAGCTAGAGAATAGCTAGAGGATAGCTAGACAACCGCTAGAGAATAGCTAGAGGATAGCTAGAGGATAGCTAGACAACTGCTAGAGAATAGCTGGAGAATATCTAGACAACTGCCAGATGATAGCTAGACAACTGCCAGAGGAAAGCTAGACAACTGCTAGAGAATAGCTAGACAATAACTAGAGGATAGCTTTAAAACTGCCAGAGGATAGCTAGAGGCAAACGAGAAAATAGATAGAGGATACCTAGAGAATAGCTAGAGGATAGCTAGATAATAGCTAGAGGATAGCTAGAGAACTGCCAGAGGATAGCTAGAGGATAGGTAGATAATAACTAGCAAAGAGCTAGAAGATAGAGGATAGCTAGAGGATGGCTAGAGGACACCTAGAGGATAGCTAGGGAATAGCTAGAAGATAGCAAGAGGAGAGCTAGATAATAGCAAGGGAATAGCTATAAGTTAGCTATAAAACTGCTAGAGGATAGCTAGAGGAAAACTAGAGAATAGCTAGAAGATAGCTAGAGGATAGCTAGAGAACTGCCAGAGGATAGCTAGAAAATAGATAGAGGATAGCTAGACAACCGCTAGAGAAAAGCTAGAGGATAGCTAGAGGATAGCTAGACAACTGCTAGAGTATAGATAGACAACTTCTAGAGGATAGCTAGAGAACAGCTAGAGGATAGCTAGACAACTGCTAGAGAATAGCTGTAGAATGGCTAGAAAATTTCTAGAGGATAGCTAGAGGATAGCTAGAGAATAGCTAGAAGATATCTAGAGGATAGCTAGACAACTGCCAGAGGATAGCTAGACAACCGCTAGAGAAAAGCTAGAGGATAGCTAGAGGATTGCTAGAGGATAGCTAGACAATTGCTAGAGAATGGCTAGAGAACTGCCAGAGGATAGCTAGACAACTGCTAGAGTATAGATAGACAACTTCTAGAGGATAGCTAGAGAACAGCTAGAGGATAGCTAGACATCTGCTAGAGAATAGCTGTAGAATGGCTAGAAAATTGCTAGAGGATAGCTAGAGAATAGCTAGAAGACATCTAGAGTATAGCTAGAAAATTGGTAGAGTATTGCTAGACAACTGCCAGAGGATAGCTAGACAACTGCTAGAGGATAGCTAGAGGATAGCTAGGGAATAGCGAGAAGATAGCTAGAGGATAGCTATAAAACTGCCAGAGGATAGCTAGAGGATAGCTAGAGAGTAGATAGAGGATAGCTAGAGGATAGCTGGAGAACTGCTAGAGGATAGCTTTCGAATATCTAGAGGATAGCTTGACTACTGCTAGAGAATAGCTAGAGGATAGCTAGAGGATTAGCTTGACAACTGCTAGAGAATAGCTGGAGAATAGCTAGAGAACTGCTAGACGATAGCTGGAGAACGGCTAGAAACCTGCCAGCGGATAGCTAGACAACTGCTAGAGGATAGCTCGACAACTGCTGGAGGAGAGCTAGAGGATAGCTGGAGAACTGCTAGAGGATAGCTATTGAATATCTAGAGGATAGCTTGACTACTGCTAGAGAATAGCTAGAGGATAGCTAGAGGATAGCTTGACAACTGCTAGAGAATAGCTGGAGAATAGCTAGAGAACTGCTAGAGGATAGCTAGAGGATTGCTAGAGAATAGCTAGAGGATAGATAGAGAACAGCTAGAGAACAGCTAGAGAATAGCTAGACATCTGCTAGAGAATAGCTGTAGAATGGCTAGAAAATTGCTAGAGGACAGCTAGAGAATAGCTAGAAGATATCTAGAGGATAGCTAGACAACTGCCAGACGATACCTAGACAACTGCCAGAGGATAGCTAGACAACTGCTAGAGGATAGCTAGACAACTGCTAGAGGATAGCTAGAGAACTGCAAGAGAACAGCTAGAGAATAGGTAGAGAAATGCTAGAGGATAGCTAGAGGATAGGTAGATAATAGCTAGCGAAGAGCTAGAGGATAGCTAGAGGATAGCTAGGGAATAGCTAGAGAATAGCTAGAAGATTTTTAGAGGATAGCTAGACAAATGCTAGAAGATAGCTAGACAACTGCTAGAGTATAGCTAGACAAATGCTAGAAGATAGCTAGAGAACAGCTAGAGAATAGCTAGACATCTGCTAGAGAATTGCTGGAGAACGGCTAGAGAACTGCTAGAGTATAGCTAGAGGATAGCTAGAGAATAGCTAGAAGATATCTAGAGGATAGCTACACAACTGGTAGAGGATAGCTAGAGGATAGCTAAGGAACTGCTAGAGAATAGCTATGTAATATCTAGAGGATATCTTGACTACTGCTAGAGAATAGCTAGACAACTGCTAGAGGATAGCTAGAGAACTGCAAGAGAACAGCTAGAGAATAGGTCGAGAACTGCTAGAGGATAGGTAGATAATAGCTAGCGAAGAGCTAGAGGATCTAGAGGATATCTAGAGAACTGCTAGATGATAGCTACTTAATATCTAGAGGATAGCTTGACTACTGCTAGAGAATAGCTAGAGGATATCTAGAGGATAGCTTGACAACTGCTAGAGAATAGCTGGAGAATAGCTAAAGAACTGCTAGACGATAGCTGGAGAACGGCTAGAAACCTGCCAGCGGATAGCTAGACAACTGCTAGAGGATATCTCGACAACTGCTGGAGGATAGCTAGAGGATAGCTGGAGAACTGCTAGAGGATAGCTATTGAATAAGTAGAGGATAGCTTGACTACTGCTAGAGAATAGCTAGAGGATTGCTAGAGAATAGCTAGAGGATAGCTAGAGGATAGCTTGACAACTGCTAGAGAATAGCTAGAGGATAGCTAGAGGATAGCTAGAGGTTTGCTAGATTGTAGATAGAGGATAGCTAGAGGATAGCGAGAGAATAGCTAGGGAATAGCTAGAAGATAGCTAGAGGATATCTAGAGAACTGCTAGAGGATAGCTATAGAATATCGAGAGGATAGCTTGACTTCTGCTAGAGAATAGCTAGAGGATTGCTAGAGAATTGCTAGAGAATGGCTAGAGAACTGCCAGAGGATAGCTGGACAACTGCTAGAGTATAGATAGACAACTGCTAGAGGATAGCTAGAGAACAGCTAGAGAATAGCTAGACATCTGCTAGAGAATATCTGTAGAATAGCTAGAAAATTGCTATAGGACAGCTAGAGAATAGCTAGAAGATATCTAGAGGATAGCTAGACAACTGCCAGAGGATAGCTAGACAACTGCCAGAGGATAGCTAGACAACTGCCAGAGGATAGCTAGACAACTGCTAGAGGATAGCTAGACAACTGCTAGAGGATAGCTAGAGAACTGCAAGAGAACAGCTAGAGAATATGCCGTTTAAAACAACTGGGAACTCGGAAATGTCAGACTTCTGACTTTTGTGAGTTGAAGACAACTGGGAACTCTGGGAGAAAAAAAACGAGATTGGACTGGAAAAATATATTTTTGAACATCATCCAACTCGGAATTCTATGTCGGATAGTCTGACATCTTTCTAGAGCTCAGACTTTCCAACCTAAAAATTACAAATTTTACCTGTTTTCCCCCTCCCGAGTTCCCAGTTGTATTGAAAGCATTTACACCTGTATTTACACCTGTTGTGACATATATTGCATTATTTTATGGCTGGTTATGACACATTCATAAGAGTGTAAAAACCCAATTTTTTTCAAATTAGTTTTTTCTCTGCCACGAAGTTTCCTTTCGTTTTGAAATGTTGTTTCTTCAATCCTTTGTTGTTGTTGTAATGAATTCTTTACAGTAATTTTTTTTTTTCATCATATTTTAAATAACTTGTAGAAAATACACTTTATGACACTGTCAAGAAGCATTACGCCCACCATAAGGCCAGATTGGCCCATCACGCACAGGGCCTAATATCAGCCATCAGTCACAAAGAAGGGTGTCTTGTCCTGCTCCTGAAATCTGCTCCTGCCTTCATCCCAGTCATCAGAAACATAGCATTGGGGTGCATGTCTGACATCAATGCAATTACAAAGATAATTTAACATGGTAAATAAAAAATAAATACAACGTAAAGATACTGTTTACACGTAGGTTATGGTGTACTGGAATGTTTTGCCTTGTGTGGTAGGTTTGGGGTTTGACACTTATGCAGGTGTCATAACCAGCCGTAAAATAATGCAATATATGTCTCAGTAGGTCTAAATATACACTGTATGTGTTCTCCCACCTCATCGAACATTATAGCAGACGACTCCGAGCTGTTATCTTGGAAAGGGATTGTGCACAAAGCACTGAATGCAGGGGTGCCAATAAATGTAAAATGCATGTTTTTGAAAAAAAATAATGATATCTTCATGCCAATTTTTTTTCTTTGAACAATTTGAACTCAATTAAATGTTGATCAAGAAAACAACAAACAAAAATAAACAACAAATGACGTATTTTTTTCACAGCCTTTTTGTTTATTTATTCTTTTTTTTTTTTTGTAGGGTGCCAATAATTCAGGACGGCACTGACTCTACACCCACGCCCACTCACATGCAATCATGATTTATACTGCTGCTGCTGCTCTGTTTAAATGAATCAAATCAGATTTCATTGGTCACATACACGTGTTTAGCAGATGTTATTGCGGGTGTAGCGAAATGCTTGTGTATGATGATCTGTTTAAATGGACATCCCTATCTACCTCTCATCACTCCAGTATCTCTGTCACCTTTCCCCTATACACATCTACCTCCATCACTCCAGTATCTCTGTCACCTTTCCCCTATACACATCTACCTCCATCACTCCAGTATCTCTGTCACCTTTCCCCTATACACATCTACCTCCATCACTCCAGTATCTCTGTCACCTTCCCCCTATACACATCTACCTCCATCACTCCAGTATCTCTGTCACCTTTCCCCTATACACATCTACCTCCATCACTCCAGTATCTCTGTCACCTTTCCCCTATACACATCTACCTCCATCACTCCAGTATCTCTGTCACCTTTCCCCTATACATATCTACCTCCATCACTCCAGTATCCCTGCACATTATTAATATGGTACTGGAACTGACCCTGTATATAGTCACCTTACCCCTATACATATCTACCTCCATCACTCCAGTATCCCTGCACATTATTAATATGGTACTGGAACTGACCCTGTATATCGTCACCTTTCCCCTATACATATCTACCTCCATCACTCCAGTATCCCTGCACATTGTTAATATGGTACTGGAACTGACCCTGTATATCGTCACCTTACCCCTATACATATCTACCTCCATCACTCCAGTATCCCTGTACATTGTTAATATGGTACTGGAACTGACCCTGTATATAGTATGATTACCCCTATACATATCTACCTCCATAACTCCAGTATCCCTGCACATTGTTAATATGGTACTGACCCTGTATATAGTCACCTTACCCCTATACATATCTACCTCCATCACTGTCACGCCCTGACCTGTAGGAGCCTTTTTATGTCTCATTTTGGTTTGGTCAGGGTGTGATTTGGGGTGGGCATTCTGTTCTAGTTTTTGTATTTCTTTGCTGTTGGCCAGGTAGGGCTCTCAATCAGGGACAGCTGTCCATCGTTGTCTCTGATTGGGAGTCATACTTTAGTAGCCCTTTTTTCCTCCTTTCGTTGTGGGAAGTTGACTCTGTTGATGTGTATGTGCTGTTGGTGCTACACCGGATGATCTTGTTGTTTTGTTTTGAGTGAGTTTACAAATAAACATGTTTAACTCAACTCAACCCGGCACGCTGCGCCTTGGTCCGTCCCTGAAGATCGTGACAATCACTCCAGTATCCCTACACATTGTTAATATGGTATGGTGACTGACCCTGTATATAGTCACCTTCCCCCTATACACATCTACCTCCATCACTCCAGTATCTCTGTCACCTTCCCCCTATACACATCTACCTCCATCACTCCAGTATCTCTGTCACCTTTCCCCTATACACATCTACCTCCATCACTCCAGTATCTCTGTCACCTTCCCCCTATACACATCTACCTCCATCACTCCAGTATCTCTGTCACCTTTCCCCTATACACATCTACCTCCATCACTCCAGTATCTCTGTCACCTTTCCCCTATACACATCTACCTCCATCACTCCAGTATCTCTGTCACCTTTCCCCTATACATATCTACCTCCATCACTCCAGTATCCCTGCACATTATTAATATGGTACTGGAACTGACCCTGTATATAGTCACCTTACCCCTATACATATCTACCTCCATCACTCCAGTATCCCTGCACATTATTAATATGGTACTGGAACTGACCCTGTATATCGTCACCTTTCCCCTATACATATCTACCTCCATCACTCCAGTATCCCTGCACATTGTTAATATGGTACTGGAACTGACCCTGTATATCGTCACCTTACCCCTATACATATCTACCTCCATCACTCCAGTATCCCTGTACATTGTTAATATGGTACTGGAACTGACCCTGTATATAGTATGATTACCCCTATACATATCTACCTCCATAACTCCAGTATCCCTGCACATTGTTAATATGGTACTGACCCTGTATATAGTCACCTTACCCCTATACATATCTACCTCCATCACTGTCACGCCCTGACCTGTAGGAGCCTTTTTATGTCTCATTTTGGTTTGGTCAGGGTGTGATTTGGGGTGGGCATTCTGTTCTAGTTTTTGTATTTCTTTGCTGTTGGCCAGGTAGGGCTCTCAATCAGGGACAGCTGTCCATCGTTGTCTCTGATTGGGAGTCATACTTTAGTAGCCCTTTTTTCCTCCTTTCGTTGTGGGAAGTTGACTCTGTTGATGTGTATGTGCTGTTGGTGCTACACCGGATGATCTTGTTGTTTTGTTTTGAGTGAGTTTACAAATAAACATGTTTAACTCAACTCAACCCGGCACGCTGCGCCTTGGTCCGTCCCTGAAGATCGTGACAATCACTCCAGTATCCCTACACATTGTTAATATGGTATGGTGACTGACCCTGTATATAGTCACCTTCCCCCTATACATATCTACCTCCATCACTCCAGTATCCCTGCACATTGTTAATATGGTACTGGAACTGACCCTGTATATAGTCACCTTACCCCTATACATGTCTACCTCCATCACTCCAGTATCCCTGTACATTGTTAATATGGTACTGGAACTGACCCTGTATATAGTCACCTTACCCCTATACATATCTACCTCCATCACTCCAGTATCCCTGCACATTGTTAATATGGTACTGGAACTGACCCTGTATATAGTCACCTTACCCCTATACATATCTACCTCCATCACTCCAGTATCTCTGTCACCTTCCCCCTATACATATCTACCTCCATCACTCCAGTATCCCTGTACATTGTTAATATGGTATTGAACTGACCCTGTATATAGTCACCTTACCCCTATACATATCTACCTCCATCACTCCAGTATCCCTGTACATCGTTACCATATTACTGGATCTGACCCTTGAACTGACCTTGGAACTGACCCAGTATATAGATTCTTACTTTCTGTGTTCTTATTCCTTATTTTTATTTCTCGTCTGTTTTTGTTATTTTAGTATGGCATTGGTATTGATTACGGCATTGTTGGGGTTCGTGCCGGGATGAAAGGCATTTTGCTGGACTTGTGCACATGACATTCAAGCTTTAAACTTGAAGGGTGCTGTGGGACCACGGGAAAAAAGGGGAATGAATCTCCCCCCTAAGCCTCTAATGTTGGGGAGGATTTTCTCAGGCGAGCCTCTGGATGAGGATCTACTTGGTCTTCCTGATTAGGCCATACAGAGGACTGCTTCTATCCATCCAAATACGTCCAGCCTGTCTGTGTGTGTGTGTGTGTGTGTGTTTGTGTCTGTCTGTGTGTGTGGTTTAGAGGGGAGATGACTGCTCCCTACACCGTCCTCTCTATGTTATTAAAGCTGACAACGCTCGGTAAGGAATGTCTCTACTGTACCATTCTCTTTGTACTGCCTCTCTTTCCCCCTCTCCGACTCCAGTCTTCCACATTTCTCCCCGTCTCCCGTCCTCCCACCCCGCCAATGCCGCTGCATGTGTCCTCTCTGAAATGGAAATGCCGTCCCATTAAAACCCTTCAACCTGCAGCCGAGCCATACAGAACCAAACAGCACTTATGGTAATATTATACATAGAAGGAAATAATATCACACTAGTGGAAAAAAGTTCTTAGAGAGATGCAAAAAGCAGATAAAAAAGATGTGTATTCTGGTCTAGAGGGAGGAGGAGAGGGAGAGGAGAGGGAGAGGGAGAGGAGAGGGAGAGGAGACGAGAGGAGAAGAGAGGGAGAGGAGAGGAGAGGAGGTGTGAAAGAGAGAGAGAGAGAGAGAGATTGAGAAAGAAACAACAGAAAAGTCAGTGGGTAGATAAATAGGAATACGCTAACTAAATATTTAGTCATTGAACACAACTGATATCAGCATTAATCAGTCCTAAATAGACATCCCTGACAGATTTACTATCGCTTGAGTATTTTCCATCAATTTAATGGGCAAATGGTGAAAATGTGTGGTGGGGAAAGGATAGTATTTTTGGTCTCTCCCTCAAGCCTTAAAATATCACACAGTCAGCTGTGGGTATTAGGCTTAGCCTTGACAATTAAAATCTAACAAGCCTCGGTATACAAGTGGTGCGTAAAAAAAAAAAAAGAAGAGAGGGTCACCTTGCTAATGTGTTCATGTGCATCGAGGCGGGTTGGACTCGGCCCCCGTGCCTCCGCTGAGTGTGATGGTAATGATATACGGTAATCAAGCTGGCTCCCGAGAGGGTCTTCCCTGCTTCCATGCTCCTTCTCACCGCACTTAATGAGGAGAGGGGAGGGAAATCAAGTGTCCTTTTGATCCATAGGGGTGAATACAGAACATGTAGCAGATTCAAAACACACCGTAGCACCTGCTAGGGAGGGATGGGGCGATGGAGGGATGGAGCGATGGAGGGAGGGAGGGATAGGGCGATGGAGGGATGGAGCGATGGGGCGATGGAGGGATGGAGCGATGGAGGGATGGGGCGATGGAGGGATGGGGCGATGGAGAAAGGGAGGGATGGGGCGATGGAGGGATGGAGCGATGGGGCGATGGAGGGATGGAGCGATGGAGGGATGGAGGGATGGAGGGATGGGGTGATGGAGGGATGGAGCGATGGAGGGAGGGAGGGATAGGGCGATGGAGCGATGGAGGGATGGGGCGATGGAGAAAGGGAGGATGGGGGCGATGGAGGGATGGGGCGATGGAGCGATGGAGGGATAGGGCGATGGAGCGATGGAGGGATGGGGCGATGGAGGGATGGAGCGATGGAGGGATGGAGCGATAGGGTGATGGAGGGATGGAGCAATGGAGGGATAGGGCGATGGAGGGATGGGGCGATGGAGGGATGGGGCGATGGACGGATGGAGGGATGGAGCGATGGGGCGATGGGGCGATGGAGGGATGGAGCAATAGGGCGATGGAGGGATGGAGCGATGGAGGGATAGGGCGATGGAGGGATGGAGCGATGGAGGGATAGGGCGATGGAGGGATGGGGCGATGGGGCGATGGAGCGATGGAGGGATGGAGGGATGGAGGGATGGGGCAGTGGAGGGATGGAGGGATGTAGGGATGGGGCGATGGAGGGATGAGGCAGTGGAGGGATGGAGCGATGGAGGGATGGAGGGATGGGGCAGTGGAGGGATGGGACGATGGAGGGATGGGGCAATGGAGGGATGGAGGGATGGAGGGATAGGGCGATGGAGGGATGGAGGGATGGATCGCCGCTGCAGACTGCTGCCATACAATAATAGAGATATGTTTGATATTCTGACTTGTAACTTGTAATTGATCGTTATTGAGTCTATCTTCTTAAAGCGTCCTGGTCGTGTCTCATCAGGCTAAGGTTGCTATAGGGCTATGGCAGCACTGCTGTCTTACTCTGCATACATTAATATGGGACAATAAGACTGAGAGAGAAATCGTTTTCTGGAAATTCCATGTTACATAGGACAGGGCTGGGCTGCTCTTCTGCCACTGTGAACCTTACAGTACATTCCAGTAGGACTGTGCTGCCTACCTGTCCTCATATGGCACAGGAGGGCATGAAATCAGAGTTTCCACAGCTCAAGAAAGGAGTCCCTCAAGGGTCCATGTTAGGGCCGGTCCTTTTCACACTGTATGTTAACTTCTTTGGGAGCAGCGCACGAGGTGACGGTTTTGGAGAGCCTGGCGTGCCCAAAGTAAAATGCCTCCCATTCAGGCCCAGAAAATAGGATATGCACATATTTAGTACCATTGGATAGGGAACACTCTGAAGTTTCTAAAAGTGTTAACATTTTGTCTGTGAGTATAACAGAACGGATATGGCAGGCGAAAGAATCTGAGGAATTTCTGTCCTGAAAAAAGTGATTTTGACACATTGCCTCATTTGGAACCCCTCCCTTATGAAAATGCCCATATAAGGGCATATGAATGCAGTACCTATTGCTTCCTCTGGATGTCAACAGTCTCGAGAAAGTGTTTTGATTCTGTTTAGATGCTTTATATGGCAGAAGAAGAATAATTAGGAAGTGGTCACACAGAATGTCAATAGAGGAAAAGACGCATTCCCGGCTGGCGCTCTCTGTGTTTTTTTTCCTTTCTTATCGCCCAGTTTATATTCCGGTTGAAATATTATACTATTTATACATAAAAGTGTTCCTAAGGATACATTATCAATTATGGACAAGTTTATAGGTATAAGTTGAACGAGTTCTCTTCAAATTTCAATGGACGAGTTGACGCTGTATTTTCTCATTATAACGCGCCAACCAAACAGAGATTTATGGATATAATAAATGACTTTTTCTAACAAAAGAACCATTGGATGTCTTCGTTGGACACTTGGGAAGCCCTCAGCAGAAGTTCTTCAAAAGGTAATTGATTTGTTTTCGCTGTGAAATGTGTTATGTGTGAACCGTGATGGCTTATGAATTTATGGTAATGGAAAAATTTGTGATGTGCTATCCTCAAACAATCAAATGTGGTGCTTTCGCCGTAAAGCCTTTTTGAAAACGCTGTGATATTGCCAAGAAGCAGAGCTTTTGATGACTATGCAACACTTGTATATTGATGCATGTTTAATAATTCAACTTTTGGATTTTGAATTTGGCGCCTTGCATTTGGCGCCCCACCGCTCCCTAAGAAGTTAATGATGTTGGTGAACATGTTAACTTGGCATAACTCCACCTGTATGCTGACGACAAAATGGTCTACTCCTGTGCCTTTAAAATGGAAGGCTTTTCAGGATTTGCAACTGGCTTTGGATGCCATTCAAATGTTCCTCTGGAAACTGGTGCTGAATGCCATTCAAAAACAACTCTTTCTCCGGATACTGGTGCTGAATGTCATTCAAAAACAACTCTTCCTCTGGATACTGGTGCGGAATGCCATTCAAAAACAACTCTTCCTCTGGAAACTGTACTGAATGCCATTCAAAAACAACTCTTCCTCTGGAAACTGGTGCTGAATGCCATTCAAAAACAACTCTTCCTCCGGATACTGGTGCTGAATGCCATTCAAAAACAACTCTTCCTCTGGAAACCGTGCTGAATGCCATTCAGAAATAATTCCTCTACCTGAAATCGTGCTGAATGCCAGAAAGTCTCAGTACATGGTTTTGTCTAACCTCAAAGCAGACAAATTGAGTGATTTTCAGATTTTAACTGTAAATGGCTAACTGATTGAAAGGGTAAGTCCGTATAAGTACCTAGGCATTAACTGTAAATGTCTGTCAATCACCACATCCTTATCGGCAGACTCAACAGCCTTGGTTTCTGTAATGATTGCCTCGCCTGGTTCACCAACTACTTTGCTGACAGAGTTCAGTGTGTTAAATCGGAGGGCCTGTTGTCCGGGCCTCTGGCAGTCTCTATGGGGGTGCCACAGGGTTCAATTCTTGGGCCGACTATCTTCTCCGTATACATCAATGATGTCGATCTTGCTGCTGGTGATTCTCTGATCCACCTCTATGCAGACGACACCATTCTGTATACTTCTGGCCCTTCTTTGGACACTGTGTTAACTAACCTCCAAACGAGCTTCAATGCCATTCAGCACTCCTTCCGTGGCCTCCAACTGCTCTTAAACACTAGTAAAACCAAATGCACGCTTTTCAACCGTTCGCTGCCTGCATCCGCCCGCCCGACTAGCATCACTACCCTGGACGGCTCTGACCTAGAATACGTGGACAACTACAAATACCTAGGTGTCTGGCTAGACTGTAAACTCTCCTTCCAGACTCACATTAAACATCTCCAATCCAAAATTAAATCTAGAATCGGCTTTCTATTTCGCAACAAAGCCTCCTTCACTCATGCTGCCAAACTTGCACTAGTAAAACTGACTATCCTACCGATCCTCGACTTTGGCAATGTCATCTACAAAATAGCCTCCAACACTCTACTCAGCAAACTGGATGCAGTCCATCACAGTGCCATCGCTTTGTCACCAAAGCCCCATATACTACCCACCACTGCGACCTGTATGCTCTAGTCGGCTGGCCCTCGCTACATACTCGTCGCCAGACCCACTGGCTCCAGGTCATCTACAAGTCCCTGCTAGGTAAAGCCCCGCCTTATCTCAGCTCGTTGGTAACCATAGCAGCACCCACCCGTAGCACTCGCTCCAGCAGGTATATCTCACTGGCCACCCCCAAAGCCAATTCCTCTTTTGGCCGCCTTTCCTTCCAGTTCTCTGCTGCCAATGACTGGAACGAACTACAAAAATCACTGAAACTGGAGACACTCATCTCCCTCACTAACTTTAAGCACCAGCTGTCAGAGCAGCTCACAGATCACTGCACCTGTACATAGCCCAACCAACTACCTCATCCCCTACCGTAGTCATTTATTTATCTTGCTCCTTTGCACCCCAGTATTTTTACTTTGCACATTCATCTACTGCACATTTACCATTCCAGTGTTAAATTGCTATACTGTAGTTATTTTGCCACCATGGCCTATTTATTGCCTTATATTCCTTATCCTACCTCATTTGCACACATTGTATATAGATTTGTTTTTCTACTGTATTATTGACTGAGTGTTTGTTTTACTCCATGTGTAACTCTGTGTTGTTGTATGTGTCGAACTGCTTTGCTTTATCTTGGCCAGGTCACAGTTGTAAATGAGAACTTGTTCTCAACTTGCCTACCTGGTTAAATACAGGTGTAAAAAAAAAAAAAAATGGCTAGCTGATCAGAAGGGTAACTCCTTATAAGTATCTAGGCATTAACTGTAAATGGCCAGCTGATCAGAAGCGGAACTCCTTATAAGTACCTAGGCATTAACTGTAAATGGCCAGCTGATCAGAAGGGTAACTCCTTATAAGTATCTAGGCATTAACTGTAAATGGCCAGCTGATCAGAAGGGTAACTCCTTATAAGTATCTAGGCATTAACTGTAAATGGCCAGCTGATCAGAAGCGGAACTCCTTATAAGTACCTAGGCATTAACTGTAAATGGCCAGCTGATCAGAAGCGGAACTCCTTATAAGTACCTAGGCATTAACTGTAAATGGCCAGCTGATCAGAAGGGTAACTCCTTATAAGTACCTAGGCATTAACTGTAAATGGCCAGCTGATCAGAAGGGTAACTCCTTATAAGTACCTAGGCATTAACTGTAAATGGCCAGCTGATCGGAAGGGTAACTCCTTATAAGTACCTAGGCATTAACTGTAAATGGCCAGCTGATCGGAAGGGTAACTCCTTATAAGTACCTAGGCATTAACTGTAAATGGCCAGCGGATCAGAAGGGTAACTCCTTATAAGTACCTAGGCATTAACTGTAAATGGCCAGCTGATCAGAAGGGTAACTCCTTATAAGTACCTAGGCATTAACTGTAAATGGCCAGCTGATCGGAAGGGTAACTCCTTATAAGTACCTAGGCATTAACTGTAAATGGCCAGCTGATCAGAAGGGTAACTCCTTATAAGTACCTAGGCATTAACTGTAAATGGCCAGCTGATCGGAAGGGTAACTCCTTATAAGTACCTAGGCATGTAATTAGATGAAAAGCTGCATTTTAAGCACCACCATTGAAAACTTGAAAAGTTCATATAGTGTTTTTATATTAGAAACAAATCTTGTTTTTTTTTCTATGTCAATTAGGATGCATCTTGTGCAAGGGGGACATGTTTATCTGTGTTGGATTATGGTGACATTATTCACATGCAAGCCTCTGTCAGTACCCTTAAGGTGCTGGACGTGGTGTATCGCAGAGCGCTTGGGGTCCAAACTGATGGAAGACCACTGTGAACTACACAACTATGTTGAAGTGGCCTCTCGCTTCCTACCAGAAGTCACTGGTGCGTAGTGTATTTGTGTACAAGGCAGTGCTTAGACTCGTCTCCTCACTAAAAACATTGTCACAATCCTGCAGTCTCTCAGTGACCACATTCTCAGTTCCAAGGGAAAGGACTGAAATGGGGAAGCAATCCTTCACCTACAGTGCTCCTTGGTCCGGGAATAAATTACAAAATACTTTTAAAACTGGAGGAGTCACTGAGTCATTTACCTATGCAATTGTTTTTAACGTGTTGTATTGTAATGCATTGTAATGTATAGTTATGTAATGTATTGCAATGTATTGTATTGTAATGTAATTAATATATTGTAATGTATTGTATCGTAATGTATTGTAAGGTAATGATTTGTATTGCAGTGTATTGCATTGTATAGTAATGTATTGTAATGTATTGTATTGTATTGTATTATAATGTATTGCAATGTATTTTATTGTACTGTAATTTATTGTATTGCAATGTATTGTTATGTACTGTAATGTATTGCAATGTATTGCATTGTATAGTAATGTATTGTAATGTATTGTATTGTAAAGTAATGTATTGCATTGTAGTGTAATGTATTGTATTGCAATGTATTGTTATGTACTGTAATATATTGTAATGTAATGCATTCTAATGTATTGTGCGTTATGTGTACACAATGACTACTTCCTGCTGACTGACCTCTTGCCAGGTCCCCCTTTCTAACCTCAAGGGTCTTTTCCTGGTTAAATGAAGGTGAAATAAATAATAATAATAAAAACATATAACTATTTCCCTTAATTCACATCTTGAAGCCACGTCCACAGCTTTTTAAAAATGGTATTCTTACAAATTATTCCAGGGACTGATTTAGACCTGGGACACCAGGTGGGTGATTCCCCTCTAATCGGGGACTGATTTAGACCTGGGACACCAGGTGGGTGATTCCCCTCTAATCAGGGACTGATTTAGACCTGGGACACCAGGTGGGCGATTCCCCTCTAATCAGGGACTGATTTAGACCTGGGACACCAGGTGGGCGATTCCCCTCTAATCAGGGACTGATTTAGACCTGGGACACCAGGTGGGTGCAATTCATAATTTTGTTCAACAGAAACCAGCAGTACCTTGTATAGTAATATTTGTCCCTGTTCTAGTACACTGTACCTTAGTGTATTCCAATGCCTTATTGGCTTCATATCATTTAGTCTAGAGTAGCATCTGAATCTCATCAATAGGAATTAATTAGTGAACATTCTGCTTCTTTTGAAGAGAGGATCCCATGGGATCTTACAGAGACAGTCACAGCTAAAAACAACAATCATGATACGAATGGTTTTCTATCTTTAGAACTCTGTCTAGAGGGTGAGATACACATCCTCTAAGATCAATGGTGGTATTTGTTAATCGCACTTAAGTGCAACATCTGTGCTGCTCTCTCTCCTCCTCTCCTCTCCTCCTCCCGCTCTACCTCTCTCCCCCTCTCCTGCTCCTTCTCACCTCTTCTGGCTCCTTTCCTCCTCTCCTCCTCTGGTCCTACTCATCTCCTCCTCCTGCTCCTCCTCTTCTCCTCATCTCCTCCTCTCGTCCTCCAGCTTCCCATCCTGCTCCTCTTCTCCTCCTTCTCCTCCTCCTCCTCCTCCTCCTCCTCCTCCTCCTCCTCCTCCTCCTCTTCCTCTTCCTCTTCCTCCTCCTCCTCTTCCTCTCCTCCTCTGGCTTCTCCTCTCTTCCTCCTCTCCTCCTCTCTTCCTCCTCCTCCTCTCCTCCTCTCTTCCTCCTCCTCTTCCTCCTCTCCTCCTCCTCCTCCTCCTCCTCTCTTCCTCTCTTCCTCCTCCTCTCCTAATATCCTCCTCCCCCTCTCCTCTTTTTCTCTCCCTGCTCCTCCAAACCCAGGAAGGATCTAGATAAATTGCTCTGTTCAAAGTGAGGGGTGTTACCATGACTACAGTTTTAGAGTTTATAGGATTATGGGATGAGAGTAGGATCATTTAACACCATGGCCTCAGTCCATGTGGCTTTCATTCAGTAATTATCACCACCACATGTAAAACTTGGGTGTGAAACTTCATATGGCTAGGTGGCGCAGAGGTCTAAGGCACTGCATCTCCGTTCAAATCCAGGCCGTTTGGGAGTCCCATAGGGCGGTGCACAATTGGCCCAGTATTGCTGGGGTAGGCCGTCATTGTAAATAAGAATTTGTACTTAACTGATTTGTCTGGTAAAATAAAAAGGTGTCTGTCCTGTTGGTGTGCAGACTGCCATTGGTGATGTCAGCTGCTATATGAAGATGTTGGATTCTTTAAATGGTTAATACATTTCAGTTTTGTGAACTGGCATTGTTGTCTTTGGTGTGTGCATCTCACTGATGACCCGGTTTTGATTCCTTGGCCGTTACATTTGTGCCCTGACATAAATAGAGTTGCTCATGCTGTGCATTGGCCAATGAGAGGCATTGAAGCCACCGGTCGGCCATAATGGAACTCCCCAGAAGAAGCAGTCCTCCTAGTGAATGGAATTCATGGGACTGAATGGAATTCTACAGTGTTTTTAGGACAAAGTGGGGACATTAACATTAGTACTTTCAAAAATTCAGACTTTAAGGAAAATATATATTTTTTTAAATGGATGTTACTAATGTTTCTGTCCTCACTTTGTCTTTGAAACATTGATTTGAAATTCTGTAGAAATCCATTAATTCCCATGGAGGACTGCTTCACATAATGTAATTTAAAGTTTGCAATAAGGTGTCTGTAATAGAATAAACGTGACAAAAACAAATGTGACCAACTGCCTTGATTCAGTCTTACGTAGCAATTTGTTTTGTAATTGTGTGTTTTTTACATTGGTTAAAAGCAGAGACACAGCTACATAATGGTATATCATACACTGCATTTGAGGAACAATGGGAAAGTCATTCTGCTTTGAAAGTTGATAAACTTGTAACCTCACTTTTGAGAAAAATGGCCTTTGAATGTTTTGGTACTAAATGAAGAGCTACACACATTCAGCATCGTTCATACACTCTTAAGCTTTATCCTGACCCATGTCTTTAAGGTCTGATCAGAGCGTTCTGTCCTAACAACAGCAGCCAAGTGCCCAAGCTAACATGCTAGCTATTTCCAGACACAAATGAGAGAACAGCTCACTGAACATTACTCACCCCTGGCAGAGCTGGTTAGGCTGTTATGTTATCCAGAGCGTTGGTGACAGCAAACTGTGCTGTCAGATTGTCCGTTTGTAAATTCTGAGCGTTTCCCTCTCGGGGCGTTCAGAGCGGCACGCTCTACGCTCTGGCCGATGTGTAGGGTTGAGCCCGAACGTTCTGACCTCACAAGGGCAGTCAAGCACCCAGGCTAACTGGCTAACATTGGCTTGCTACTTCCAGACACATAATGAGAGATCACCCCACTCTGACCATTTTACTCCCCCTAGCAGAGCTGGTTAGGCTGTTTTCATGTTATCCAGAGCTGGTTAGGCTGTTTTCATGTTATCCAGAGCGTTGGTGACTGTAACTGAGCTGCTGGCAACAATTTAATTACACTTTTTTTTTGCTGACGTTTACTGACACCGGCCATATTCAACGGGTGTTGAGCGTTTTGTAAATTCATCAGTTATTCTGCGCTCTGGTACTCAGACGAGAGTGCTCTGAAATCGGAAGTAGAGAGCCAGACTGAATTTACGAACGCACCCGAAATGGTTACTTGCATAGTTGAGTCTTTTGTTAAGACATGTAGCTAGCCAGCTAGGTAAACAACGAGCTGCGATCCCAAATCGAGACGTGACTACCCTGCATGAATCTGCAGGTAGCTAACCCAACCAGCTTCAATGTTAGCTAGCAAACATTAGGCTACAACCAGTCAAACAAATGATAAGATCAAACACGTAACATTAGCTAGTGAGCCAGCCAGCTAACATTAGATAGACAACTAACAGTACACTAACTTTTTTGTCGAAATTAGAAATATGTAATATCATACTCTAATTTCACTGACTTCAAAACTCGGTCCTACCAGAAAGTGGAGAGAAACACTCATGCAGCTCCACAATATATATATTTTTAAAGCTTTGTTAGACAGGATTACATACAAACCAGCTCAAACATGTAGAATTTAATGAATGTATTGCTATGGTTCAAACAATATGTTTTTGAGGGGAGTTCCAAGATTGAGGCCAAGTGGCATCAACACAGCGCCCTCTGCCAGTCTAACCCAGGCCACCTCACAACTTCCACAGGTTACATTACAGGTTACATTACCCAGGTTACATTACCCAGGTTACATTACACAGGTTACATTACACAGGTTACATTACCCAGGTTACATTATACAGGTTACATTACCCAGGTTACATTACACAGGTTACATTACACAGGTTACATTACCCAGGTTACATTACAGGTTACATTACCCAGGTTACAATACCCAGGTTACATTACACAGGTTACACTACCCAGGTTACATTACAGGTTACAATACCCAGGTTACATTACCCAGGTTACATTACACAGGTTACATTACCAAGGTTACATTACCAAGGTTACATTACCCAGGTTACATTACTGAGGTTACATTATACAGGTTACATTACCCAGGATACATTACCCAGGTTACATTACCCAGGTTACAGTATACAGGTTACATTACCCAGGTTACATTACCCAGGTTACATTATCCCAGGTTACATTACCCAGGTCACATTACCCAGGTTACATTACACAGGTTACATTACCCAGGTTACATTATACAGGTTACATTACAGGTTATATTACCCAGGTTACATTACCCAGGTTGCATTACCCAGGTTACATTATACAGGTTACATTACCCAGGTTACATTACACAGGTTACATTACCCAGGTTACATTACCCAGGTTACATTTCACAGGTTACATTACACAGGTTACATTAGAGGTTACATTACCCAGGTTACATTACCCAGGTTACATTACCCAGGTTACAGTATACAGGTTACATTACCCAGGTTACATTACCCAGGTTACATTATCCCAGGTTACATTACCCAGGTCACATTACCCAGGTTACATTACACAGGTTACATTACCCAGGTTACATTATACAGGTTACATTACAGGTTATATTACCCAGGTTACATTACCCAGGTTGCATTACCCAGGTTACATTATACAGGTTACATTACCCAGGTTACATTACACAGGTTACATTACCCAGGTTACATTACCCAGGTTACATTTCACAGGTTACATTACACAGGTTACATTAGAGGTTACATTACCCAGTTACATTACACAGATTACATTAGAGGTTACATTACCCAGGTTACATTACAGGTTACATTACAGGTCACATTACCCAGGTTACATTACACAGGTTACATTACAGGTTACATTACCCAGGTTACATTATACAGGTTACATTACACAGGTTACATTAGAGGTTTTATTACCCAGGTTACATTACCCAGGTTACATTACACAGGTTACATTACACAGGTTACATTAGAGGTTACATTACCCAGGTTACATTACCCAGGTTACATTACACAGGTTACATTACACAGGTTACATTACCCAGGTTACATTACACAGGTTACATTACCCAGGTCACATTACCCAGGTTACATTACACAGGTTACATTACCCAGGTTACATTATACAGGTTACATTACAGGTTATATTACCCAGGTTACTATGTGTCTGACCAAGCCAGTCGTTTGCTGTTTGTCACATCAGGGACCAGTCGTTTGCTGTGTGTCAGACCAGGGACCAGTCGTTTGCTGTTTGTCAGACCAGGGACCAGTCGTTTGCTGTGTGTCAGACCAGGGACCAGTCGTTTGCTGTTTTTCACATCAGGGATCAGTCGTTTGCTGTGTGTCAGACCAGGGACCAGTCATTTGCTGTGTGTCTGACCAGGGACCAGTCGTTTGCTGTGTGTCAGACCAGGGACCAGTCGTTTGCTGTTTGTCAGACCAGGGACCAGTCGTTTGCTGTGTGTCAGACCAGGGACCAGTCGTTTGCTGTTTTTCACATCAGGGACCAGTCGTTTGCTGTGTGTCAGACCAGGGACCAGTCGTTTGCTGTGTGTCTGACCAGGGACCAGTCGTTTGCTGTGTGTCTGACCAGGGACCAGTCGTTTGCTGTGTGTCAGACCAGGGACCAGTCGTTTGCTGTGTGTCAGACCAGGGACCAGTCGTTTGCTGTTTTTCACATCAGGGACCAGTCGTTTGCTGTGTGTCAGACCAGGAACCAGTCATTTGCTGTGTGTCAGACCAGGGACCAGTCGTCTGCTGTGTGTCAGGACCAGTCGTTTGCTGTGTGTCAGACCAGGGACCAGTCGTCTGCTGTGTGTCAGACCAGGGACCAGTCGTTTGTTGTGACTCACACCATGGACCAGACGTTTGTATGCAGTATATGCGTTCATATGAAAACATAGAGTGATGGGGGGGGGTAGGCACAGAAGGACAGCTATGCACTCCGCTCGGCGCTCTGCCTGGCATAAACAAACGAGGAAGCATATCATCTACGTCCTCACATGACAGCTGAACATAAGGAGAAACTGGAAATGGAAATGCTTGGTGGACTATCTGAACATAACGCTCCAACCAAACAGAGATTTATGGATATAATAAATGACTTTTTCTAACAAAAGAACAATGGATTCTCTTGTTTGGACACTTGGGATGCCCTCAGCAAAAGTTATTCGAAAGGTAAGCTATTTATTTTAGCTCTTATATGGGTTTTGTGAGACCCGCGCTGGATATTTTGAATTTGCCGCGCTTTGTTTGCTCCGAAAACGAACCCGCTCACGGGATCAGATCCATAAGAGGTTAATGTTGTAGATGACTATTGTAGCTGGAAAATGTATGGAAAATCTACATAGGCATACAGAGGCCCATTATCAGCAACCATCACTGTTGTGTTCCAATGGCACGTTGTGTTAGCAAATACACGTTTATCAGTGGGAGGCCCCGGTGCACAACTGAGCAAGAGGACAAGTACATTAGAGTGAAATAGACGCCTCACAAGTCCTCAACTGGCAGCTTCATTAAATAGTACCCGCAAAACACCAGTCTCAACGTCAACAATGAAGAGGCGACTCCGGGATGCTGGCCTTCTAGGCAGAGTTCCTCTGTCCAGAGTCTGAGTTATTTTGCCCATCTGAATATTTTATTTTTATTGACCAGTCTGAGATATGGCTTTTTCTTTGCAACTCTGCCTAGAAGGCCAGCATCCCGGAGGCTTCTGTTTCTCAAACTAGACCCTCTTGCTTAGTTGTGCACTGGGGCCTCCCACTCCTCTTTCTATTCTGGTTAGAGCCAGTTTGCGCTGTACTGTGAAGGGAGTAGTACATAGCGTTGTACGAGATCTTCAGTTTCTTGGCAATTTCTCCGCATGGAATAGAATAGACTGACGAGTTTCAGAAGAAAGTTATTTGTTTCTGGCCATTTTGAGCCTGTAATCGAACCCACAAATGCTGATGCTCCAGATACTCAACTAGTCTAAAATAAGCCAGTTGTATTGCTTCTTTAATCAGAAGAACAGTTTTCAGCTGTGCTAACATAGTTGCAAAAGGTTTTATTAATGATCATTTAGCCTTTTAAAATGATAAACTTGGATTAGCTAACACAACGTGCCATTGGAAAACAGGAGTGATCGTTGCTGATAATATGCCTACGTAGATATTTCATAAAGAATCTGCCGTTTCCAGCTACAATAGTCATTTACAGCATTAACAATGTCTACACTGTAATTCTAATCAATTTGATGTTTTTTTAATGGACAATTTTTTTAAATGTTCTTTCAAATACAAGAACATTTCTAAATGACCCCAAACTTTTGAATGGTAGTGTATCTGAATATGTTCCTGAAGTGAAGGCCTGGAGCTCCCTCAACAGGCTCTTTGAAGAGAGAGAAAAGAGTCTTGGGGCCAGCTGGGACTCAGAGCTGTGGCATTTGTACACCCTCTTATGGATGGGCATGGTTATCCGAACTTAGTATTTAATTACTTGGTAGAGTATTTATTTTATAGAGAAAAAAAATGTGACCTATTTTATTTACTTTTGCTACATATCTTACAAGGATAGACCATTATATTTAACAGATTAATGAAACAACAACAGTTTTATGAAAAAACAGTTTTATGACTGTTTTTATGAGTTTCCCCCTTAAAAAAAGAGGTACAGGTCTCATGTTGTTATTGCCGGCCAATCATAGCAGCACTACATTTCTAATCAATGCAAAAAAGGAATTACAATTTATTACGGAATTAAGTTGGCTAAATGAGAAGCAGAAGGCTACAACGATCAACCAACGGGCAGGCTGTTGTTTAATATGAACAGAGTTGATGTAGACAAGGATGGGGATCTCAGCAAAATAGCCTCAATTAGCCTCGCTACTTTACCTAGCTAGCTTAGCCTTGTTACTTTTAGCTTTGATGCAGTCAAGACAAGCACTACCAGATGGTATGATGGATAACGTATTCCAGCAACTAGTTTGTCTAACTAGCATGAGTCAGATTGGCTACTTTAACTCCCTCCATGCCACACACATTAAACTCCTTTTCCTTTACTGTCTGAAGAGAAAACCACCTACCATCCAAAACCAGATCTAAAACCACCTACCATCCAAAACTAGATCTAAAACCAGATCTGAAACCAGATCTTAAACCACCGAACATCTAAAACCAGATCTTAAATTCTTAGGGAGCGGCTCCCGAGGTGACGGTTTTGGAGAGTCTGGCAAGCCCAAAATAAAATGCCTCCGACTCAGGCCCAGAAAATAGGATATGCACATAATTAGTACTGTTGGATAGGAAACACTCTGAGTGTTAAAATAAGAGTGTTAAAATATTGTCTGTGAGTATAACAGAATGGATATAGCAGGCAAAAACCCGAGGAATTTCTGTCCTGGAAAAAGTGATTTTGACACATTGCCTCATTTTGAACCCCTCTCTATTGAAAATTACCATATATGGGAGTAGGATTGCAGTACCTATTCCTTCCACTGGATGTCAACAGTCTCTAGACAGTGTTTGATGATGTTTAGTTGCTCTGGATGCTAATAGAAGAAGAATTTCGAAGTGGTCATCGGAAGTAAACAGAAGAGGATGCGCACTTGTCACGTTCGCTGACAGAACCCAAACCAAACCAACATAGAAATACAACATAGAACAAAACCACACCCCTGATCACGTCCTGACCAAAACCACCATAGAGCAGCCAAAAGGGCTATCTATGAGAGGGCGTGACAGTACCCCCAAAGGCGCGGACTCCGACCGCGACCAAAAGTCACTGGGGAGAGGTGATCTCTCAGATGAGTCCTCACCTTTGGCGGCAGTTCCGGTGTGGCCTGTACCAGCCCGAGAAGACGCACTGGGGGCCCGGTACGTGGAGCAAGAACAGTACGCTCCAGGCTGGGACGACACCCTAGAGGCCTGGTGCGTGAAGCAGGAACATTACGTGCCAGGCTGGGACGACACCCTAGAGGCCTTGTGCGTGGAACAGGAACAGTCCGTGCCGGTCTCTCGATGCGCACGGGGGGCCTGGTGCGAGGAGCAGGGACAGGACGATATCCTGCTCCACGCACAGGGAGCCTGGTGCGTGGAGCAGGGACAGGACGTGCCGGGCTCTCGATGCGCACCGGAGACCAAGAGCGCTGAGCCGACACCCTCCTTCCAGGCTGCACACTCCCCCTAGCTCGACAGATGCGGGAAGCTGGCATGTCACGCACTGGGCTGGGCCTCACACGGTGCCTTACCAGTGCGACGCTCCCTCTGGTAAGCACGGGGAGTTGGCCCAGGTCTCCAACCTGGCTCAGCCAACCTCTCCGTGTGCCCCCCCCAAATGTTTTTGGGGGGCTGCCTCTCGGGCTTCCTTGCCAGCCATGTTCCCTCATACTTCCTCTCATAGAAGAGCCGCTCTGCCGTCGCTGCCTCCAACTAAAACCACGTAACCAGATCCAGAACTGGATTTAAAACCACCTACCGTCCAAAACCTGATCTAAAACCAGATCAAACACCACCTACCGTCTAAAACCAGATCTAAAACCAGATCTAAAACTACCTACCGTCCAAAACCAGAACTAAAACTAGATCTAAAACCACCTAACGTCCAAAACCAGATCTAAAACCACCTACCATCTAAAATCAGATCTAAAACCACCTACCATCTAAAACCAGATCCAGAACTGGATCTAAAACCACCTACCGTCCAAAACCAGATCTAAAACCAGATCAAAAAGCACCTAACATCTATAACCAGATCTAAAACCACCTACCCTCCAAAACCAGATATAAAACCACCGACCAGCTTGAACCAGATCTGAAACCACCTACTGTCCAAAACCAGATATAAAACCACCTACCAGCTTAAACCAGATGTAAAACCACCTACTGTCCAAAACCAGATCTAAAACCAGAATTTAAACCACCTACCATCTAAAACCAGATCGCTGAGCTTCAACAATACGAAATGATATCATATCCTGACAAATACATGAAACATTCTCTTATTACAGCGAGAGAGGGACAGAGTGAAAGAGAGAGAGAGACCCTTGAATTGAATTGAACTAAATTGAGAGTGAGAGAAGGACAGAGTGAGAGAGCGAGAGGGACATAGGGACAGAGTGAGAGAGAGAGGGACAGAGTGAGAAAGAGAGAGGGACAGAGAGACAGAGAGAGGGACAGAGAGAGAGAGAGAGGGACATAGAGACAGAGAGAGAGAGAGAGAGAGAGAGAGAGAGAGAGAGAGAGGGGGACATAGAGACAGAGAGAGAGAGAGAGAGAGAGAGAGAGAGAGAGAGAGAGAGAGAGAGAGAGAGAGAGAGTTCTATACGCAGGGCCTTAATCCCCCACAATTCTGTATTTAGTTTGAACACCTGCGGCCACAGGATCTGAACTAGACACACACACACACACACACACACACACACACACACACACACACACACACACACACACACACACACACACACACACACACACACACACACACACACACACACACACACACACACACACACACACATACCCCAGAGACACACACGACAGCATAACAGACCTGACTCTGATTCATCAACCAGTCAGCCTTTGTACCTGTGTGTGTGTGTGTGTTTGTCCCCTAATTGCAGCTTCCCCAGCATCTGCCACCTCGTCAGGAATATCAATCCTGCTTTGTGTGGCGATACGACGACAAAATAACTGAATAATAAAAAAAATATGTATTTTTAATGCGCACAGTGCACCTCTGCTCGGCAGATAAAAATCACATTTGCTCTTGTTTTTTTACATGTTATTTTTCTGCATTCCTCCCCAAAAGTGAAAATGGTTTCTGGAGAATTCTCAGGCACATCTGATGTTTGAAAACGACTGAAAAACATCAGAATCTTAATGGGTAAGACTGAGAGCATCGTGTGGCTTGGGGACTGTGACTGAGCAGAGTGAGGCAGGAGAGGCTCAATAAAACACAGTTAAATGCATTCAGCTGATAGATGTTTAGAGGGCCGTTCATTTAAAGGGAAGTAGATGTGTGGAAGTGGGGAAATTAATTAGACTAAAAGCCTTTTAAAAGTGCAGCTCAAGGTGACGACCATGACGGCCATGAAATAAAATAATCTGTTTTTCATTTCATGTTGTTGACAGCCAGAACTGAACTCTTCACACAGAAAACACCTGAACAACGTGAGAGTTTTCAGTGCTGCGATGACAACGTGAGAGAATTGTATGTGCTGCGATGACAACGTGAGAGAATTGTATGTGCTGCGATGACAACGTGACAGTTTTCAGTGCTGTGATGACAACGTGAGATAATTTTATGTGCTGCGATGACAACGTGAGATAATTTTATGTGCTGCGATGACAACGTGAGATAATGTTCAGTGCTGTGATGACAACGTGAGATAATGTTCAGTGCTGCGATGACAACGTGAGATAATGTTCAGTGCTGCGATGACAACGTGAGATAATGTTCAGTGCTGCGATGACAACGTGAGATAATGTTCAGTGCTGCGATGACAACGTGAGATAATGTTCAGTGCTGCGATGACAACGTGAGATAATGTTCAGTGCTCCGATGACAACGTGAGATAATTGTATGTGCTGCGATGACAACGTGAGATAATTTTCAGTGCTGCGATGACAACGTGAGATAATGTTCAGTGCTGCGATGACAACGTGAGATAATGTTCAGTGCTGCGATGACAACGTGAGATAATGTTCAATGCTGCGATGACAACGTGAGATAATGTTCAGTGCTGCGATGACAACGTGAGATAATGTTCAGTGCTCCGATGACAACGTGAGATAATGTTCAGTGCTGCGATGATAACGCGGGGAAAATGTTCAGTGCTGCGATGATAACGTGGGGATAATGTTCAGTGCTGCGATGATAACGTGGGGATAATGTTCAGTGCTGCGATGATAACGTGGGGATAATGTTCAGTGCTGCGATGATAACGTGGGGATAATGTTCGTCTATCTGAATACATGTATTTCCTCTCTGTGATTTAAAACTATGAAATAACGCAAAGCTGTCATCAAGACAAACGATGGCTACTTTGAAGAATCTCAAATGTAAAATATCTTTTGATTTGTTTCAAACTTTTTTTTCGGTCACTACATGATTCCATATGTGTTCCTTCATAGTGTTGACGTCTTCACTATTATTCTACAATGTAGAAAATAGTGCAAACAAAGAAAAAAAAGCCTTGATCGAGTAGGTGTGTCCACATTTTTGACTGGCACTGTTCCTCACGTCTCGTAGTCTCAGCAGCAACAGTATCATCCTTGGTGATGCTTCTGACTCATTCATATCCAATATCACTGACAAATGTAACGATAACTTAATAACACATTTTAATAATACGCCGTCTTTAATGCACATCTAAGAGGTTTAGAGTTTAGCTTGGGTAATGTATGATTTTAATTTCAATAAATATAAAGGAAACAAAATAACTTAGCATCTACTATGAATGCAGGTTTTTTGTTTGTTTTTTTACTTCACACCTCCATTACCGTTGCCTTTAACAGCTTGCCAGTAACCATGGCAACAGTAAGAACCTTCTGATAATGTTGCTATGCGTTAGCGTCGTGGATCACCAGGGTGACACGGGGGGTGACATTACCAGCGAGGCGGGGTAAAAGATTAACATCAGGACAACAGGTCCCATCAAACGCTTCCTTTTTTGGGGAGGCTCTTCCCGACAGGATGGATGTCATACTCTATGATAGGAATATAGAGAGACCTAGCCCAGACTGGGTTGGGAGGGACCAGGTGTAACTACCTGTAGGGCCAGACTGGGTTGGGAGGGACCAGGTGTAACTACCTGTAGGGCCAGACTGGGTTAGAAGAGGCCAGAAGTAACTACCTGTAGGACCAGACTGGGTTAGGAGGGACCAGGTGTAACTACCTGTAGGGCCAGACTGGGTTGGGAGGGACCAGGTGTAACTACCTGTAGGGCCAGACTGGGTTAGGAGGGACCAGGTGTAACTACCTGTAGGGCCAGACTGGGTTAGGAGAGGCCAGGTGTAACTACCTGTTGGACCAGACTGGGTTTGGAGGGACCAGGTGTAACTACCTGTAGGACCAGACTGGGTTAGGAGGGACCAGGTGTAACTTCCTGTAGGACCAGACTGGGTTAGGAGGGACCAGGTGTAACTACCTGTAGGACCAGACTGGGTTAGGAGGGACCAGGTGTAACTACCTGTAGGACCAGACTGGGTTAGGAGGGACCAGGTGTAACTACCTGTAGGACCAGATTGGGTTAAGAGAGGCCAGGCTGGGTTAGGAGGGTCCAGGCTGGATAAGGAGTGTCCAGGCTTGGTTAGGACGGTCCAGGCTTGGTTAGGATGGTCTAGGCTGGGTTAGGAGGATCCAGGCTGTGTTAGGAGGGTCCAGGCTTGGTTAGGAGGGTCCAGGCTTGGTTAGGATGGTCTAGGCTGGGTTAGGAGGGTCCAGGCTGGGTTAGGAGGGTCCAGGCTGGGTTAGGAGGGTCTAGGCTGGGTTAGGAGGGTCTAGGCTGGGTTAGGAGGGTCTAGGCTGGGTTAGGAGGGTCCAGGCTGGGTTAGGAGGGTCCAGGCTGGGTTAGGAGGGTCCAGGCTGGGTTAGGAGAGGCCAGGTGTAACTACCTGTAGGACCAGACTGGGTTAGGAGGGACCAGGTGTAACTACCTGTAGGACCAGATTGGGTTAAGAGAGGCCAGGCTGGGTTAGGAGGGTCCAGGCTGGATAAGGAGTGTCCAGGCTTGGTTAGGACGGTCCAGGCTTGGTTAGGATGGTCTAGGCTGGGTTAGGAGGATCCAGGCTGGGTTAGGAGGGTCCAGGCTTGGTTAGGAGGGTCCAGGCTTGGTTAGGATGGTCTAGGCTGGGTTAGGAGGGTCCAGGCTGGGTTAGGAGGGTCCAGGCTGGGTTAGGAGGGTCTAGGCTGGGTTAGGAGGGTCTAGGCTGGGTTAGGAGGGTCTAGGCTGGGTTAGGAGGGTCCAGGCTGGGTTAGGAGGGTCCAGGCTGGGTTAGGAGGGTCTAGGCTGG
>CM059814.1:3439405-3489405 GCA_030435695.1 Brachymystax lenok tsinlingensis | reverse complement strand
CCTCTACCCCTCTCTACCTCCCTCTACCCCTCTCTACCTCCCTCTCTACCCCTCTCTACCCATCTCTACCCCTCTCTACCTCCCTCTACTTCCCTCTACCTCCCTCTACCCCTCTCTACCTCCCTCTACACCTCTCTACCCCTCTCTACCTCCCTCTACCCCCTCTACCCCTCTCTACCTCCCTCTACCCCTCTCTACCCATCTCTACCCCTCTCTACCTCCCTCTACTTCCCTCTACCTCCCTCTACCCCTCTCTACCTCCCTCTCACCCCCCCACCCCTCCCCCCCTCTCTGCCTCCCTCTACCCCTCTGCCTCCCTCTACCCCTCTCTACCTCCCTCTCACTCCCTCCCCCTCTCTACCCCTCTCACCTCCCTCTCTACCCCTCTCCCCTCCCTCTACCCCTCTCTCCTCACCCCTCTCTACCTCCCTCCCTCTCTACCCTCTCCCACCTCCCTCTCACCCCTCTCTACCCCTTTCTGCCTCCCCCACCCCCTCTCTACCTCCCTCTCTACCCTCTCACCCCCTCTCTACCTCCCTCCCTCTCTCTCCTCCCTCTCTACCCCTCTCTACCTCCCTCCCACTCCCTCTCTACCTCCCTCTCTACCCCCTCTCTACCCCTCTCTACCTCCCTCTACCCCTCTCTCCCTCCCTCTCTACCCCTCTCTACCCCTCTCTACCTCCCTCTACCCCTCTCTACCTCCCTCTCTAACCCTCTCTACCCCTTTCTACCTCCCTCTACTCCTCTCTACCTCCCTCTCTACCCCTCTCTACCACTCTCTACCCCTCTCTACCGCTCTGTACTTCCCTCTGTCCTCCTCTATTTCCCTTTACCTCAACCCCTCTCTACCACTCTCTACCTCCCTCTACCCATCTCTACCTCTGTCTACTCCTCTCTACCTCCCTCTCTACCCCTCTCTACCTCCCTCTACCCCCTCTCACCCTCTCTACCTCCCTCTCTCTACCTCTCCCTCTCTCTCACCTCTCTACCACTCTCTACCTCCTCTCTACCCCTCTACCCCTCTCTACCTCTCTACCTCCCTCCACCCTCTCTACCTCTCTACCTCCCTCTACCCCTCTCTACCTCCCTCTCTACCCCTCTCTACCTCCCTCTACCCGTCTGTATTTCCCTCTACCCCCCTCTACCTCCTTCCACCCCTCTCTACTTCCATCTACCCCTCTCTAACTACCTCTGTCCTCTTCTACCCCTCCCTAACCCTCTCTACCTCACTCTACCGCTCTCTATCTCCCACTTTCCTCTTCTCTCTACCTCCATCTACCTCCCACTACCACTATCTACCTCCCTCTATCCCTTTTTACCTCTGTCTACCCCACTCTACCCCCTCTACCTCCTTCATCCCCCTGGGGCGGCAGGTAGCCTAGATGGGGCGGCAGGTAGCCTAGTGGTTAGAGCGTTGGACTTGTAACTTTACGCCTCTCTGTCTCCCTCTCCGGCTCCCGTTGCCCCTCTCAACCCCTCCTCTACCCCTCTCTACCCCTCCTCTACCCCTCTCTACCAACCCTATACCTTCCTCTACCCCTCTACCTCCCTCTACCTCTGGCTTCCTCCCTCTACCCCTCTCTACCTTCCTCTAGCGCTCTCTACCTCCCTCTGTCCTCTTCTACTTCCCTCTACCCCTCTCTACCTCTATTTTCTTCCCAGTTCCGGCTCTATCATTTGTTTTTATGTTGATAAATAATGGAAGTACATCCCTGTGATGGAGTGCATCTGTGGGGAGCCGGAGCCCAAACTGTATTTGGTTTGATTTAGCTCTTCATTAATGAGCCTGCGCCAGCCAGCCAGCCCCAGAGCTGCATGCCTTTCTCCTCTTTTTTTCTTCCTTACTTTACCTCTCTTTTCCCTCCGTTCCCTCTCTTGGCGGCAGAAAGAGAGCAGGCCTGCCTGTCTTGTGTGGAGGGAGTACAGTGACTAAGGAGTGGAGGGTCTGGGGTTTGAGACTCAGGCCTTGGGAGAGTCGCTGGACTGGCAAGGTGACAGGGAAGGCCTGGCTACATCCTGCCTGGGGAGGGTGATTAGTGACAATAGACTAGAGGACTAGAGAAGGAGAGGATAGGGGGTTAGAGTGGCTGGGCTGGGCTGGGGAGTAGGGGGACTAGGCTGGGCTGGGGGACTGACGAGCACTCAGGGACTATCTGGGTACAACCTGCGGAGGGTGATTAGTGACGCTGAGCTGGGGGACAGAGGGACCAAGGTACTGAAGAGTACAGGGACTAGGGGCTGGACACGCTGGGCTGGAGGACCGAGGGACCAGGAGACTGAGAGTACAGGGACTAGGGGCTGGAGACGCTGGGCTGGAGGACTGAGGGACCAGGGGACTGAAGAGTAAAGGGACCAGGGGCTGGAGACGCTGGGCTGGAGGACCGAGGGACAGGAAACTGAAGAGTACAGGGACAAGGGGCTGGAGACGCTGGGCTGGAGGACTGAGGGACCAGGGGACTGAAGAGTACAGGGACCAGGGGCTGGAGGAGTACAGCGGTTATCAGTGCTGGCCTAGGGGGTTTGAGACTCAGGGGCTGGTTTAGCAGTAGTGATACACCCATGGCTGCACTCGCAGTCTCTCTCTGCCCTGAGTCAAGGTTGCAATGGGCTGTCTACAAGAAGGCCTGTCTGTAGGCTGCATGGAGGATAGCATGTATTCCAGTGGAGGCTCCTCAGAAGAGGAAGGGGAGGACCATCCTCCTCAGTGAATTTCATTTTTTTTAAATTCTAAAACATTAAAAAAGTTAGCCTTTATAGATAAAACTATACTAAATATTTTCACATGTCACCAAATAATTTATTAACTTCTTGGGAGCGGCAGCAGAGGTGACGGTTTTGGAGAGTCTGGTGTGCCCAAAGTAAAATGCCTGCCACTCAGGCCCAGAAAATAGGAAATGCACATAATTAGTACTATTGGATAGGAAACACTCTGACGTTTCTAAAAGTGTTAGAAGAATGTATGTGAGTATAACAGAACTGATATAGCAGACAAAAACAAGAGGAAAATCCACCCGGATTTGCAGTTATTTTTGTAGATGACTTTCTTCTTCAGGCTGCCAATTCATTTGCATTTTAACTAGGACTGAGACTGCAGTACCTATGGCTTCCACTAGATGTCAACAGTCTTTATACAGTGTCTGGAGGCTGTAGCACTAAGCAGAACAGATAGGAAGAGGAAGTAGTCAGGGGAACACTTTTGTCAACAACGTTTGACTGGCACGAGATTGTGAGCGCGCCCCACATTATTTTCCTTTCCTATTGTTCACATTATCGTCCGGTTGAAATATTACAGTAAAAATACATAAAAGGATACCTAAGGATACATAAAAAATTATGTTTGATTTGTTTGTAGAAAGTTTATAGGTATAGTTTGAACGTGTTCTCTTCACGGTTCAATGGGCGACTCAACGGTGGATTTTCTGATCATAACGCGCCAACCAAACGGAGATTTATGGATATAATAAATGACTTTTTCTAACAAAAGAACCATTGGATGTCTTCGTTGGACACTTGGGAAGCCCTCAGCAGAAGTTCTTCGAAAAGCAAGTGATATTTTTTAGCTCTTATATGGGTTGTGTGTGACCCGGGCTGGATATGAATTTATGCTAATGTGGAAAATAGGAGAGGCGCTATCCTCAAACTATCAAATGTTGTGCTTTCGCCGTGAAGCCTTTTTGAAATCTGACAACGCTGTGATATTGCCAAGAAGCAGAGCTTTTGAAGACTATGCAACACTTGTATATTGATGAATGCTTAATAATTCAACTTTAGAATTTTGCGGGCCACTCCCGACACTACCCGGTCAAATGTAAAGCGCCAAATTCAAAATCCAAAAGTTGAATTATTAAACATTCATCAATACACAAGTGTTGCATAGTCATCAAAATCTCTGCTTCTTGGCAATATCACAGCGTTGTCAGATTTCAAAAAGGCTTCACGGTGAAATCAGGGGTGTATTCATTCTGCCGATTCTGTTGAAAAAAAGTTTCTTAAGCAAACGGAACAAAACGGGGATAAACATACCTGAATTTGTCAAATAGAAACTTTTGTTTGCAAATTGCAACTGTTGGACTAATGATTACACCTTACATCAGATAGATGCAGGCAATAGTGTGCAAGGCGGTATTGAATGTGTCACTGCTTGCCACTTTACATTTTCTCTCGAAAGAAGAGAGAGCAAACAGTGGGAAAGAGGGTAAAATGAACCCTCACTGTTCTGGTAAAGACACTTCATCAGAGATTTGTACTTTCCTCCAGTGGGGTGCAACTGGAGCATCTCCTTCAAGCATGGCTGACAATAATCTCTGTAGTCCCACTGGGAAAAAACACTGTATCACTGTGCTGCGAGGAAAATGCTAGCTAGTAGCTTTATACTGAGTGTACAAAACATTAGGAACACCTCGTCTTTCCACGAGACTGACCAGGTGAATCCAGGTGAAAGCTATGATTCCTTGTTGTTACTTGTTAAATCCACTTCAATCAGTGTAGAGGAAGGGGAGGATACAGGTTAAAGAAGGCTTTTTAGGCCATGAGACAGTTGAGACACGGATTGTGTGCCAACAATCAGCAATGTAAGTGCCTTAGAACGGGGTCCAGTTTGAGTGTGTCAAGAACTGTAACGCTGCTGTTTTTTTTATACACTCAACAAATCAAATCAAATCACATGCTATTAGGGGGCAGCTGTAGCAGCTGATGTGATCTTCAAGTCTTTGAACTTGATAGTTTGAATTATGTCATATATATAAAAATCTGAACGTAGCCTCACTATTCTCATCTGCCCTTTTCTTTCTCCTGGATCTGACCTCAGAGAAGCATTAACATCTGGAGCTACTGGAACATTCCAGGAACTCACGCATAGTTCCTTGAATGAAAACTGTTGAACCTTGCCGAGCCTCACAATATCAATATTTGCCACAGTGCTTCTCACTTCTGGTAATAAAAGTCTCAATCCGGCTCTGGCACAGAGGAGGTCAGGCAATTCAAACTAATATATCTTTATTGTTCGTCTCATAAGCCGTCTCTGTGTTGTTTGCCAGTGTTTTGTCTGAAATCATTGTGATTTCAGAGAGTCAAGAGGAGCTGCAGGCTGAACCAATCGATTGTAAATTGCACCTCTGGTAGAGATTCTCAGAAATGAGTCCCCTCTCTCTCCGTCTCTCTATCACTTTCTATCTTTCTTTCTGTCATGTATGTAGATGTACTTATCTGGAGTGCCTGAGGATGGTGCTGTTACTAATTACTACTGTGATCCTCTGCACTTGACCCCTGACGTCAGATAAAAGTTGTTCTTCTCCCCGCATCCCTGCCTCAGTGTTCTAATATGTTACATGGTGTCAGAAGTGAAAAAGCTCAACGTTCTGAAATATGGAACCAACTACTCCAAGCGTAGAGGGAAATCTAGCTGAAAATTCTTCCTATGATCTCCAGTGGCATCTCAGAGAAATCTTAAACATTCCTGCACGTAGCCAGAGATGACGCAATACATGTATTCAATACTTTTGACGATGATGTTCATGACTTGGATGTATTAAAAGAGCTTTTCCGAACGTACTGTGAGCCAAGAAAAGATCAGACATACCTGAGGTATATCTTTTTTTACAAGAGTTCAAGGACAAACAGAGTCAAGGACATACAGATTGCAAGGACAAACAGAGTCAAAGACAAACAGAGTCAAGGACAAACAGTGTCGAGGACAAACAGAGTCAAGGACAAACAAAGTCAAGGACCAACAGAGTCAAGGACATACAGATTGCAAGGACAAACAGAGTCGAGGACAAACAGAGTCGAGAACAAACAGAGTGCAAGGACAAACAAAGTCGAGGACAAACGGAGTCGAGGACAAACGGAGCCGAGGACAAACGGAGTCGAGGCCAAACTGAGTCGAAGCCAACTGAGTCGAGGACAAACAGAGTCGAGGACAAACAGAGTCGAGGACAAAGAGAGTCGAGGACAAACAGAGTCGAGGGCAAACACAGTCGAGGACAAACAGAGTCGAGGACGAACAGAGTCGAGGACGAACAGAGTGCGAGGACGAACAGAGTCGAGGACGAACAGAGTCGAGGACGAACAGAGTGCGAGGACGAACAGAGTGCGAGGACGAACAGAGTCGAGGACGAACAGAGTCGAGGACGAACAGAGTCAAGGACGAACAGAGTGCAAGGCAGATTACTCAGAGAACCAGATCTCCTGCTAACTAGAGCAATAGACATTTGCCGTGCTAGTGAGTTGAGCCAGAGCCAGAGCCAGAGCCAGCTGAAAATGCTTCATGATGAAGTTGAGGTGTCCAGCAAGTGTTCAGCATACAGTCAGAATTGCAAAGCAATTATTATTATGCCAAAAATTATTATGCCAAAATGCGCTCCTCGCGCACACAGACAGAAAAGCGAAGGATTCACACATTCAATCAATTGTATTTATAGAGCCCTTCTTTCGTCAGCTGATGTCACAAAGTGCTGTACAGAAACCCAGCCTAAAACCCCCAAATAGCAAGCGATGCAGGTGAGCATTGACAGGGAGACGACAGCAGGAAATGAGGACTTGTTCATTTGGGACAATTGAAGTGAAACAGAGTAAAGTACAGTGTGTAGCTTAGCTAGTGAGTGTCAATGAGAAAAATACTGAGAAAGAGCAGTGGATAGAAGCACTGAAAATAAACAACCAGCAACGTACTGTTCAGCTGAATACAGGAGCTGAGTGCAACGTCTTGTTTGTGAGAGACTTAAAAACGCTGAAAGTGAAAGTGAGTGGAGATTCCATAAAAAAAAAAAATCCAACCCGCAAGCTAGTGATTTATTCTGGCCACCAGATGGCACCAAAAGGCAAGAAAACACTAGAATATCAATTCAAAGACAAAGCGTTTGGAATTTCAAGTGCTAGAACAAGATGCACCTGCAACACTTGCAGCTTGTCTGCAAGTGAGGTCAGAGCAATACAAGAAATGCCAGAGACAGAGGACGAAGCAGCGCTTCAGAGGTTCATGGGAATGTTGCCGTATCTCGCAAAGTTCATCCCAAATCTCTCAGAGATCTCTCACACTGTCAAACACTCAAATTGAAAAAGATCTACCGGCGATAGTGTATGGTCGCGAGAAGTTTCATCAATACCTGTATGGAAACGAGATCCTGGTGGAGTCAGACCACAAGCCCTTGGAAACAATCTTCAAGAAGTCGCTAAAGAAAGCACCAGCCAGACTGCAGAGATACAGTATACATGTGACATACAAACCAGGAATGGAGATGCACATCGCTAATGCACCGAGCCGAGCACACCTGAAGGAACAGAGAGAGATATTGCTTGATGGTGAGCTGGATGTAAACTGCATCGCTGATTAAATTCCTGTTTCAAAAGAGAAAGTGCAGAAATAGTTTAAAAAAAAAGGATGGCCAGACACAAGAGGGAAAGTTGCAAGGAGAATGCAGCACTATTGGACCTTCAGATTGACTGCTGTCCAAAAGTTCAAAACTTTTTTATAATTTTTTTTGAATTTGTTAGGAACGTGCAAGGGATGTTCTGTTCTGGCCGGGCATGGCTAATGTTGTAACAAAATGTGTAGTCTGCAAAAACACTAAAACCAAAGAGACTCGCTCATGTCTCATCCAATCCCAGAGAGAGCTTGGGCCTAAGTTGGAGTGGAACTCTTCCATTACAACGACACAGAATATCTACTATGTGTGGATTACTACACAAAATACTCAGTGGAACAACAAGTAAACAACAAGTAAACAACAAGTAAACACATCATTACAGGACTAAAGTCGATCTCAGCAAGGCATGGGGTGCCAAAAGTTTTGTGCTCCGACAATGGAAGACAGTCGGTGAATCAAGAAATGCCAGAGTTCTCTACCAGCTGGGAGTTCAAAGCTGAGAAAGCAGTTCAGAATAACCTGTTGAAAAAAACACGAGACAGCAACGGAGATCCTCACATAATTCTCCTTGAGTACAGAAACACACTCCTGGATGGAGTAGGTATCTCACCTGCACAACTACTAATAGGAAGGAGGCTGAAGACAACGTTTCCGACATCAAAGAGATTGTTAAAGCCAGGACTCTATCAGCACGTCAGGCTCCGTCTCACAAGAAGACAACAGGGAGACTCTATCAGTCAGCATGTCAGGCTCCGTCTCACAAGCGGACAACAGAGAGACTCTATCAGCACGTCACGAGCCGTCTCACAAGCACACAACAGAGACAAAACCATTACTTTGACCAAGGCAAACGTCAACTTTCGGTCGTGAAGGAAGCAGAACCACATCAGACAAGATAACAAATGGCAACCAGCAGCTGTACTTGGAAAACATGACCAGCCACGGTCATAAATAGTTTAAACACCAAACAATATTTTTTTAATGTTATTTTTATTTCACCTTTATTTAACCAGGTAGGCCAGTTGAGAACAAGTTCTCATTTACAACTGCAACCTGGCCAAGATAAAGCAAAGCAGAGCGACACAAACAACACAGAGTTACACATTGGATAAACAAAGGAGCAAAAAAATTCTTAACAATATGGGGATGAGGTAGTTGGGTGGGCTATTTTCAGATGGGCTGTGTACATGTGCAGTGATTGGTAAGTTGCTCTGGCAGCTGATGCTTAAAGGGAGATATAAGACTCCCTCACTATAAGACTCCAGCTTCGGTGATTTTTGGAATTTGTTCCAGGGTGAGCTGAGATAAGTGGGGCTTTACCTACAAAAGACTTATAGATGACCTGGAGCCAGTGGGTTTGGCGACGAATAAGAAGCAAGGGCCAGCCAACGAGAGCATACAGGTCGCAGTGGTGGGTAGTATATGGGGCTTTGGTGACAAAACAGATGCCACTGTGATAGATTGCTTCCAATTTGCTGAGTAGAGTGTTGGAGGCTGTTTTGTAAATGACATGGCCGAAGTCAAGGATCGGTAGGATAGTCTGTTTTACGAGGGTATGTTTATAAGCGTGAAGGATGCTTTGTTGCGAAATAGGAAGCAGATTCTAGATTTAATTTTGGATTGGAGATGCTTAATGTGAGTCTGGAAGGAGAGTTTACAGTCTAACCAGACACCTAGGTGAGAGCAGCGATCGGTTGAGGAGCATGCATTTAGTTTTACTTGTATTTAAGAGCAGTTGGAGGCCACGGAAGGAGTGTTGTATGGCATTGAAGCTCGTCTGGAGGTTTGTTAACTACTTAGGGAGCAGGTGGGCTGCAGTGGGGAGGGCTTCCCAAGTGTCCAACGAAGACAATCCATTTTTCTTTGGTTAGAAAAAGTAATTTATTATATCCATAAATCTCCGTTTGGTTGGCACGTTATGTTCATAAAATCCTACCGTCGAGTCGCCCATAGAACCGTGAAGAGAACGCGTTGAAATTATACCTATCATATTTCTACAAACAAATCAAACATCATTTTTTATGTTTCCTTAGGTATTCTTTTATGTATATTTACTATAATATTTAAACCGGATTGTAGCCTGAACGATAAGAAAGGAAAAAACTGTGGAGCGCGCACTCGGTTGCGCACCTGCAAAAGCTTGTTGACGTCTGAGCTTCCTGGACCATATTCTCTCCCTATCCGTTCTGGTCAGGGCTAACGTTTCCTGGTTTTGTATAGAGACTGTTGACATCTAGCGGAAGCCATAAGTACTGAAATCTCGGAGCTGCTTGCCTTTGAAATAAATAGGGAGACTGTCAAACAGAGCCAATGTGACAAAAAACAGTAATTCCGGATGGATTGTTCTCGGGTTTTCGCCTGCTATATCTGTTCTGTTCTCACAGACATTATGTTAACACTTTTAGAAACTTCAGAGTGTTTCCTATCCAATAGTACTAATTATGTGCATATCCTATTTTCTGGGCCTGAGTGGGAGGCATTTTACTTTGGGCATGCCAGACTCTCCAAAACCATCACCTCGGGAGCCGCTCCCTAAGAAGTTAAATTACAGGTTGTAATGAGACAAAATAGGAAAAACACGATGGGGGGGGTGTATATTTTTGCAAGGCAATGTACCTATCATTATGTCAGGAATGTACCTATCATTTATACATAACATCATTAGACGAGAACAGCTCAAGGACAGAACTACATACATTTTTAAAAAGGCACATGTAGCCTACATGTCAATGAATACACAGAAACTATCTAGGTCCAATAGGGGAGAGGCGTTGTTCCGCGAGGTGTTGCTTTATCTGTCTTTTAAACCAGGTTTGCTGTTTATTTGGAATGAGATGGAAGGATCATTATTTTATATATAATTCTTTACAGTGTTTTCAGTACTCATTTTGGTATTCTGATAGCTCTTCCATAATTGTTGATTTCACTGGTATGTCAGTGTTTGCATTGTTGCTTTCTAACGTTTGTTTTGTTGGTGCTGGAGAACACACAGTTGAGTAGTGTTTCGTCCAGGCTGACACTTGCTTCAGGTTCTCTTTCCACCGGATAAATTAAGTCCATTAAGGTTTCTGAGTGTTCCACTGTGGGTGTTGTTTCATGGGTTTTTAACAGGTGTCTCCGGTTCCTTTTCTAGATTCTCAAAGGAGAAATGGTTATTCTTTAAAAGTGCTTTCCTCATCATCTTAAATAAGCATGCCCCATTCAAAAAATGTAGAACTAGGAACAGATATAGCTCTTGGTTCACACCGGACCTGACTGCCCTTGACCAGCACAAAAACATCCTGTGGCGAACTGCATTAGCATCAAATAGCCCCGCAAAATGCAACTTTTCAGGGAAGTTAGGAAACACTATACACAGGCAGTTAGGAAAGCAAAGGCTAGCTTTTTCAAACAGAAATTTGCATCCTGTAGAACAATCCCCAAAAACGTTCTGGGACACTGTAAAGTCCATGGAGAATAAGAGCACCTCCTCCCAGCTACCCACTGCACTGAGGCTAGGAAACATTGTCACCACCGATAAATCTATGATAATCGAGAATTTCAATAAGCATTTTTCTAAGGCTGGCCATGCTTTCCACTTCCCTACCTATACCCCGGTCATCAGCTCTGCACCCCCCACAGCAACTTGCCCAAGCCTCACCCATTTCTCCTTCACCCAAATCCAGATAGCTGATGTTCTGAAAGATCTGCAAAATCTGGACCCCTACAAATCAGCCGGGCTAGACAATCTGGACCCTCTCTTTCAAAAATTATTCGCTGCAATTGTTGCAACCCCTATTACTAGCCGGTTCAAACTCTCTTTTCGTATTGTCTGAGATCCCTAAAGATTGGAAAGCTGCCGCGGTCATCCCCCTCTTCAAAGGGGGATCCTACCCTGCCTTTCTAAAGTCTTCGAAAGCCAAGTTAACAAAAAGATCACAGACCATTTCGAAACCCACAGTACCTTCTCCGCTTTGCAATCTGGTTTCCAAGCTGGTCATGGGTGCACCTCAGCCACGCTCAAGGTCCTAAACAATATCATAACCGTCATCGATAAAAGGCAATACTGTGCAGCCGTCTTCATTGACCTGGCGAAGGCTTTCAACTCTGTCAATCACCGCATTCTTATCGGCAGACTCAACAGCCTTGACTTCTCAAATGACTGCCTTGCCTGGTTCACCAACTACTTCTCAGATAGAGTTCAGTGTGTCAAATCGGAGGGCCTGTTGTCCGGAACTCTGGCAGTCTCTATGGGGGTGCCACAGAGATAAATTCTCGAGGAGACTCTTTTCTCTGTAGAAATCAATGATGTCGCTCTTGCTGCTGGTGATTCTCTGATCCACCTCTACACAGACGACATCATTCTGAATACTTCTGGCCCTTCTTTGGAAACTGTGTTAACTTCTTAGGGAGCGGCTGCATAGGTGACGGTTTTGGAGAGTCTGGCGTGCCCAAAGTAAAATGCCTGCCACTCCGGCCAAGAAAATAGGATATGCACATAATTAGTACTATTGGATAGGAAACACTCTGAAGTTTCTAAGAGTGTTACAATAATGTATGTGACTATAACAGAACTGATATAGCAGGCGAAAACCTGAGGAAAATCCATCCGGATTTGCAGTTTTTTTTGTAAATGACAATCCTCTTCATTTTGCCTATTGCATACAACATTATGTAGGACTGAGACTGCAGTACCTATTGCTTCCACTAGATGTCAACAGTCTTTAGACAAAGACTGGGAATTCTAGCAGTAAGTATAACGGATAGGAACAAGAAGAAGTCAGAGGACCACTTTTGTAAACAAGGTTTGACGCGCGCAAGATTGTGAACGCGCACCACTTTATTTTTCTTTCCTATCGTTCACATTATCGTCCGGTTGAAATATTACAGCAAATATACACAAAAGGATACCTAAGGATACATTTAAAATTATGTTTGATTTGTTTGTAGAAAGTGTATAGGTATAATTTGAACGTGTTCTCTTCACGGTTCAACGGGCGACTCAACGGTGGATTTTATGATCATAACGCGCCAACCAAACAGAGATTTATGGATATAATAAATTACTTTTTCTAACAAAAGAACCACTGGATGTCTTCGTTGGACACTTGGGAAGCCCTCAGCAGACGTTCTTCGAAAGGTAAGCGATTTTATATTAGTGATTTTATGCGTTTTTTTGAGACCCGTGTTGGTTATGGATTCATGCTAGTGCGTAAATATTAGAGGTGCTACCCTCAAACAATCAAATGTTGTGCTTTCGCCGTAAAGCCTTTTTGAAATCTGACAACGCTGTGATATTGCCAAGAGTCAGAGCTTTTGATGGCTATGAAACACTTGTATATTGATGAATTATTTATAATTCAACACCTCTCATCACCCCGAGAACACCATCCCCACAGTGAAGCATGGTGGTGGCAGCATCATGGGGATGCTTTTCATCAGCAGGGACTGGTAAAATGGTCAGAATTGAAGGAATGATGGATGGTGCTAAATACAGGGGAAAACTTTTTTTTGTCTTCCAGAGATTTGAAACTGGGACGGAGGTTCACCTTCCAGCAGGACAATGGCCCTAAGCATACTGCTAAAGCAACACTCAAATGGTTTAAGGGGAAACATGTACATGTCTTGGAATGGCCTAGTCAAAGCCCAGACCTCAATCCAATTGAGGATCTGTAGTATGACTTAAAATTGCTGTACACCAGCGGAACCCATCCAACTTGAAGGAGCTAGACCAGTTTCGTCTTGAAAATTGGCAAAAATCCCAGTGGCTAGATGTGCCAAGCTAATAGTGACATACCCCAAAAGACTTGTAGCTGTAAATACTGAAAAATGTGGATCTACAAAGTATTGATTTTGGGGTGGTGAATAGTTATGCACCCTCACGTTTTCTGTTTTTTTTTTTTGTCTTATTTCTTGTTTGTTTCACAATAAAAAATATTTTGCATCTTCAAAGTGGTATGCATGTTGTGTAAATCAAATGATACAAACACCCAAAAATCCATTTTAATTCCAGGTTGTAAGGAAAAATGCCCAGGGGGTGAATACTTTCGCAAGCCACTGTATTATGTTTCATGTTTTGTGTGGACCCCAGGAAGAGTAGCTGTTGCTTTTGCAACAGCTAATGGGGATCCTAATAAAATACCAAATTCCATGCTCTAGCCTTTAGCTCAGTGCAGATGTTGCCTGTAATCCATGGCTTTTGGGGAATGTACAGTGAGGGAAAAAAGTATTTGATCCCCTGCTAATTTTGTACGTTTGCCCACTGACAAAGAAATGATCAGTCTATCATTTTAATGGTAGGTTTATTTGAACAGTGAGAGACAGAATAACAACAAAAAAAATCCAGAAAAACGCATGTGAAAAATGTTATAAAATCGATTTGCATTTTAATGAGGGAAATAAGTATTTGACCCCTCTGCAAAACATGACTTAGTACTTGGTGGCAAAACCCTTGTTGGCAATCACAGAGGTCAGACATTTCTTGTAGTTGGCCACCAGGTTTGCACACATCTCAGGAGGGATTTTGTCCCACTCCTCTTTGCAGATCTTCTCCAAGTCATTAAGGTTTCGAGGCTGATGTTTGGCAACTCGAACCTTCAGCTCCCTCCACAGATTTTCTATCGGATTAAGGTCTGGAGACTGGCTAGGCCACTCCAGGACCTTAATGTGCTTCTTCTTGAGCCACTGCTTTGTTGCCTTGGCCGTGTGTTTTGGGTCATTGTCATGCTGGAATACCCATCCACGACCCATTTTCAATGACCTGGCTGAGGGAAGGAGGTTCTCACCCAAGATTTGACGGTACATGGCCCCGTCCATCGTCCCTTTGATGCGGTGAAGTTGTCCTGTCCCCTTAGCAGAAAAACACCCCCAAAGCATAATGTTTCCACCTCCATGTTTGAAGGTGGGGATGGTGTTCTTGGGGTCATAGGCAGCATTCCTCCTCCTCCAAACACGGCGAGTTGAGTTGATGTCAAAGAGCTCCATTTTGGTCTCATCTGACCACAACACTTTCACCCAGTTGTCCTCTGAATCATTCAGATGTTCATTGGCAAACTTCAGACGGGCATGTATATGTGCTTTCTTGAGCAGGGGGACCTTGCGGGCGCTGCAGGATTTCAGTCCTTCACGGCGTAGTGTGTTACCAATTGTTTTCTTGGTGACTATGGTCCCAGCTGCCTTGAGATCATTGACAAGATCCTCCCGTGTAGTTCTGGGCTGATTCCTCACCGTTCTCATGATTATTGCAACTCCACGAGGTGAGATCTTGCATGGAGCCCCAGGCCGAGGCAGATTGACAGTTCTTTCGTGTTTCTTCCATTTGCGAACAATCGCATCAACTGTTGTCACCTTCTCACCAAGCTGCATGGTGATGGTCTTGTAGCCCATTCCAGCCTTGTGTAGGTCTACAATCTTGTCCCTGACATCCTTGGAGAGCTCTTTGGTCTTGTCCATGGTGGAGAGTTTGGAATCTGATTGATTGATTGCTTCCGTGGACAGGTGTCTTTTATACAGGTAACAAATTGAGATTAGGAGCACTCCCTTTAAGAGTGTGCTCCTAAACTCAGCTCGTTACCTGTATAAAAGACACCTGTGAGCCAGAAATCCTTCTGATTGAGAGGGGGTCAAATACTTATTTCCCTCATTAAAATGCAAATCAATTCATAACATTTTTCACATGCGTATTTCTGGATTCTTTTGTTGCTATTCTGTCTCTCACTGTTCAAATAAACCTACCATTAAAATTATAGACTGATAATTTCTTTGTCAGTGGTTAAACGTACAAAATCAGCAGGGGATCAAATACTTTTTTCCCTCACTGTAAGTACGGTCACTGTGGGGACAACGTCATCGATGCACTTATTGACGAATCTGATGTGGTGTAATCCTCAATGTCATCTGATGAATCCCGGAACATATTCCAGTCTATGCTAGCAAAACAGTCCTGTAACATAGCATCTACTTCATCTGACCACTTTTTTTATTGATCGAGTCACTGGTGCTTTCTGCTTAAATTTTTGCTTGTAAGCGGGAATAAGGAGGATCGAATGATGGTCACATTTGCCAAATGGAGGGTGAGGGAGAACTTTTTATGCATCTCTGTGTGTGAAGTAATGGTGTTTTTTCCCTCTGGTTGCACATTTAAGAAAAACAGATTGAAGTTTCCCTGCATTAAAGTCCCCGGCTACTAGAGGCGCCGCCTCTGGGTAAGCACTTTCCTGTTTGCTTCCGGCGGAATACTTTTCATTCAGTGCGGTCTTAGTGCCAGCATCAGTCTGTGGTGGTAAGTAGACAGTTACAAAATACACAGATGAAAACTCTTTTGGTTAATACTGTGGTCTACACCTTAACTTGAAATACTCTACCTCAGGCAAGAAAAACCTTGAGTCTTCCTTAGAAACCGTGCACCAGCTGTTATTGATCAAGAAACATAGTCAGCCTCCCTTTGTCTTACCAGACGCCGCTGTTTTATCCTGCCGATACAACGAATAACCAGCCAGGTGTATGTTGATAATGTTCAGCCACGACTCCGTGAAGCATAAGATACTACAGTTTTGAAAGAAATTATCCAAAGATTGCATGTTTGCTAGCAGAATGGAAGGATGCGGGGCTTCATTTGATTACCGATGAATTCTCAGAAGCCAGCTCGCCCTCTGCCCTCTTTTTCTCCGCCTTCTCTTCACGCAAGTGACGGTCATCTGGGCCTGTTCCCGGGGAAGCAGTGTATTATTCACGTCGGGCTCGTCGGACTCGTTAAAGGCAAAAATTATTCTGCCAATCCGTGGTGAGTAATCACAGTTCTGATGCCCAGAAGTTATTTTCGGTCATAAGAGACAGTAGCAGCGACATTATGTACCAAATTTGTTTAGGAATACGTAAAACGTCAGCCTTGTTCTCTGGCGCCATCTTAACTGTAACATTATCTGAAGAAGAACATGACGAAACGCTAAAAGGATGAGTGCCAGGACGGAGGGTGGTGGTTATCCGTGCCAGTAATTGATTTAAACTTGTCCCCCAGAAATGTTTGGGGGGGTTATCAGGGTAATTGTGCAGATCTCCACACTGCGAAATGTATAGTAATTTAGATTAAGAATGCAATGAGATACTAATCTGTCGTTACCACAAGCGATGAGAATAGCTAATGCTGGAAATAAAATATGAATATACTGTATGTCAATGGAAATGTGCGTTCTGCCAGTATCAGTTTGTTGTAAGTTGAGGGTCTTAAATTAAAGCGATATATCCAACGCGAAGCACTAAAGACTGTCATTCTAAATGTGGGATGGATAATTTATCAACAGTTATAATTATGATTTGGACAGGCGAGGCTTCTAGACAGAGTTATGCCATTAAAATGTGAGTAGAGCCAATAGATTGTTTCTTGGGCTAACCTTGCCCCAATCTCATTCTTATCAAGTTTGGTCTGAAACTTTTAAAACATGTGTTCTCTCTCTCTTCCCTGTGAAAGTCAATATGCATGTACCCTAGACCAAATGCAGGAGATCTGTAGAGACGTAGAGAAAATTGGCAATGCTAAAAGAATTTAGTAAATTGGCAGGTCATGGGGGCAATTGTGCAATCATTGGCAATGAATGCTGTACTTTTGTCCCAGATCTCTCTTCTAAAATGACTGATCTCGCCGAATACATTGCCACTGTTGCTAAGAATAATTCCCCACAACCAGTGGACGCCGGCAACTTGGTTGGAATCCCTGTTCGGAAGTTCGACGGCAGCGGGTTTTTTCAAATTTGTCTAAATTGTGTTCATTAACATTTTGTGTATGTGTGTGTATTTTTGATAAATTCACTCCTGTGATTAGAAGTATAACATTTATTATGATTATAGTATTACCGTACTAATTGGATTGTACAACCCAGAATGAAGGGTTTGAAATTATGAAGTATATAGTTTTTTTTCTGTGTTGATTTCCATTTTGAGTATAGAATGTTTTGATATAGAAACTAAAATCTAAAATCTTATTAAAATGTAATGACTATTATATCACAAGTGACAAGAGAATGGAATAGGACGGAACATTTTATTTTATGTAGGTGCTTTTCTATTTACCAATTTCTATGTTCTACGTTTGTGCTTTTTTATAAAAGAAATTCTGAATCGTTCAAGTGAAACAAATCCTCACTATCAGTAGCTGCAATTTGGAAGTACTCCCAGACTTTTGATTTGAGGAATGAAAGATATCTCAGTTTCAAGGTCTCAGCTTGGAGAGAAGAAGCCTCGTGAGGTGTTGGTCTGTTACATGTTATGAAACACTATTGGTGGGCCACATGAACGAAACAAAATGGTAATGATGAATTAATGGTGCTAAATAATGCAAATATAATTTGTCTGTATATAGGCGAATATAAAGTCAACTGCTTGGACCTTAGAGCTTCTGACAGATGTTCACTTTGGTGTATCAAGTTTGTTGGAACCTCTCCAGCTCGCTGATAATGAACAATAATTCATTTAATAAGATTTACTTTGACAGTCCCTTTGTAAGAATTTCCACAACACCCCTTCAGTGGAATCTATTCCACCCTGACCCCTTCAGGGGAATCTATTCCACCCCGATCTCTTCAGGGGAATCTATTCCACCCTGACCCCTTCAGGGGAATCTATTCCACCCTGACTCCTTCAAGGGAATCTATTCCACCCTGATCTCTTCAGTGGAATCTATTCCACCCTGATCCCTTTAGTGGAATCTATTCCACCCTGATCCCTTTAGTGGAATCTATTCCACCCTGATCCCTTTAGCGGAATCTATTCCACCCTGACCCCTTCAGGGGAATCTATTCCACCCTGATCCCTTTAGTCGAATCTATTCCACCCTGATCCCTTTAGTGGAATCTATTCCACCCTGATCTCTTTAGTGGAATCTATTCCACCCTGACCCCTTCAGTGGAATCTATTCCACCCTGATCTCTTCAGGGGAATCTATTCCACCCTGATCTCTTCAGCGGAATCTATTCCACCCTGATCTCTTCAGGGGAATCTATTCCACCCTGATCTCTTCAGCGGAATCTATTCCACCCTGATCTCTTCAGCGGAATCTATTCCACCCTGATCTCTTTAGTGGAATCTATTCCACCCTGACCCCTTCAGTGGAATCTATTCCACCCTGACCCCTTCAGTGGAATCTATTCCACCCTGATCTCTTCAGGGGAATCTATTCCACCCTGATCTCTTCAAAGGAATCTATTCCACCCTGATCTCTTCAGGAAAATATATTCCACCCTGATCTCTTCAGAGGAATCTATTCCACCCTGACCCCTTCAGTGGAATCTATTCCACCCTGATCTCTTCAGGGGAATCTATTCCACCCTGATCTCTTCAGGGGAATCTATTCCACCCTGATCTCTTCAGCGGAATCTATTCCACCCTGATCTCTTCAGCGGAATCTATTCCACCCTGATCTCTTTAGTGGAATCTATTCCACCCTGACCCCTTCAGTGGAATCTATTCCACCCTGACCCCTTCAGTGGAATCTATTCCACCCTGATCTCTTCAGGGGAATCTATTCCACCCTGATCTCTTCAGCGGAATCTATTCCACCCTGATCTCTTCAGGGGAATCTATTCCACCCTGATCTCTTCAGCGGAATCTATTCCACCCTGATCTCTTCAGCGGAATCTATTCCACCCTGATCTCTTTAGTGGAATCTATTCCACCCTGACCCCTTCAGTGGAATCTATTCCACCCTGACCCCTTCAGTGGAATCTATTCCACCCTGATCTCTTCAGGGGAATCTATTCCACCCTGATCTCTTCAAAGGAATCTATTCCACCCTGATCTCTTCAGGAAAATATATTCCACCCTGATCTCTTCAGAGGAATCTATTCCACCCTGACCCCTTCAGTGGAATCTATTCCACCCTGATCTCTTCAGGGGAATCTATTCCACCCTGATCTCTTCAGGGGAATCTATTCCACCCTGATCTCTTCAGCGGAATCTATTCCACCCTGATCTCTTCAGCGGAATCTATTCCACCCTGATCTCTTTAGTGGAATCTATTCCACCCTGACCCCTTCAGTGGAATCTATTCCACCCTGACCCCTTCAGTGGAATCTATTCCACCCTGATCTCTTCAGGGGAATCTATTCCACCCTGATCTCTTCAGGGGAATCTATTCCACCCTGACCCCTTCATTGGAATCTATTCCACCATGACCCCTTCAGCGGGTGGCCTACATAATTTTTTTTATTAATTTCAGATGTACCTATTCCTAATATTTTTCTAAAATAAATGTTCATCCTATTTGCTGAAATCTTACCTCCTTGCGTTTCAAGGTTACGTTGGTTCCCAACCTGTAACTAGAACTAAACCCTTTTTTTCCCCAGAAGAGTCCTGGTGCTCCAAAGCTGCTTGTAGTCTGGTTTTCAGTACATATGAACACTTATTAACAGTTGTACGATCAGTGCTAGCTAGTTCTTTCTGTGTCTGTCGTGCCACAAAGGCACGTCTCATTGGAAATGCATTGCTAGTAGCGTCAATGCTCTCAGAAATACTGCATAGCCAGGCTGCCTGCAGCTAAGGCCCAGAGGCAGCTTGTGATCATGAATTTAGATTCCATGTTCAGCAGTCTCTTTAGTAGTTCAACAGCAGATGGAACATAACATAATGTCCCTGAGTGTGTGTGTATTTGTGAGTGTCTCCCTCTGTGTGTTTCTCTAGTGTGTGTGTGTGTGTGTGTGTGTGTGTGTTTGTCTCTGCACCAGCTGCTCCAGCAGACATCTCACACACACACACACACACACACACACACACACACACACACACACACACACACACACACACACACACACACACACACACACACACACACACACACACACACACACACACACACACACACACACACACACACACACACACACACACACACACACAGAGCTCCCTATAATGTAAACTGGAAGACATGGCAATGGTTGTGGAATGACGTTTGGCAAACGGTGCTCAAGCGTGTAGCTTTAGTGGATTCTGATGTGATGGCCTCAGGGATCCTCAGACAGAGATACTGTAGACCAGCGGCACCGATGTGTTGGGCTGCCGTCTTATCGGCTCTCAACCAATCATGTTATTTTGTTTTTGTTTTTTCGCGTTGTTCGTAACTTGTTTTGTACATAATGTTGCTGCTACCGTCTCTTATGACCGAAAAGAGCTTCTGGACATCAGAACTGGGATTGCTCACTTCAAAATGGACGAAAGGAACAGAGGGAGGGGGAGAAACAGAGGGAGGGGGAGAAACAGAGGGAGGGGGAGGGGGAGAAACAGAGAGAGGGGAGGGGGAGAAACAGAGGGAGGGGGAGGGGGAGAAACAGATGGAGGGGGAGGGGGGAGAAACAGAGGGAGGGGAGGGGGAGAAACAGAGGAGGGGGAGAAACAGAGGGAGGGGGGAGAAACAGAGGGAGGGGGAGGGGGAGAAACAGAGAGGGGGAGAAACAGAGAGGGGGAGAAACAGAGAGGGGGAGAAACAGAGGGAGGGGGGAGAAACAGAGAGGGGGAGAAACAGAGGGAGGGGGAGAAACAGAGGGAGGGGGAGGGGGAGAAACAGAGGAGGGGGAGAAACAGAGGGAGGGGAGAAACAGAGAGAGGGGGAGGGGGAGAAACAGAGAGGGGGAGAATCAGAGAGGGGGAGAAACAGAGGGAGGGGGAGAAACAGAGAGGGGAGAAACAGAGAGAGGGGGAGAAACAGAGAGGGGGAGAAACAGAGGGAGGGGGAGAAACAGAGGGAGGGGGAGAAACAGAGGGAGGGGAGGGGGAGAAACAGAGGGAGGGGGAGAAACAGAGGGAGGGGGAGAAACAGAGGGAGGGGGGGAGGGGAGAAACAGAGGGAGGGGGAGGGGGAGAAACAGAGGGAGGGGAGAAACAGAGGGAGGGGGAGAAACAGAGGGAGGGGAGAAACAGAGAGGGGGAGAAACAGAGGGAGGGGAGAAACAGAGAGAGGGGAGGGGAGAAACAGAGGGAGGGGAGGGGAGAAACAGAGGGAGGGGGAGAAACAGAGAGGGGGAGAAACAGAGGGAGGGGGAGGGGAGAAACAGAGAGGGGGAGAAACAGAGGGAGGGGAGAAACAGAGGGAGGGGGAGGGGGGAGAAACTGAGGGGGAGAAACAGAGAGGGGGAGAAACAGAGGGAGGGGAGAAACAGAGGGAGGGGGAGAAACAGAGGGAGGGGGGAGAAACTGAGGGAGGGGGAGAAACAGAGGGAGGGGAGAAACAGAGGGAGGGGGAGAAACAGAGGGAGGGGAGGGGAGAAACAGAGAGGGGGAGAAACAGAGGGAGGGGAGAAACAGAGGGAGGGGGGAGGGGAGAAACTGAGGGGGAGAAACAGAGAGGGGGAGAAACAGAGGGAGGGGGGAGAAACAGAGGGAGGGGGAGAAACAGAGGGAGGGGGAGAAACTGAGGAGGGGGAGAAACAGAGGGAGGGGGGAGAAACAGAGGGAGGGGGAGAAACAGAGGGAGGGGAGGGGGAGAAACAGAGAGGGGGGAGAAACAGAGGGAGGGGGGAGAAACAGAGGGAGGGGAGGATGTTCCTTCTTACCTGCATGGTGTTCACATAGCACATGGCATCAGCAGAACACAACAGATAGCCTACTTCAATAACCTGCAAACAATATAGCCTGTAATTCTATACTGCATGTGTCAATGCATAAACAAAGGATTGTGTTTGTGAAGAACAAAATGGCGTTTGAGTTAGCAATGGAGTGCTTTGAAAATAAACCTTTCAACGCTTCCAAGGATTTTCAAAGTCATTACATTCAGGCAGAGCAGTTTGGAGGAATGTGATGCTGTTTTTATCCCTCCATCTCGGGCCTTTGACCCCCGTTCTCGATTGATCCCCAGGAGACTTCAAGAGTAAAAAAGCAGGGAAAATGAGCACTGCAACGAGGCCTTCACATGCAGGTCATGTAGGTTGGGATTTCTTCTATCCGTACCTCATGCCACATCAATCATTTAAATACTACGGTAGCCTAACACCGGTTGTACTGGATCTTGAATTGTGGAAAAAGGCTAATATTATCCACTGTTTATCAAGACAAAGGATCTATAGAAATAAAAGGGTAATGTATTCCACTGTTTATCAAGACAACGGTTACATAGACATAGTAACTATGGGTGAACAGGGTGAACGATGCCTCCTTCGGGTATTTTATGTTCAAGTCATAGAACAGGCAAGACATGTTGTACATTTTCTACTAAGTGGCAGGCTATGTGGTCATTGACTGTTATCTGGTCAGCAGGCATCTTGAATCGTACCTCAACTGAAACAAGAATTACTAATTCCAGGACCTGTTATCACAACATCTCAGAGTAGGACTACTAATACCAGGACCTGTTATCTCAACATCTCAGAGTAGAACTACTAATACCAGGACCTGTTATCTCAACATCTCAGAGTAGGACTACTAATACCAGGACCTGTTATCTCAACATCTCAGAGTAGGACTACTAATACCAGGACCTGTTATCTCAACATCTCAGAGTAGGACTACTAATACCAGGACCTGTTATCACAACATCTCAGAGTAGGACTACTAATACCAGGACCTGTTATCTCAACATCTCAGAGTAGGACTACTCATACAGTTGTATACAGTGCCCTCTGTAATTATTGGGACAGTGCAGCATGTTTTCTTCTGTTGGCTCTGATCTCTTAAAGTTTATATTTGAAATCAAACAATGACTATGAGGTTTTTCAATATGTATCAAAAAACATTTGATGAATAAAAAGACTATAGAATCTAGACTGCGTTCTGAAAGTTGTTTTCATAAATATATATATTTTTTTAGAATTTAGTCCTCATAGTTACATATTACTAGCATGGTCCCAGATTTGTCCCAGACAACTCTTGCCAACTGTTTGTGCTCAAGCAATACATGACATTGAATGACAAGGAGTTGGCACGAAAGCTTAAACAGGCAAACGTATTACACTAACACAAAGTTTTGGGACAATGACACATGTGTATGTTGTTTTGTCTCTGTACTCCGGCACTTTGGACTTCAAATGATACGATCACTATGAGGTTGAAGTGCAGACTGTCTGCTTTAATTTGAGGATATTTTCATCCATATCGGGTGAGACGTTTAGAAATTACTGCACCATTTTGTACATAGTTCCCTCATTTTAAGGGACCAAAAGCATTGGGAAAAAATTATTTTAGATGTGTATTAAAGGAATACAAAATCAAGAATTTGGTTCCATATTTATAGCATGCAATGAATTCACCAAGCTTGTGACTCTACACATTTGTTGGAAGCGTTTGCTGTTTGTTTTGGTTGTGTTTCAGATTATGTCGTTCCCAATAGAAATGAACGGTAAATAATGTATTGTGTCATTTTAGAGTCACTTTTATTGTAAATAACAATATAATATGTTTTTATAAACACTTCTACATGAATGTGGACGCTACCATAATTACGGATAATCCTTGAATGAAGCGTGAGAAATGATGAGTGAGAAAGTTAGAAATGCACAAATAACATACCTCCAAGACGTGCTAACCTCTCACCATTACAATAACATGGGAGGTTAGCATTTTATATCATACCTCCAAGACATGCTAACCCCTCACCATTACAATAACATGGGAGGTTAGCATTTTATATCATACCCCCAAGATGTGCTAACCTCTCACCATTACAATAACAGGGGAGGTTAGCATTTTATATCATACCCCCAAGACATGCTAACCTCTCACCGTTACCAATAACAGGGGAGGTTAGCATTTCATATCATACCTCGAAGACATGCTAACCTCTCACCGTTACCAATAACAGGGGAGGTTAGCATTTTATATTATACCCCCAAGACATGCTAACCTCTCACCATTACAATAACAGGGGAGGTTAGCATTTCATATCATACCTTGAAGACATGCTAACCTCTCACCATTACAATAACAGGGGAGGTTAGCATTTCATATCATACCTCCAAGACATGCTAACCTCTCACCATTACAATAACAGGGGAGGTTAGCATTTCATATCATACCTCGAAGACATGCTAACCTCTCACCATTACAATAACAGGGGAGGTTAGCATTTCATATCATACCTCCAAGACATGCTAACCTCTCACCATTACAATAACAGGGGAGGTTAGCATTTTATATCATACCCCAAGACATGCTAACCTCTCACCATTACAATAACAGGGGAGGTTAGCATTTCATATCATACCTCGAAGACATGCTAACCTCTCACCATTACAATAACAGGGGAGGTTAGCATTTCATATCATACCTCCAAGACATGCTAACCTCTCATCATTACAATAACAGGGGAGGTTAGCATTTTATATCATACCCCCAAGACATGCTAACCTCTCATCATTACAATAACAGGGGAGGTTAGCATTTTATATCATACCCCAAGACATGCTAACCTCTCACCATTACAATAACAGGGGAGGTAAGCATTTTATATCATACCTCGAAGACATGCTAACCTCTCACCATTACAATAACAGGGGAGGTTAGCATTTTATATCATACCCCCAAGAAATTCTAACCTCTCACCATTACGATGTCTCTTTGTAGTCACAATCTTCATGTAGTTATTGCGTGCTATGAATATGGGTCAAAATACTTAACCTTTTAGTACTTTAATACACATAAGTGAATTTGTCCCAAAACCTTTGGTTCCCTAAAATGGGGAGGCTTTGTACAAAAAGTGCTGTAATTTCTGAACGATTCACCCAATATGGATGAAAGTACCCTGAAAGCCTGCACTTTAACCTCAAAGTAATTGTTTCATTTCAAATACAAACTTTTGCAGTATAGAGCCAAAAGAACAAATTCCTCACTGTCCCGTAATTACGGAGGGCACTGTAGTTGGCGACCTCATCCTGTACCAGTGACGGGCGTGAATAGGAATACATTGGAGTGAATGGGAGTGAAAATCATCAACAAGAGCAATTCTGTGGACAAAGATAAAAAGCCAACTGTGGGTGTAACCTTTATGTAACCTTTATGTAACCTTTATGTAGCCTTTATGTAACCTTTATGTAACCTTTATGTAACCTTTATGTAGCCTTTATGTAACCTTTATGTAACCTTTATGTAACCTTTATTTAACTAGGCAAGTCAGTTAAGAACACAGTCTTATTTACAATGATGGCCTACAGCGGCCGAAGCTGGACGACGCTGGGCCAATTGCGCGCCGCCCTATGGGACTACCAATCACGGCTGGTATAAAAACCCACTTCCCTAATTTTCAATGAAAAGATCTCAGGACTTTCGTGGAAGTATTCTGTAATGCAGGATATCAGTTTTCAGGGATGAAAACTAGTCACCTTTCGGCGAAATTCGCCGTTTTGAATAAAAAATATGTGACCTACGTGATTCGTGTAGAGTTTTAAATTTTGAGGGACACCGATCCTGTAGAGCTTTTTTGCCAAACATTTTATAGTCCCGTAACCATTCAAACATTCAACCACCAGCTGCGTAGCAGTAAGACGTCTTTGTTTTTTGTCCTGTCGTGTCCCTTGTATATATCTTTTTCTTTGCATGTCTTTGAAATATTTTCCTAAACTTCAACTTCTAAATATTCTCCTGCAACCCGCCTCACCCAATGAGGCGTGGATCTGTGTTTCCTTTTCTAAAGTATTTCTATTTACTTTGGATCAGGAATCCCTCAACTGAAGCTAGCCAGCTAACTAGCTACCAGCTATCAGTCAGCAAACCCACTGCTAGTGGTCATCAGATCACCTATTGCACATTCATCTTCTGCACACATCTACCATTCCAGTGTCTAATTGCTATATTGTAATCACTTCACCACCATGGCCTACTTATTGTCTTACCTTCCTTATCCTACCTCATTTGCACTCTTTGTATATAGATTTGTTTTTTTCCTACTGTATTATTGACTGTATGTTTGTTTGTTCCATGTGTAACTCTGTGTTGTTGTATGTGTTGAACTGCTTTGCTTAATCTTGGCCAGGTCGCAGTTGTAAATGAGAACTTGTTCTCAACTAGCCTACCTGGTTAAATAAAGGTGAAATAAAAAAAATAACAAAATAAAAATAACTCTAGCACCAGGGTCAGCGCACTCTCAAATGTTGTTTTTTGCCATCATTGTAACCTGGCAACACACACACACACTATACAATACATGTATTAAACATAAGAATGAGTGAGAGTATTTTTCACAACCCGGCTCGTGGGAAGGGACAAAGAGCTTTTATAGAACCAGGGCACACATAATAATTATATATATAATAATCAGTAATTTTGCTATTTATTTAACCTTCTTACGTATAAAACCTTATTTTTTAATCGAAAATTGTGAATAACTCACCACAGGTTAATGAGAAGGGTGTGCTTGAAAGGATGCACATAACTCTGCAATGTTGGGTTGTATTGGAGAGAGTCTCAGTCTTCGATCATTTTCCACTCACAGTCTGTGCCTGTATTTAGTTTTCATGCTAGTGAGGGCCGAGAATCCACTCTCACATAGGTATGTGGTTGCAAAGGGCATCAGTGTCTTAACAGCGCGATTTGCCAAGGCAGGATACTCTGAGCGCAGCCCTATCCAGAAATCTGGCAGTGGCTTCTGATTAAATTCAAATTTCACAGAACCGCTTGTTGAATTTTTGACGAGGCTCTCTTGTTCAGATATCGGTAAGTGGACTCGAGGCAAGGCATGAAAGGGATAATGAATCCAGTTGTTTGTGTCGTCCGTTTCGGGAAAGTACCTGCATAATTGCGCACCCAACTCACTCAGGTGCTTCGCTATATCACATTTGACATTGGTCATAAGCTTGAGTTCATTTTCACACAAAAAAACAATGATGGCAAGACCTGTGTGTTGTCCTTGTTAATGCAGACAGGGAAGAGCTCCAACTTCTTAATCATAGCCTCAATTTTGTCCCGCACATTGAATATAGTTGCGGAGAGTCCCTGTAATCCTAGATTCAGATCATTCAGGTGAGAAAAAACATCACCCAGATAGACCAGTCGTGTGAGAAACTCGTCATCATGCAAGCGGTCAGACAAGTGAAAATGATGGTCAGTAAAGAAAACTTTAAGCTCGTCCCTCAATAAAATAAAACGTGTCAATACATTGTCCCTTGAAAACCAGCGCACTTCTGTATGTTGTAAAAGCGTTACATGGTCGTTGCCCATATCATTACATAGCGCAGAAAATACATGAGAGTTCAGGGGCCTTGCTTTAACGAAGTTGACCATTTTCACTGTAGTGTCTATAACGTCTTTCAAGCTGTCAGGCATTCCCTTGGCAGCAAGAGCCTCTCGGTGGATGCTGCAGTGTACCCAAGTGGCGTTGGGAGCAACTGCTTGCACGCGCGTTACCACTCCACTATGTCTCCCTGTCATGGCTTTTGCGCCATCAGTACAGATACCAACATGAGCAGCAGCTATGTTTGGCTACGTACGGACCATTAGTGGAATTCCCGCGAGAGAGTAACGGTTAATGTGATTGGATGTTAATTATTTGACTAGGCTACCTGAATTTGACATTGTGTTGTTATTTCGATGAACACTAGATGAACACTAGATGGTTTCATTAGATTTTTTGGCAGTGAAACGAGGATACTCAGGCGAGAAAAAAAACACCCAAATTTATAGCCCTGTTGGAAAATATAAATGGGCTAATTAAAAAAAAATTATATACATATATATATATATAAAAAATATTTATCACATTTTTATTTGGCGCACTTCAACGGTGTACTTCGACTATGCACTTCAACGACGCACTCCCAGTTTGGGAATAATTGCCTTATACAAGTGGATTCATGGATCAAGTGTAGCTGGAGCTGGTTCTGGCTTAACCTGGATGCCACTGTAGAAGTGAAAGGAACACCACACACTTTCCCTCTTTTTCAATACAGTGGATAAAAAGGTGTATTCCTGGTGTACTCTCTGCCTGAAAGAGATAAATTATGCCGACAAAGGGCCTCATGCTCTGCTGCTGGCACATTGTAGAACAGATGTCCACAGGCAGAAAGTGTACAATGTAATAACCTGCAGTGTATCCCAAAGATATTTCTTTTGTTGTGACATAATGTAACACTTGTGTGTGAGTGAGGGGGGATCATTTTATCTTTTACTCAGTGAATGTTTTTTTTTACTCAGTGAACGTTATGTAGCCTTGTGCACTTAATCGATGTCTACTATAGTGGCCACTATAATAGAGCATCAATAGAATGCCTCTTTGTTTCATTCTATTTCTAGTTTAAGATGTTTTTTTATAGGTGTGTGGTCACAAGTGTTATATTATAAAGGCTGTCATGCAAACTGCAATATTAGTGATTTTTTTTCTTCTCTGCACTTAATACTTAAGTGTAATTTGCAGTAAAGTCAAAGGCACCAAATAACATTGAATAGTTTTTCTTAATATGTTTAGCTGTGAGTTAGGTTCACATGATCCACTTTTTATTTTATAAACAGAGACTGATCATGTAGATAATATTCTGTGTTGTTTAATTAGTGCAGGTTAGTTTATAGAGAGTTAACGCCTGCATTTCAAGAAGGGATCCAGCCAAAGTCACTAGAAATTAGCATTTTTAAAGCTGATAAATATATATATATATGTATGTATCCCGCCAGGAAGGGATTGTTTTTGTGTGTTTCGGTGCATCCCTCAGTCTTCACTCTTTCACCGTCCCTTTCATTTCATGGAAGTCCTTTGTGCTCTTCCCCTTTCATGAGATTTACTCAGCCAGCCTTGTTTGCCCAGCTATGCCAAGGAGGGTGTTTGTGTGATTGAAGAGATGGGCCGACTCGAACATTACCATGCCCACACTGCTTTCCATGTTAATTGTTACGAGCTGGATGCAATAGGGTTTTTTATCACAGGACTCGGGAAGGAGGCTGTTTTAGTAAGCATTCTTCAGCTCTGTTTATCTAATCATTCAGTTCTTCTGTTCTGCCCTGAGAGTCAGGCGGCCACCCAACGCATCCATAACGATCTGAATATTTTGACTTCTTTCTCCCACCATTTCACCCTGATCTTCACCCCCTGCTTGCCTCTTTGTTGGTGCCGAGGTCAGCCTCGAGGAGTTTACGAATCTGTTTTCCATCTGTACAAGGAGTGAATCGACATTCTTTCCACGTCTGTCTTGGAAAGAGCAGGGATCTCTCTCTCTCTTTCTCTCTATGATCTCTTTAGCAACTTTCCGCAGCTTTCCTCTTCCTGGTCTCTTTGCTCAGATATTTTCTTCCATTGCAAGTGTGAGGTTAGAGGGCAGAAATGCCTTCTGGAACATGTGAACTTTCATGTGCCTTAACTACTTAGGAAGTAGCAGTGCGCTAGCGGGCCACTCCCGACACTACCCGGTGAAATGTAAGGCGCCAAATTCAAAATCCAAAAGTTGAATTATTAAACATTCATCAATATACAAGTGTTGCATAGTCACCAAAAGCTCTGATTCTTGGCAATATCACAGCATTGTCAGATTTCAAAAAGGCTTTACAGCGAAAGCACAACATTTGATTGTTTGAGGATAGCACACCACATATTTTCCACATTAGCATAAATTCATATCCAGCGCGGGTCTCACAAAACCCATATCAGAGCTAAAATAAATCCCTTACCTTTCGAAGAACTTCTGCTGAGGACTTCCCAAGTGTCCAACGAAGACATCCAATGGTTCTTTTGTTAGAAAAAGCCATTTATTATATCCATAAATTTCAGTTTGGTTGGCGCGTTATGATCAGAAAATCCAACGTCGAATCGCCCATTGAACCGTGAAGAGAACGCGTTCAAATATATCTATAAACTTTTCCTAAACAAATCAAAGACCTTTATAATGCATCCTTAGCTATCCTTTTATGAATATTAGCGATAATATTTCACTCGGATGGTAACCTAAACGTTATGAAAGGAAAATAAAGTGGGGCGCGCACACGGTCTCGCGCCCGTGAAATCTTGTTGACATCTGAGCTCCATTGACTATTTTCTGTTCCTATCCGTTCTGCTCAGGGCTAGAGCTTCTAAACTCTGTATAAAGACTGTTTACATCTAGTGGAAGCCGTAGGTACTGTAATCTCGGAGCTGGATACCATCAAAATCAATAGGGAGAGTATCAAACAGAGCAAAAGTAAAAAAAAAAAAAAAAAATCTGGACAGACATTTCTTGGGTTTTCACCTGCTATATCAGTTCTGTTATACGCACAGACATTATTTTAACACTTTTAGAAACTTTCAGATTGTTTCCTATCCAATAGTACTAATTATGTGCATATCCTATTTTCTGGGCCTGAGTGGCAGGCATTTTACTTTGGGCACGCCAAACTCTCCAAAACCGTCACCTCTGCTGCCGCTCCCTAAGAAGTTAATAACAAATGTGTAAATATGTATACAATTGTTAAATTACGAGCCTAGTTGGTTTAGCCATGGAAAAGGAGGCAACCTTCCCACTAGCCATGATTGGCTTAGATAATAAGTGGGCTGAACATGCCGAGAGATGAGTTCGGATTGGTCTGCCATGTAGCACGCTTCTGTCTATAATATAAGCTGCTCAGTATGTATATGTAATCCTTTCTAATGCAGCTTTTTTAAAAGATGTCACGTAGTAGAACTGCGTAAGTGTTTCTCTATACTTTCTAGAGGACCAAGTTTAGAAATCTGTGGAATTAGAGTATGATAGCTAAGGAGATGGAGACAATTCTGATGTTCGATTGCAAATATGCAGATGGAGTCGAAAGGAGAATACACAGAAGGCTGGAAAGCTTTTCCAACAGTCTTAAAGTAGTTCCCACATATGCCGAGCATTTGGTGGATGCTTTTCCTTCCCTCTGAGGTCCAACTCATTCCACACCATCTCAGTTGGTTTGGGAAGTAGTCACCTGGAATGCATTTCAATTAAGGAGAAAATCTTCTAAGAGACTGTTTTTTGTACAATGTTCAGAACAACTTCCTCACAGTGACTATGTCCGAATACCAGTGGTGACCCGTCATTCAGGGCAGGTGGGGCAATTCAATTAACTCAAATCTTTGAGTTAATAAAGGTGCATGTAAACATGGTCTCTTTTTTGCTTTCTTAGGGAAGACAGCTCCAAAATGCAGGTTTTTCAGTCTAGCTCAGTGCTTTCTGTGGTGGTGGGGCAGCCGGGGGAAAATACGGAGCGTAGGGGGTTGGTAATGTTTTCTAGTTGCGGAGACTTCCGGCGCCGACAGAGATGGCAGCCTCGCTTCACGTTCTCAGGAAACCATGCAGTATTTTGTTTTTTTATGTTTTACTTCTTACATTGTTACCCCGGAAAATATTAAGTTTTATTACATACAACCGGGAGGAACTATTGGATATAAGAGCAACGTCAACTTACAAACATTATGACCAGGAATACGACTTTCCCAAAGAGGATTCTCCTTTCGTTAACCCAAACACAACAACAGACTGGATAGCACGTGGCTACTCAAAACAACGGCGGCGCCGGAGAAGAGGGAAACGCGCCGGTCTTTTGGTCAAGCTACGCCGACGGGCGATCGTGCACCTCTCCGAGAATTTTAATCGCCAATGTACAGTCTCTTGACAACAAAGTAGACGAAATCCGATCGAGGGTTGCCTTTCAGAGAGACATCCGAGACTGCAACGTTCTTTGCTTCACGGAAACATGGCTCACTCAGGACACGTTATCAGAGTCGGTACAGCCACCTGGTTTCTCCACGCATCGCGCCGACAGAAACAAACATCTCTCTGGTAAGAAGAAGGGCGGGGGTGTGTGTCTTATGATTAACGAGACGTGGTGTGATCATAACAACATACAGGAACTCAAGTCCTTTGTTCACCTGACATAGAATTCCTTACAATCAAATGCAGACCGCATTATCTACCAAGAGAATTCTCCTCGATTATAATCACAGCCGTGTACATCCCCCCTCAAGCTGATACATCGACGGCACTGAAAGAAATTCATTGGACTCTATGTAAACTGGAAACCACATATCCTGAGGCTGCATTTATTGTGGCTGGGGATTTTAATAAGGCTAATTTAAATTTTACCAGCATATCGAATGTGCCACCCGGGCTGGTAAAATCCTGGACCACTGTTATTCCAACTTCCGTGATGCATACAAGGCTATTCTCCGCCCTCCTTTCGCAAGTCTGACCATGACTCCATTTTGTTGCTCCCAGCCTACAAACAGAAACTAAAACAGGAAACGCCCGTTCTCAGGTCTGTTCAACGCTGGTCCGAACAATCTGATTCCATGCTTCAAGATTGCTTCGAGCACGTGGACTGGGATATGTTCCGGATAGCATCTGACAACAACATTGATGTATACGCTGATTCGTGAGCGAGTTTATTAGCAAATGCATTGGTGATGTTGTACCCATAGCAAATATCAAAACCTTCCCCAACCAGAAACCATGGATTGATGGCAGCATTCAAGCAAAACTGAAAGCGCGAACCACTGCTTTTAACCAGGTAAAGGCTACCGGAAACATGACTGAATACAAACAGTGCAGCTACTCCCTCCGCAAGGCAATCGAACAAGCTAAGCGTCAATATAGAGACAAAGTAGAGTCACAATTCAATGGCTCAGACACAAGAGGAATGTGGCAGGGTCTACAGTCAATCACGGACTACAAAAAGAAAACCAGCCCGTCGCGGACCATGACGTCCTGCTCCCAGACAAACTAAACAACTTCTTTGCTCGCTTTGAGGACAATACAGTGCCACCGACACGGCCCGCTACCAAAACCTGCGGGCTCACCTTCACCGCAGCCAATGTGAGAGAAAACATTTAAATGTGTTAACCCTCGCAAGGCTGCCGGCCCAGATGGCATCCCTGGCCGTGTCCTCAGAGCATGCTCAGACCAGCTGGCTGGTGTGTTTACGGACATATTCAATCAGTCCCTATCCCAGTCTGCTGTTCCCACATGCTTCAAGAGGGCCACCATTGTTCCTGTTCCCAAGAAAGCTAAGGTGACTGAGCTAAATGACTATCGCCCGTAGCACTCACTTCCGCCATCATGAAGTGCTTTGAGAGATTAGTCAAGGATCATATCACCTCCATCCTGCCAGACACCCTGGACCCACTCCAATTTGCTTACCGTCCCAATAGGTCCACAGACGACGCAATCGCAATCACACTGCATACTGCCCTAACCCATCTGGACAAGAGGAATACTTATGTAAGAATGCTGTTCATCGACTACAGCTCAGCATTTAACACCATAGTTCCCTCCAAGCTCGTCATTAAGCTCGAGACCCTGGGTCTCGACCCAGCCCTGTGCAACTGGGTCCTGACTTCCTGACGGGCCGGTCCCAGGTGGTGAGGGTAGGAAACAACATCTCCACCCCGCTGATCCTCAACACTGGGGCCCCACAAGGGTGCGTTCTCAGCCCTCTCCTATACTCCCTGTTTACCCATGACTGCGTGGCCAAGCACGCATCCAACTCAATCATCAAGTTTGCTGACGACACTACAGTGGTAGGCTTGATTACCAACAACGACGAGACGGCCTACAGAGAGGAGGTGAGGGCCCTCGGAGTGTGGTGTCAGGAAAATAACCTCTCACTCAATGTCAACAAAACAAAGGAGATGATCGTGGACTTCAGGAAACAGGAGAGGGAGCACCCCTATCCACATCGAGGGGACAGTAGTGGAGAAGGTGGAAAGTTTTAAGTTCCTCGGCGTACACATCACGGACAAACTGAATTGGTCCACCCACACAGACAGCGTGGTGAAGAAGGCGCAGAGCGCCTCTTCAACCTCAGGAGGCTGAAGAAATTTGGCTTGTCACCAAAATCACTCACAAACTTTTACAGATGCACAATCGAGAGCATCCTGTCGGGCTGTATCACCGCCTGGTACGGCAACTGCTCCGCCCACAACCGTAAGGCTCTCCAGAGGGTAGTGAGGACTGCACAACGCATCACCGGGGTTAAACTACCTGCCCTCCAGGACACCTACACCACCCGATGTCACAGAAAGGCCAAAAGATCATCAAGGACAACAACCACCCGAGCCACTGCCTGTTCACCCCGCTATCATCCAGAAGGCGAGGTCAGTACAGGTGCATCAAAGCTGGGACCGAGAGACTGAAAACAGCTTCTACCTCAAGGCCATCAGACTGTTAAACAGCCATCACTAACATTGAGTGGCTGCTGCCAACATACTGACTTAAATCTCTAGCCACTTTATACATAGGAATTGGATGTAAGAAATGTATCACTAGCCACTTTAAACAATTTTGTATATAATGTTTACGTATCCGACATACTCATATCAAAAGTATACACTGTACTCTAAACCATCTACTGTATCTTGCCTATGCCGTTCGGTCATCGACCCAAATCTCTAGCCACTTTAATAATTATAATTGGATGAAATAATGTATCACTAGCCACTTTAAACAATGCCATTTATATAATGTTTACATATCCTACATTACTCATCTCATATATGTATGTTTGTATATATATATATATATATATATATATATATATATATATATATATGTGTGTGTATGTACTGTACTCCATACCATCTACTGCATCTTGCCTATGCTGTCAGCCATCGCTCATCCATATATTTATATGTACATACTCGTATTCATTCCTTTACTCTTGTGTGTATAAGGTAGTTGTTGTGAATTTGTTAGATTACTTGTTAGATACTACTGCATGGTCAGAACTAGAAGCACAAGCATTTCGCTACACTCGCATTAACATCTGCTAACCATGTGTATGTGACAAATAAAATTTGATTTGATTTGATTTGATTGGCTCAGTGTTCTGTCACTCATGATGACAAGACTTCAAAAAATATTTCAAGCCCACTGGTTGCTGCCATAGAGTTACATTAGAAGTGCCATCCAATACGGCTCAAGGACATTGGGCACAGATAAAATTACGTAAAATCACATTACATCTACAGTAGCTTTGATTGGACTGATCATGTCAACATCACACTTTCAAAATCTTAGCTAACAAGCTAGCAGTTTTATCATGAATCAAGTCGACAATCTACTGGCAAATACTTTTCAATCTATGTCATTTGAAGAGAAATTATGAAGAGAAATTATAGATAAAACGTATCGGTGCTCATTGGACATTGGACATAAACATTACACAACAAGTTGGAAATCACAAATTCAACAATGAGTGGTTTGGAAGGAATCAGTGGCGAACTGCAAGCCTTGCAAAGCAATCACTAGCCTGCTATTCAATGTGTAGTCCAAGGCTGGGTTTAATTAAGGGTCTCTTCTCCAAGCTTAAAAGGATACACATTCAACATTGGCCATAGTGTCAATCCAGCATGACTTCTAATGCATTTCAAAACAGCTGGAAACTCAGACCTGCGAAATCTCAGACTTCAGGGAGTTCAACTCGAAACTGAAAAAAATGAGCTCTGACTGGGAAAATACGTTTAGAGAGGCCATCCAACACGGAATTCCAAGTCGGGAACTCAGGCGTCTTTCTAGAGCTCTGACTTGAAGATCACTGACGTCATGATTCAACATATTTTTTTTTCAGAGTTCCCAGGTGTCTTAATAATCACTTAATAATGCTTACATATATATTGGCATTACTCATCTCATATGTATATACTGTTTTTCTATACTATTCTACTGTATCTTAGTCACTTTAATAATGTTTACATATCTGGCATTACTCATCTCATATGTATATACTGTATTCTATACTATACTATTCTACGGTTTCTTAGTCACTTTAATAATGTTTACATATTTGGCATTACTCATCTCATATGTATATACTGTATTCTATACTATACTATTCTACGGTTTCTTAGTCACTTTAATAATGTTTACATATTTGGCATTACTCATCTCATATGTATATACTGTATTCTATACTATTCTACTGTATCTTAGTCACTTTAATAATGTTTACATATCTGGCATTACTCATCTCATATGTATATACTGTATTCTATACTATACTGTATTCTACTGTATCTTAGTCACTTTAATAATGTTTACATATTTGGCATTACTCATCTCATATGTATATACTGTATTCTATACTATACTATTCTACTGTATCTTAGTCACTTTAATAATGTTTACATATCTGGCATTACTCATCTCATATGTATATACTGTATTCTATACTATTCTACTGTATCTTAGTCCATTTCACTCTGACATCGTCCGTATGTATATAGTCATAATTCATTCCTACTTAGATATGTGTGTGTTGGGTATATGCAGTGTAATTTGTTAGATATTACTTGTTAGATATTACTGCACTGTCGGAGCTAGAAGCACAAGCATTCTGAAAAACACCCGCAATAACAATAGCTAATCACGTGTTTGTGACCAATAAAATTGGATTTAATTTGAATCGATTTGTCTTGAAAGCACCATAAATCCAGAGAATGCCCTTAAAGGACCGTCGCGCCACCTTCCCGTTCAAGTGAGGACAGCACAACAAAAATCTTGTGTCTTGTGTGCTGCTGCATAAATGATGCAATATTCCAGGGAGATATGTATACTGTAGCTAAGAAAGTAATACTAAGTGTATGTTGTGTAGTAAGCTGTTAGTATTATTGTGCCTCACCATAATAATTTGGTCCCTTTTCCCCTCGTAAGTAAAACTTAGCCTACTGTTCTGACTTGGTGGTGCGAATGTAGCCTATAGCCTGTTTTAGAGAAATGTAATCATCAAATATTGTAAGAGCTTTCATTGTCTGCTTATATGCCCCCTTTATTTATTCTACAGTTCTGACTTGGTGTACAGAGCAGCTCATGTTCTGCAATCTGTCGCTGTACATTTCAAAAGTGCTGAACAAATATTTATATTACTTACGTCTGTCCTAGCTTGCTCATTAAAGTCTTAATCAAAATTACGAATTGCCTCTTATTCGCTCAGCGTCCCTTTACGCCACAGTTTGAACATATGAATTGGCAGTAGAAACCACAACTTGTTAGGGTTAGGGTCCTTTTTTCAGAATTTCCACCTGACTGACGTGCCCAAAGTAAACTGCCTGTTACTTTGGCCCAAAAGCCAGGATATGCATATAATTGGTAGCATTGGATAGAAACAACTTTGAAGTTTGTAGAAATGTTCAAATAATGTATGAGACTATAACACAATTGATATGGCATGTGAGAAAATCCAAAGAAAAACCAACCAGATTATTTATTTTATTGAGGTCCCAGGCTCTTATAATGGAAAGCTATGGGTCCTATGTAATTCCAGCTCCCAGAATGCAATTCCTATGGCTTCCACTAGATGCCAACAGTCTTTGTTCATTGTTTCAGGCTTGTTTATTCCAAAACGAGAAAGAATTTTGAGTTTTGGCACAAAGACTCCTGGTACAATATCAGTCTGTCGGCGTGCAACGACTTTTCTATTGAACATACTACTTTCCGTATGAAATATTATAGTTTATTTACATTTTTGGGTACCTGAGGATTAAATAGAAACATAGTTTGACTTGTTTGAACAAAGTTTAGCGGTAGCTTTTTGGATTCCTTTGTCTGCTTGTTGAACGAGTGGATTACTGAAATCGATGGCGCCAACTAAACAGACTTTTTGGAATATAAAGAAGGATTTTATCTAACAAAACGACCATTCATGTTGTAGCTGGGACCCTTTGGATTGCAAATCAGAGGAAGATTTTCAAAAGTAAGTGATTTATTTAATCGCTATTTGTGATTTTATGAAGCCTGTGCTGGTTGAAAAATATGTTGATGTGGGGCGCCGTCCTCAGACAATCGCATGGTATGCTATCGCTGTAAAGCCTATTGTAAAATCTGACAACACAGTTAGATTAACAAGAATTTAAAGTTTTAAATTATTTAACTAGTTGTGTTGTTTGGCTACTTGAAGAGAACTAGGGCCTATCCTCTTCCAATAAATTGTAGGAAAGTGAAAATTAGGAATTATAATTCAACTAAATGAAGAGCTGAGATGAGTACAACATCCTGGCATTTACTAGATGAAGAGCTGAGACGAGTAGGCATTTGAAGCATACAACAACAACAAAAAATCACATGCTACATAACATTTAATTTTCTTCTAATGAGAATGAGTAATGTGTGGCTGCGTTGTTTCCCGTTATTCGTTAAGGTTGGGACTCTGCTGTTGGGACTCTGCTGCTGGGGCAGCTTTAAAAAGGCCCTAACAGTTTGTGGGCACCGTTTGTCACAGTTACAGTGCAATTTAATGTATTGTTTAGTGTTGTGTTGTGTAGGGGCTTTGCTGGCATACATCCCACATATTTTGGGATCTACAAGATTTACTTGCTAAAATCGATACTACCTAATACTTATATTAGCATCCTAAATAGAAGGCTGTTTGAGTATGCAAAAAGGAAAAGTTAATAGTATGCAACATTTCACAAATCTAGTATTCTTTTACTTCTTAGGGATCGGCTACTTTATAATTGTTGTTGCAAAGGCCTATAGGATGTGAACCTGCATAAAGCGAGCTCTGTGAGTTCTATTGTTCAATTGCAGTGGTTGTGTCTGTGTGAAATAAATAATTCATATGAACAAGTATAAGGTTGCTGCAGTCTGACAGGTTTCATCCTCCCTAGGGCCAGGAGTTTTTCCCAAATGTTTTTGTTTTCTTGCGCCAGTAACGGAAACGTCAATAGTTTGAATCCCCGAGCTGACTAGGTGAAAAATCTGTCTGGTGTATCCTTGAGTAAAGCAGTTAACCCTGATTGTGCCTGTAAGATGCTTGGGATATGACTGAAAGGTTAATATAGTCTCATTGCCCATATAAATACTGACTGTTTCTCTACGCTCTAAGGACATACTATGTAAGGACATGTCACACACATAGGAACAAAGACATAATAGACTATGTGAAAAAATAAAGTTGATTAGTGTGCAACATAAAAAAAATCTAATATACTTTATATGCCCGGATGTCATACTCAGCTGATCAATTAGATATGGGGATGTGCCACCGGAATTAACTTCTTTGGGAGCAGCGCACGAGGTGACCGTTTTGGAGAGCCTGGCATGCCCAAAGTAAAATGCCTCCCATTCAGGCCCAGAAAATAGGAAATGCACATATTTAGTACCATTGGATAGGAAACACTCTGAATTTTCTAAAAGTGTATAACAGAACGGATATGGCAGGCGAAAACCCGAGGAATTTCTGTCCTGGAAAAAGGAGTTTTGACACATTGCCTCATTTAGAACCTCTCCCTTATGAAAATGCCCATGTAAGGGCATATGAATGCAGTACCTATTGCTTCCTCTGGATGTCAACAGTCTCGAGAAAGTGTTCTGAATCTTTTTAGCCGCATTAGATGGCAGAAGAAGAAGAATTAGGAAGTGGTCACACAGAATGTCAATAGAGGAAAAGGCGCGTTCACGGCTGGCGCGCTCTTTGTTTTTTTCCTTTCTTATCGCCCAGTTTATATTCCGGGTGAAATATTATACTATTTATACATAAAAGTGTTCCTAAGGATACATTTACAATTATGTTTGATTGTTCTTGGACAAGATTATAGGTATAAGTTGAACGAGTTCGCTTCACGTTTCAATGGACAATTGGAGGCTCTATTTTCTCATTATAATGCGCCAACCAAACGGAGATTTATGGATATAATACATTACTTTTTCTAACAAAAGAACCATGGATTGTCTTCGTTGGACACCTGGGAAGCCCTCAGCAGAAATTCTTCAAAAGGTAATTGATTTGTTTTCGCTGTGAAATGTGTTTTGTGTGAACCGTGAAGGCTTATGAATTCATGGTAATGGGAAAAATATGTTAGGTGCTACCCTCAAACAATCAAATGTGGTTCTTTCGCCGTAAAACTTTTTTGAAATCTGACATCGCTGTGATATTGCCAAGAAGCAGAGCTTTCGATGACTATGAAACACTTGTATATTGATGCATGTTTAATAATTCAACTTTTGGATTTTGAATTTGGCGCCTTGCATTTCACCTGGTAGTGTCCCTAAGAAGTTAACTTGTTAGGGAGCGGCAGCTGAGGGGTCGGTTTTGGAGAGTCTGGCGTGCCTAAAGTAAAATGCTTTCCACTCAGGCTCAGAAAATAGGATATGCACATAATTAGTACTATTGGATAGGAAACACTCTGAGGTTTCCAAAAGTGTCATAATGTCTGTGAGTGTAACAGAACTCATTTGGCTGGCAAAAACCAGAGAAAATTCCATCCGGAAATGTCATTCTGGTGGCTTATGGCTCACTTTGAGACAGTGCCTTTAGAAAAGTCTTTATACCAGGACACTGAATGTAGTACCTATTGCTTCCACTGGATGTCAGCAGTGTATAGGTAAAGTTTAATGGCAATCGGAACCAATGAGGTTTTAGTAAGGGGAGCTATTTTTCAGTTGCACGTTTTTGGGCGCACGTTTGGCTGAGCGGTCCACTTTATTTGACTTATATAACGTTTAGGTGACCATCCAAGTGAAAGATTATCACTTTTATTCATAAAAAATAAGCTAAGGATACATTTTAATTGGTTTTTGTTTTGTTGAGGGAAAGTTTATAGGTATAGTTGAACGCGTTCTCGTCACGTTGGATTTTCTGAACACAAGGTGCCAACCAAACGGAGATTTAATAATTGGGAAGATGCCCGAAGCATCTGCGGTTGTGTTCAAATGTAGGCTAAGTCGTTTTTGTTCTCCTTAAAACCGATCACAGTATTGTATCGTAAGCTACATCTTTGAAAACAGATGTATTTTTGGATTTCTGTTTTCTCATTGAAAAGTGTTTCTTGTTCCTTTGGCCTTTGTCAGACCTTTTAAACTACAGACGAATCCATCTTTTGATTTCTGAATGTGTCAGCTCCGGGGACTCAGGATGTGTCTATGCTATTGATGTCATGTCAATTAACCCTCCTGCTGTGTTCCGGTCGAATTGGAACGATTTACAAGTTTTCTCTCTAAAGAATGTAGTTCATTTTAATCTGATTGCCATAAGGTTCCATGACTTTGTCCACACCGGGCATCTGGACACAGAAAAGGCATTTTGATGATTTTCATAACATTTTGGGTGATTTATTTAAGTTTTGTAAACCTGTGGTGTTCACACACACACACCTCACTCCCCTTCTTGGCTTCCATGGCAACCCCGACGGGAACCTTTCCCCAATAGAATCTTTCCCCCTCGGGAAACACACCTGTTGGCATTCTCACAAACAACATTTTTTCAATACATATAGAACTTTTCTCGCAGCTCTGGTATATAAAAGCTTTTTTGAGGTCTTGCTCACAATTCATTCTGTGACAGCACAATGACCAAACGATATACTGTATGTGGGGCTCTTGATCATATCTTTCATCATGACACTGGTGAGAAAAAAAGGAAAACAGTCCTTGTTAAACTTTGACACAAAGTAGTCTGTGATAAATAGCACAATATGTTTAATATGAGTATTTGTTACAGTCAAAATAATCCATACATTATGCTTTTTTTTACTCAAAAACGAGTTGTATGAGCTCAGGTCAATGAGGCCTACAGGCCATAAATAGCAAATAGAAGTTCAAAACTTGCAATGCTCACAAGAACTTAAGTTGATAGAAAGATCTAACGCAACATTAGGTGATAATGTATGTATTATTATGGATTTATAATCAGCTATAATGGGGCAGTCATTTTGGACCGGGAACACAGAATGAATTAACTAGAAACGAACACAACAGGAGGGTCAATCAGGCCTTTTGAATTGAAAATATGGATTGGTTAAGTTTTGTAAGCTACCTATTGAATTATTTAATTTACGGATCCAGCCTTAGCAGTCATTCTGATCTCGTTCCCAACGATCAGTGCTTTAGTTTATTATGTTGCTGTCCAGCGGTTCTGAACTTGCCACGCAGCCGACTGTCCACATCTTTCTGTGTCACAGCTTTTTGATTTAAACATTTGAAACGTTTTGGTGTGTGTACGAGGCTATTTGGTTTATTGTTTACTTGTTACAGCGCTTTGGTTTCACTAATAGATATGTTGAAATTTAATCGAATTCTCTGTTTCTGTCCTTTTAAATAGGATAGATGGCCTATATGGTCTGCTATGGTATAGATTGAATGTGATAACCAGCCTGAGTAGGCCTATAACTCCATTAGGTTGAATGTGATGGTCTGTCTATAACCAGCCGGAGTAGGTCTATAACTCCATTAGGTTGAATGTGATGGTCTGTCTATAACCAGCCTGAGGAGGCCTATAACTCCATTAGGTTGAATGTGATAGTCTGTTTATAACCAGCCTGAGTAAGCCTATAACTCCATTCCTGTTGTATTCACAGTTTAGAGAAATTAATCCAATTGGAAATGAGCTATTATCATACAGAAGAAGCTTAGTCTGCTCTAAAATATTCTCAGATTGTATCCTCATGAAACAGGTACAGCGAACTCCACCTAATGCACGGTGAACCTTGTTTAACTGAGACACCCCAAAGAGCAGAGCAGAGTAGAGGGCCTTCAGGTCTGCATCTAATGTTCAGTGAACCCATCCTCTGTTAACTAGGAAACCCTGTAGAGAGTAGGGCCCCCAGGCCTCCTCTGGCCTCTTCAAGGTTTCTAACTACAGTATCCTATGACACCAGCGAGATCACACCAGATAGACTTCAGTATTTCATGTTTTTCTAATGTTTTTTTTTCTCCCCATGACGTTGGAAGACGCCTTAAATACCGTCAAAACACTGAAACTTACTCCCCCTAACCCACCCTCTCTGCACCCCCAGGGGGTAACAGGGAGTAACAGGGGTAACAGGGGTAACAGGGGGTAACAGGGAGTAACAGGGGGTAACAGGGGTAACAGGGGGTTACAGGGGGCTACAGGGGGTAACAGGGAGTAACAGGGGGTTACAGGGGGTAACGGGAGTAACAGGGAGTAACAGGGGTTACAGGGAGTAACAGGGAGTAACAGGGGGTTACAGGGGGTAACAGGGAGTAACAGGGGGTTACAGGGGGTAACAGGGGGTAACAGGGAGTAACAGGGGGTAACAGGGAGTAACAGGGAGTAACAGGGGGTAACAGGGAGTAACAGGGGTTACAGGGAGTAACAGGGGGTAACAGGGAGTAACAGGGGTAACTGGGAGTAACGGGGTAACGGGAGTAACGGGAGTAACGGGGTAACGGGGGTAACGGGAGTAATGGGAGTAACAGGGGTAACAGGGGGTAACAGGGGGTTACAGGGTAACAGGGGGTAACAGGGGTAACAGTGGGTAACAGGGGGTAACAGTGGGTAACAGGGGGTAACAGTGGGTAACAGGGAGTAACAGGGAGTAACAGGGGTTACAGGGGTAACAGGGGTTACGGGGAAACAGGGAGTAACAGGGGTAACAGGGGGTAACAGGGAGTAACAGGGGTAACAGGGGGTAACAGGGAGTAACAGGGGTTACGGGAGTAACAGGGGGTAACAGGGAGTAACAGGGGGTAACGGGAGTAACGGGGGTAACGGGAGTAACGGGAGTAACGGGGGGTAACGGGGGTAACGGGAGTAACAGGGAGTAACAGGGGGTAACAGGGAGTAACAGGGTAACAGGGCGTTACAGGGTAACAAGGGGTAACAGGGGGTAACAGTGGGTAACAGGGGGTAACAGTGGGTAACAGGGGGTAACAGTGGATAACAGGGAGTAACAGGGAGTAACAGGGGGTTACAGGGGTAACAGGGGGTTACGGGGAAACAGTGGGTAACAGGGAGTAACAGGGGTAACAGGGGGTAACAGGGAGTAACAAGGAGTAACAGGGGGTAACAGTGGGTAACAGGGGGTAACAGTGGGTAACAGGGGGTAACAGTGGGTAACAGGGAGTAACAGGGGGTTACAGGGGTAACAGGGGGTTACGGGGAAACAAGGAGTAACAGGGGTAACAGGGAGTAAAAGGGGTAACAGGGAGTAACAAGGAGTAACAGGGGGTAACAGGGGGTAACAGGGAGTAACAGGGGTTACGGGAGTAACAGGGGGTAACAGGAGTAACAGGGGTAACAGGGGGTAACGGGAGTAACAGGGGTAACAGGGAGTAACAGGGAGTAACGGGGGTAACAGGGGGTAACAGGAGTAATAGGGGTAACAGGGAGTAACAGGGGTAACAGGGGGTAACAGGGTAACAGGGTAACAGGGGTAACAGTGGGTAACAGGGGGTAACAGGGGTAACAGGGAGTAACAGGGGGTAACAGGGGGGTAACAGGGGGTAACAGGGTAACAGGGGTAACAGGGTAAACAGGGTAACAGGGGGTAACAGGGTAACAGGAGTAACAGGGGGTAAGGGGGTAACAGGGGGTAACAGGGGGTAACAGGGGTAACAGGGAGTAACAGGAGGGGGTAACGGGGTAACAGGGAGTAACAGGGAGTGCTTGGGGGTAACAGGGGTAGGGGGTAACAGGGGTAACAGGGGTAACAGGGGGTAACAGGGAGTAACAGGGTAACAGGGTAACAGGGGTAACAGGGGAGTAACAGGGGTAACAGGGAGTAACAGGGGTAACAGGGGGTAACAGGGGAGTAACAGGGTAACAGGAGTAACAGGGGTAACAGGGGGTAAACAGGAGTAACAGGGGTAACAGGGGTAAACAGGGAGTAACAGGGGTAACGGGGGTAACAGGGAGTAACAGGGAGTAACGGGGGTAACGGGGTAACAGGGAGTAACAGGGAGTAACAGGGGTAACAGGGAGTAACAGGGGGTAACAGGGGGTTACAGGGTAACAGGGGGTAAATAAGGGGTAACAGTGGGTAAATAAGGGGTAACAGTGGGTAACAGGGAGTAACAGGGAGTAACAGGGGGTTACAGGGGTAACAGGGGGTTACGGGGAAACAGTGGGTAACAGGGAGTAACAGGGGTAACAGGGGGTAACAGGGAGTAACAAGGAGTAACAGGGGGTAAACAGGGGTAACAGGGGAGTAACAGGGGGTTACGGGAGTAACAGGGGTAACAGGGAGTAACAGGGGGTAACGGGAGTAACGGGGTAACGGGAGTAACGGGAGTAACGGGGTAACGGGGTAACGGGAGTAACAGGGGGTAACAGGGAGTAACAGGGGGTAACAGGGAGTAACAGGGGGTAACAGGGGGTTACAGGGTAACAGGGGGTAACAGGGGGTAACAGTGGGTAACATGGGGTAACAGGGGGTAACAGGGGGTAACAGTGGGTAACAGGGAGTAACAGGGAGTAACAGGGGGTTACAGGGTTAACAGGGGGTTACGGGGGAAACAGTGGGTAACAGGCAGTAACAGGGGTAACAGGGAGTAACAGGGAGTAACAAGGAGTAACAGGGGGTAACAGGGAGTAACAGGGAGTAACAGGGGGTAACGGGGTTAACAGGGAGTAACAGGGGGTAACAGGGGGTAACAGGAGTAATAGGGTAACAGGGGGTAACAGGGAGTAACAGGGGTAACAGGGAGTAACAGGGGGTAACAGGGGGTAACAGGGAGTAACAGGGGTAACAGGGGGTAACAGGAGTAACAGGGGGGAAACAGGGGTAACAGGGGGTAACAGGGAGTAACAGGGGGTAACAGGGAGTAACAGGGGTAACAGTGGGTAACAGGGAGTAACAGGGAGTAACAGGGGGTTACAGGGGTAACAGGGGTTACGGGGAAACAGTGGGTAACAGGGAGTAACAGGGTAACAGGGGGTAACAGGGAGTAACAAGGAGTAACAGGGGGTAACAGGGGGTAACAGGGAGTAACAGGGGTTACGGGAGTAACAGGGGTAACAGGGAGTAACAGGGGGTAACAGGGAGTAGGGGGGGTACTTGGGGGTACGGGGAGTAGCGGGGGTAGGGAATGCTTGAGGGGGGAGTGGGGGGTAACGGGGGTAACGGGAGTAACAGGGGGTAACAGGGAGTAACAGGGGGTAACAGGGAGTAATAGGGGGTAACAGGGGGTTACAGGGTAACAGGGGGTAACAGGGGGTAACAGTGGGTAACAGGGGGTAACAGTGGGTAACATGGGGTAACAGTGGGTAACAGGGAGTAACAGGGAGTAACAGGGGTTACAGGGGTAACAGGGTTCACGGGAAACAGTGGGTAACAGGGAGTAAATAGGGTAACAGGGGGTAACAGGGAGTAACAAGGGAGTAACACTGGGTAACAGGGGGTAACAGGGAGTAACAGGGGGTAACGGGTTAACAGGGAGTAACAGGGAGTAACAGGGGTAACAAGGGGTAACAGGGAGTAACAGGGAGTAACAGGGGGTAACAGGGGGTAACAGGGAGTAACAGGGGGTAACAGGGGTAACAGGGAGTAACAGGGGAAACAGGGGGTAACAGGGAGTAACAGGGGTTACAGGGGGTAACAGGGGGTAACAGGGAGTAACAGGGGGTTACAGGGGGTAACAGGGGGTAACAGGGGGTAACAGGAGTAACAGGGGGTAACGGGGGTAACAGGGGGTAACAGGGGGTAACAGTGGTTAACAGGGGGTAACAGGGGTAACAGGGGGTAACGGGGGTAACAGGGGGTAACAGGGGGTAACAGTGGTTAACAGGGGGTAACAGTGGGTAACAGGGGGTAACAGGGGGTAACAGTGGGTAACAGGGGCTAACACAGTACACCAGAGTTGGGTCCCACTCCACTACTCGCCTGCCAAGGCCTTTAGTTTGAATACTACAGATTGATGAAATGCTCGGCTGCCCTGCACTGCTTCGTCGGCTGTTTTCCCAAAGCTGTCTCTGTTTTCATTTCGCTGGCGTATTACTTAAGATGCTGGTGTGTGATTTCAGGAGAGGGGCTGCCTGTATTCATTAGAGCTGTGGAGTGATGGTTCAGAACCAACCCCTGGAGGTGTACTGTACACCGTATGAAATACACTTCTGTTAATCACATGATTTCCTTGCTGCTGTTCTCATTTTACTGGGTCAGTTTGGTGGAAGAAGCCCAGCTCAAACAAACTACTCAGGCCAACACCTAGCCTTTCAAAAACCCAGTCCCAAATGGCATTCCTATTCCATAAATAGTGCACTACTTCTGACCAGGGCCACTATATAGTAAATAGAGTGGCATTTTGGGCATTCTCACCTTATTGGAGTCAGCAGTGACGGCAGCAGCCTGTAGATGGTAAGAGCACCGGAGTGCTGCGATTGGTTCTGCTATCTAAATCACAGTTCACCACCGAACAAGGCTTGTTGTGTTACATTTTCATCCTGAGGGATGGAGGGAGAGGATCAAAGGACTGTTCCTTCCTTCCATCTTTCCTTCCATCTTTCCTTCCTTCCTTCCTTCCTTCCTTCCTTCCTTCCTTCCTTCCTTCCTTCCTTCCTTCCTTTCTTTCTTTCCTTCCTTCCTTCCTTCCTTCCTTCCTTTCCTTCCTTCCTTTCTTTCCTTCCTTCCTTCCTTCCTTCCTTCCTTCCTTCCTTCCTTCTGCTTCCTTCATCTTTCTTTCCTTCCTTCCTTCACTTCCTTCCTTCCTTTCCTTCCTTTCTTTCCTTCCTTCCTTCCTTCCTTCCTGTCTTTCTTTCCTTCCTTCCTTCTTTCTTTCTTTCTTTCTTTCTTTCTTTCTTTCTTTCTTTCTTTCTTTCTTTCTTTCTTTCTTAAACAACTTTCACTTTCCTTTCTTTCATTCTTTCCTTCCTTCCTTCTTCCTTCCTTCATTCCTTCCTTCCTTCCCTTCAGCCTTGCTTCTTCTTTCTTTCTTTCTTTCATTACCATTCTTTCCTTCCTTCCTTCCTTCCTTAGCCTTCCTTCCTTACTTATTCTTTCTTTCTTTCTTTCCTTCCTTCCCCTTCCTTCCTTCCTTCCTTCAGCCCTTCCTTCTTCCTTCCTTATTCTTTCTTTCATTCCTTCTTTAAACTTTCTCATGGCAATAATAATAATAATGACCAACTTGGCTTGGCGTGACTGGCCAGCTGGCTTAGCAACACTTCCATTCCATTCATTTCATTTTCCATTCATTCTAATAACTTTAATAAACCAATTCCATTCCATTCCATTCCATTCCTTCCATTCCATTCCATTCCTCCTAAAGGTACAGCCTCAATTCATGTTTCGTTCATTTCCATTCCATTCCATTCCATTCCATTCATTCATTCCATTTCCGATACCATTCTAATAGTGCTTCATTCCATTCACATTCCATTCATTCCAGCTTCCATTTCATTTCGGCTTCATTCATTCATTCCATTATTCCATTCCATTCCATTCGATTCCATTTTTCATTCATTCATTCCATTCCATTCCATTCCATTCATTGTTCGACGACTCCATTCATTCCATTCATTCACATTCGACCATTCCATTCATTCAATTTCCATTCCATTCATTCCATTCATTCCATTCCATAATTCGTCCAGATTTACTCCATTCCATTCCATTCATTCCATTCTTCATTCGGTATTTTCCATTCCATTCCATTCCATTTTCATTCCGGTACTGTTCCATTCCCATTCATTCATTCATTCGATTGTTTTCCATTCATTCATTCCATTCCATTCCATTCCATTCATTCCATTCATTCTTTCCATCCATTCCATTCATTCCATTTTCATTCCATTCATTCCATTCATTGATTCCATTCATTCTGATGATGTCATTTCATTCCATTGACCATTCCATTCCATTCATTCGTGCTCCAAAATCGACCATTCCATTCCATTCATTCCCATTCATTCCATTCTCGATCGAATATTCCATTTTCATTCCATTCCATTCCATTCATTCATTATTCGATGATGTGTTTCATTCATTCCATTCATTCGATTCCATTCATTATTTTCGTTCCATCATTCCATTCATTGCTCATTCCATTCATTCCATTCGATTCATGATCCAATGTTTCAACAATATTCCATTCCATTCATTCCATTCGCATTCCAGATCAAATTCATTCCATTCCATTCATTCGATTCATTGGTTTTCATTTACATTCATTATTCATCCTCCATTCATTCATTCATTCATTCATTTTCATTCGTTCCATTCATGATCGATAACTGATTCGATGATGATATTCATTCATTCATTCTGTTCATTCATTCATTCATTCCATTCATTCGATTCAACAAATAATAAAACAACCATTCCCATTCATTCATTTCATTCCATTCCCCTTCATTCCTTATAACTCATTCCATTCATTCATTCATGACCATTCCATTCATTACTACCTTATTTCATTCCCATTCTATTTCATTCAAGATAACGTTCATTCAGCTTTGTTCCATTCGATTCATTCATTCATTCATTCACATTCCATATTCCAGTCATTCATTCGATCATTCATTTAACAAAATTCAATAAATTCATTTCCATTAACCATTTAAATACATAATGATCATTTACCATTTACATAATGACATAACAATAATCGTGTGATAATAACCATTTTAAATTTTGTTCATTCATTTATTCAAATCGTAAATAATGATGATATTTCGTTTCATTCATTACCATTCACAGATCCATTACCATTCGTACCATTCATTCCAAATCATTCATTCATTCATTCCATTCATTCCATTCATTCATTCCATTCCATTTCATTCCATTCATTCATTCATTCATTTCATTATTCATTCCATTCCATTCATTCCATTCTGACTCCATTCCATTTCTATTCATTCCATTCATTCCATTCGGCCTCGTATAATTCATTCATTCAAATTTTCATTCCATTTCATTCATTCCCATTCCATTCATTCCATTCTCATTCGATATATTTCAAATCCTTTGGAAGATCATTTCATTCACATTCATTCATTCGTGGACTTTCATTCAAACATTCATTTCATTCATTCCAAACTCATTCGATATTTTCATTCATTTTGGTTCCATTCATTCCATTCATTTCTAATATTAACCATTCATTC
>CM059814.1:3424405-3431905 GCA_030435695.1 Brachymystax lenok tsinlingensis | reverse complement strand
CCTCTCCCCGCTGCCCCTCCTCTCCCTGCTGCCCCTCCTTCTCCCCGCTGCCCCTCCTCTCCCCGCTGCCCCTCCGTCTCCCCGCTGCCCCTCCTCTCCCCGCTGCCCCTCCGTCTCCCCGCTGCCCCTCCTCTCCCCGCTGCCCCTCCTCTCCCTGCTGCCCCTCCTTCTCCCCGCTGCCCCTCCTCTCCCCGCTGCCCCTCCTTCTCCCCGCTGCCCCTCCTCTCCCCAGCCCTCCCCTCCGTCTCCACGCTGCCCCTCCTCTCCCCGCTGCCCCTCCTCTCCCCGCTGCCCCTCCGTCTCCCCGCTGCCCCTCCTCTCCCCGCTGCCCCTCCTCTCCCCGCTGCCCCTCCTCTCCCTGCTGCCCCTCCGTCTCCCCGCTGCCCCTCCTCTCCCTGCTGCCCCTCCTCTCCCCAGCCCTCCCCTCCGTCTCCCCACTGCCCATCTTCACCCCAGCCCAGCCCTTCCCTCCTCTCCTCTCCTCTCCTCTCCTCCCCCTTCTCTCCCTATCCCTCCCTTCCTCTCCTCCCCCTTCTCTGCCTAGCCTTACTAATGCATTCCAGTCATTCTGCATTGATTTCCTCTCAGTCCGAGAGAAAATGGTAAAGACAAGTTCTGATTGGCTGCCACCCTGCACTTGACATTGTACTTAATTGACAATGAACGAGTTTATATTTCACTAAAACACGACTCAACAACTCTCAGTTGGCCAGCGATCGAGATGATCGAGGCACTCCTTGAATACTGAGCGGATTACGAACACAGTGAATGAGGAAAACCTTCATAGCTCTCTGAAACGTATCGTCCCGTCAGATAGACTTTCTCTGGTTCCTTCAGATTGTTTTCTTTAATACTTGACCCTATGGTCACACGGCATCAGCCGCCTTATATCACAGCACCGCAACACGGAAGGCAGCATGGAGCTCAAGGACCCCGTCACAGCCAAAGACACACTGGGAGACAACTTTGGAACATACCTCAGGCAACCACCAAGGCTAATCTTGCATCACTACTCAGGAGGAAAGAGCTACGCACAAGCTTCAACCTGCTCAAACATCCGAACACAAAGGAGACATCAACAGGAGAGCCAAGTTAAACATTGTGAACTGAGAACAAAGGACAGAGCTTTCAATCCTGGAGAAACTGTCTTAGATAGAAAATACAGTATCTCAAAGGACCAAAGTGTGTTCCTGCTACAGTCCTGTGTCCTACACTGTCCAGACCGCAGAGGAGGTCATCTGTAGTCCTGTTTCCTCCACTGTCCAGACCGCAGAGGAGGTCATCTGTAGTCCTGTTTCCTCCACTGTCCAGACCGCAGAGGAGGTCATCTGGAGTCCTGTTTCATACACTGTCCAGACCGCAGAGGAGGTCATCTGGAGTCCTGTTTCCTCCACTGTCCAGACCGCAGAGGAGGTCATCTGGAGTCCTGTTTCCTACACTGTCCAGAGGTTATCTGGAAAAACTCACACAGATCAGTTACTGTTGCGTAAAAACAACACCTACAGAACCACTAGTCGTGATTGGTCCAGAACTGTTACTTGATGACACCCTGACGCAGAAGCCATCCCCTTTACAGTTACCGTCTCAGGACTGCTGTTTATAATTAGTACAATTAAGTCAGGAGGAGATGTGGTATATTGGACTTGGGAGTTGGATATGTTGGAGATAAATGGTTGAACTGAATTCCCGTCTCATCATTATTGAATTGTTATAAAGACGTGGTTATGAAACCCTTGAGAAATAACAAAACGAATGCTGGACTTTTACATTAATGACTCAAGTCTCGAAACACACACACTCACACGCACACGCACAAACACACACACCCACACACACACACACACACACACACACACACACACACACACACACACACACACACACACACACACACACACACACACACACACACACACACACACACACTCCAAACCTTCACAAACACTCCCCCATGCCACATATACCCTACCCGCAACCCTCCTCCCCTCCCCCTTCCCCTCCCCACCACACACCTACACCCCCTCCTCCCCTCCCTCCCTACCTCCCTCTCCCCAACCACACCCCCATCCTACCCCTCTCCCCCACCACCCCTCTCTATCTCCCCTACACTCCCTCTCCCCTCCCACTACCTCTCTTTGTTCAATGTCCTTGATGCAAAATCAATCATCGTCTCTTCACCGGAAATCATGATATGGGACACGATATGCTCCCTCACCGTATGGACTACCATCACAAGCTAGTTAGCATTGATTGGTAGCAGTGTGTCAGTGACTCAGTGATTTCAGGAGTGTCTCCTTGGTTTTCACAAATGCTTCCTGGTATTGTTTTTGTCCTGACCTAGTAACTGATGCAGCGGCTTCGTTGCTAAGCTTGGAATTAAAGCGTCTGTCGTAATCACCTTTATTTAACCAGCTAGGCCAGTTGAAAACAAGTTCTCATTTACAGCTGCGACCTGGCCAAGATAAAGCAAAGCAGTGCGACACAAACAACAACACAGAGTTACACATGGAATAAACAAGCGTACAGTCAATAACACAATAGAAAAAAAGAAAATCTATATACAGTGTGTGCAAATGAGGTAAGATAAAGGAGGTAAGGCAATAAATAGGCCATAGTGGCCATAACGCAGTTTGCACACATTCTGAGAAGTTGGGGCATCCAAGATATCCTTTAACTTCTTATGGAGTGGTGGGGCGCTAGCGACACTACCCGGTGAAATGCAAGGCGCAAAATTCAAAATCCAAAAGTTGAATTACTAAACATTCATCAATATACAAGTGTTCAAAAGCTCTGCTTCTTGGCAATATCACAGCGTTGTCAGATTTCAAAAAGACTTTACGGCGAAAGCACCACATTTGATTGTTTGAGGGTAGCACCTTCACTATTTTTCCCATTACCATGAATTCATAAGCCTTCACGGTTCACACAAAACACATTTCACCGCGAAAACAAATCAATTACCTTTTGAAGAACTTCTGCTGAGGGCTTCCCAAGTGTCCAACGAAGACAATCCATGGTTCTTTTGTTAGAAAAAGTAATGTATTATATCCATGAATCTCCGTTTGGTTGGCGCGTTATGATAAGAAAATACAGCCTCCAATCGTCCATTGAAACGTGAAGAGAACTCGTTCAACTTATACCTATAAACTTGTCCAAGAACAATCAAACATAATTGTAAATGTATCCTTAGGAACACTTTTATGTATAAATAGTATAATATTTCAACCGGAATATAAACTGGGGGATAAGAAAGGAAAAAACCACAGAGCGCGCCAGCCGTGAACGCGCCTTTACTTCTATTGACATCTGTGTGGCCACTTTCTTATTCGTCTTCTTCTATGCTCTAAAAGCATCTAAAAAGAATCGGAACACTTTCTCTAGACTGTTGACATCCAGAGGAAGCAATAGGTTTAGAAAATTCAGAGTGTTTCCTATCCAATGGTACTAAATACGTGCATATCCTATTTTCTGGGCCTGAATGGGAGGCATTTTACTTTGGGGACGCCAGTCCCTCCAAAACGGTCACCTCTTGCGCTGCTCCCAAAGAAGTTAACTTGGATGGAGCCCTTGTGAAAGTCCGTAGCGTTGATGACGTGTCCGAGGTATACAACCGATGATTGGATGAATGCACGTGTGTCCTTATAAACTCACTGTCCCTAGTCCTTCAACCACTGTAAGGTCGCATCCAAGTCCTCGAAGATGGTCCTCTTCATCTTTCCCAGTAACGAGGATGTCATCCAGGTAGGATTGTACTCCTGGCAATCCACTAAAGATCTGGTCTGTCGTCATCTGGAACGGTGCTGGCACACTTGTGATTCCAAATGGTAGACAACAGTACCTGAAAAAGTTCCATGTGTATCATTACGTTCAGCAGCTCTTTAAAAAAATGTAATCAATGTGCATCTGCAAGTAGGCTTCGCAAATTTTGCTGTACCTTTGACCCCCAGCTAAACCCTATGTCACTATCTCCCCCTCTCTCTCTCTCTGTCTCTGTCTCTCTTTTATTCTGTGAGGTATACTACAGAGTCCAGTGGAGGCTCCTCAGAGGAGGACCAACCTTAGTGAATTTCAGATGTTTTTTCATAGTGAAACTTTAAATAGCCATCCTTTTCAGATGCAACTATACTAAATGTATTCATGTCACCAAATAATTGAATAAAACACAAGGTTTTGCAAAGAAGGTCTACAGTAGCCTCAACAGCACTCTGTAGGGTAGCACCATGGTGTAGCCGGAGGACAGCTAGCTTCCGTCCTCCTCTGGGTACATTGACTTCAATACAAAACCTAGGAGACTCATGGTTCTCACCCCCTTCCAAAGACTTCCACAGAAATAATGACACATTCCGGAGGACGTCCTCCAACCTACCAGAGCTCTTGCAGCATGAACTGACATGTTGTCTAGCCAGTCAAAGGATCAGAGAATTAATCTAGTACTAAAAGCATAAGCTACTGCTAGCTAGCACTGCAGTGTATAACATGTGGTGAGTAGTTGACTCAAAGAGAGAGAAAGACAATAGTTGAACAGTTTGGAACAAATATATATTTTTTTCAATTAAGGAGAAGCAAGAGAGAGAGAGATTTCTTTTTATTTCACTTTCAGTTTCACTTATTTAGCTAGCAAATGCAGCTAGCTAGTTTAGCCTCCTCAAACACCCTGCTCAAAGAGAGTGCTGGCTGTCACGCCTGCTCCCACTCCCGCTCTTCCCCCCTGGCGCTCGAGGGCGCCAGGCCCCCCACTCCTGCCATCATCATTACGCACACCTGCCTTCCCCCCGTCGCGCGCATCAGCGATTATTGAACTCACCTGGACTCACTCACCTCTGTCATTACCTCCCCTATATCCGTCTGGTGCCCCGCTCTGTTCCCGGCTTCTGGAATGATTGTCTTTTTTTGTCCTTGTTTACCCGTGTGCTGACGCTGTTCCTGTCTTGTTTTATGTCTGTTCCTGATTAAATATTTGACTCTCCGTACCTGCTTCTCATCCCCGGCGTCGGTCCTTACAGCTGGCTATGACGATCCAACACAGCACTGGCACTCCTCCAAGTCAAGGTAAGCTTTTGGTTTTTATCAATTCATTTGTAAGCCAAACCGTTCGGACACTAAAGACGATTCTGTGACAAGAGAGACCGCCACTCAAACTCTGTCATCTTTTACCACAGATGAGGAAGTGGACATAGAGGATGTGGAGGATTGAGATGCTTCCAATGCAAAAACAAATCAGATTTCTCTAGTTTAAACTGACTGTCTTTTATGGGGATTGTTGTATTCTGATAATTAGAGTTCAGTTCTACCTGATTTCTTCTGTGGAAGCTTTCAGCAACAACTAGTGGTTTTGGTGAAAAGTGTCATTTCAGTATTTCCACAATATCCCCATCCGTCTTTTTACCTGGCCTGTCTGGCTGTAGCAGGCCTGGCCTGTCTGTGGCAGGCCTGTCTGGCTGTAGCAGGCCTGTCTGTCTGTCTGTCTGTAGCAGGCCTGTCTGTCTGGCTGTAGCAGGCCTGTCTGTCTGTAGCAGGTCTGTCTGTCTGTAGCAGGCCTGTCTGTCTGTCTGTAGCAGGCCTGTCTGTCTCTAGCAGGCCTGTCTGTCTGTAGCAGGCCTGTTTGTCTGTAGCAGGCCATGCCTGTCTGTCTGTAGCAGGCCATGCCTGTCTGTCTGTAGCAGGCCTATCTGTCTGTAGCAGGCCTGGCCTGTCTGTAGCAGGCCTGGCCTGTCTGTAGCAGGCCTGTCTGTCTGTAGCAGGCTGCATAGTTAATTAAATGTCCATGGCCCCATAACACAAAACACAGTTTTGTCCTCATCAATGTCATTTGCATGAACAAAATAGTCAAATCGTTCTGTCTATGAGCTCCACTGCTCAGTACTTTCATCAAACTGTCCAATGTTTCCAACAATTCCAGACATTTTTTATTTTCTCAGTAGGCTCCTGATTGTCACTCACTTCAATATTGTCCTCAACCACGGCAATATTTTCCTAACAGTCACGTGATCTTCAATCACTGACTGACATTTCATCCTGAAGTTCGCTCATTTAGTAGTTTTAAATTTCTTCACAGTTGAATAAATGTCATTTCACAATTACTACCCATACAGTACAACACATACCTGTCCTTTACCAATTACTACCCATACAGTATAACACATACCTGTCCTTTACCAATTACTACCCATACAGTATAACACATACCTGTCCTTTACCAATTAGTACCCATAAAGTATTACCCATACAGTATACCACATACCAATTAGTACCCATACAGTTTAACACATACCAATTAGTACCCATGCAGTACTACACATTATTTTATTTTCAACACTGTACATTCCTCCCTTTTTATTCATGTTTTTTTCCCCCCAACAAATAATTTTCTGCTGTCCATGTCGAATGTAAGTCTCTCTCTTAGCCAGCTCTACTATGCACTTGCTCTCTTGCAAGCAATACATTTAGCTAACATTAGCCTAGACTCTGTCACAGAAAACATCAGGTTTAAACAGTCCTCTTCCGAATGGAATAGTTTACTGTAGGTTCAGACTTTAATTATGTCTCGAGGGTTTCATAACCACGTCTTTATAACAATTCAATACCGATGAGACAGGAATTCAGCTCAACCATTTATCTGGAAGGTGATTATCTCCAACATATCCAACTCCCATAATGCTCTGCGGGTAAAACCCCAATACATCCCAATTCTATTGAAACAATCTCTTAGATTCTACCATCGATGTCGGTTGATAATTGATTTCCCTTTATGAAAATGTTTTTTTGCTGGGATCCACTGCTTCTACTCCCAATCGCATTAGACTGCTAAATAATTAGTCCAGTTAGCTATTGGTTAACTAGTACCCTGTGTATATAGCCTAGTTATCATTACTCAGTACTGGTACCCTGTATATATAGCCTAGTTATCATTACTCAGTACTGGTACCCTGTGTATATAGCCTAGTTATCATTACTCAGTACTGGTACCCTGTGTATATAGCCTAGTTATCATTACTCAGTACTGGTACCCTGTGTATATAGCCTAGTTATCATTACTCAGTACTGGTACCCTGTGTATATAGCCTAGTTATCATTACTCAGTACTGGTACCCTGTGTATATAGCCTAGTTATCATTACTCAGTACTGGTACCCTGTGTATATAGCCTAGTTAACATTACTCAGTACTGGTACCCTGTGTATATAGTCTAGTTATCATTACTCAGTACTGGTACCCTGTGTATATAGCCTAGTTATCATTACTCAGTACTGGTACCCTGTGTATATAGCCTAGTTAACATTACTCAGTACTGGTACCCTGTGTATATAGTCTAGTTATCATTACTCAGTACTGGTACCCTGTGTATATAGCCTAGTTATCATTACTCAGTACTGGTACCCTGTGTATATAGCCTAGTTAACATTACTCAGTACTGGTACCCTGTGTATATAGTCTAGTTATCATTACTCAGTACTGGTACCCTGTGTATATAGCCTAGTTATCATTACTCAGTACTGGTACC